>CM063636.1:83405027-83800871 GCA_032357785.1 Periparus ater
TGCTCACCCCAAAACCCCAGGGCTCACCCCAAAACCCCCAAAACTCACCCCAAAACCCCCAGAATTCACCCCAAAACTCCCAGAATTCACCCCCAAACCTTCCTCTGCTCACCCCAAAACCTCCACTCCCCAAAATCCCCAGGACTCACCCCAAAACCTCAGGGCTCACCCCAAAACCCCCAGGATTCACCCCAAAACCCCGAGATCACCCCAAAACCCCCAGAATTCACCCCAAATCTTCTTCTGCTCACCCCAAAACCCCCAAAACTCACCCCAAAACCCCCAGAATTCACCCCAAACCTTCCTCTGCTCACCCCAAAACCCCCTGGGCTGTTTCTAACAACCCAGGGAGGGGAAAATGAGGAAGTCAGAGATCAAATTAATGGGGTGGAGAAAAGGGATTTTCACTCCCTGGAAGAAAAGAAAAACCCCAAATAAATCTGAATTTTCTCCTGGAGCCCCTCCCTGGGCAGGGAAGGAGCCAGGAGGCAAAGCAGGAGCGTGAGGAAGGCTCCAGAAGGATCTGCTGGCAGCAAACACAAACCAAAAACAGCGGCAGGAATGGAGAGTGGGGAAAATGGAGATGAAGATCAATACCCGCAAGGATGGGAAGAGTTTTCATCCCTGCACCAGCAGGGGCTGAGCTGAAATCCGGATTTTTCTTCCCAGAAATCAAAAAGAGCTAAAAATGAAGCGTGAAAATGAGGGCAGAGAGTGAGAGGTGGGATTTGAACACTCCTGAGGTGATCCCAGAGACTGCAGAGGGGTCCTGGAATGGGGAAAGGGAACTTGGGGGTCCTGGAAGAGGGAAAAAGGGAACCCTGGGGGTCCTGGAAGAGGGAAAAAAGGGAAGCTGAGGGTCCTGGAAGAGGGAAAGGGAACCTGGAACGGGGAGAGAAGGGAACCTGAGGGTCCTGGAAGAGGGAAAAAAGGGAACCTGGGGGTCCTGGAACAGGGAAAGGGAACCTGGAACGGGGAAAGGGAGCCTGGGGGTCCTGGAAGAGGGAAAAAGGGAACCTGGAACAGGGAAAGGGAACCCTGGGGGTCCTGGAAGAGGGAAAGGGAACCTGGAATAGGGAAAAAGGGAACCTGGAACAGGGAAAAAGGGAACCTGGAACAGGGAAAAAGGGAACCTGGAACGGGGAGAAAAGGGAACCTGGAACAGGGAAAAAGGGAAGCTGGAACGGGGAAAGGGAACCTGGAACAGGGAAAGGGAACCTGGGGGTCCTGGAAGAGGGAAAATGGGAACCCTGGGGGTCCTGGAACAGGGAAAAAAGGGAACCTGGAGGTCCTAGAAGGGGGAAAGGGAACCCTGGGGATCCTGGAACAGGGAGAAAAGGGAACCTGGAACAGGGAGAAAAGGGGACCTGGGGGTCCTGGAAGAGGGGAAAAGGGAACCTGGAACGGGGAAAGGGAACCTGGGGGTCCTGGAAGAGGGAAAATGGGAGCCTGGGGATCCTGGAACAGGGAAAGGGAACCTGAGGGTCCTGGAAGAGGGGAAAAAGGGAACCTGGAGATCCTGGAACAGGGAGAAAAGGGAACCCTGGGGGTCCGGGAACAGGGAAAGGGAACCTGGAACGGGGAAAGGGAAACTGCGGGTCCTGGAAGAGGGAAAAAGAGAACCTGGAACAGGGAAAGGGAACCTGGGGGTCCTGGAAGAGGGAAAAAAGGGAACCTGGGGGTGCTGGAACAAAGAAAGGGAGCCTGGGGGTCCTGGAACAGGGAAGATGGGAACCTGGAACAGGGAAAGGGAACCTGGGGGTCCTGGAAGAGGGAAAAAAGGGAACCTGGGGGTGCTGGAACAAAGAAAGGGAGCCTGGGGGTCCTGGAACAGGGAAAGGGAACCTGGAACAGGGAAAGGGAACCTGGAATGGGGAGAGAAGGGAACCTGGGGGTCCTGAAATAGGGAAAATGGGAACCTGGGGGTCCTGGAACAAAGAAAGGGAACCTGGGGGTCCTGGAAGAGGGAAAAAGGGGACCTGAGGGTCCTGGAACAGTGAGAAAAGGGAACCTGGAGGTCCTAGAAGAGGGAAAGGGAACCCTGGGGGTCCTGGAAGAGGGAAAAAGGGAACCTGGAACAGGGAAAGGGAAGCTGGGGGTCCTGGAAGAGGGAAAATGGGAACCCTGAGGGTCCTGGAAGAGGGAAAAAGGGAACCTGGAACAGGGAAAGGGAAGCTGGGGGTCCTGGAAGAGGGAAAAAAAGGGACCTGAGGGTCCTGGAAGAGGGAAAATGGGAGCCTGGAACAGGGAAAGGGAACCTGGAACGGGGAAAAAGAACCTGGAACAGGGGGAAAAAGGGAACCTGGGGGTCCTGGAACAGGGAAAGGGAACCTGGAACAGGGAAAAATGGAAACTGGAACAGGGAAATGGAATCTGGAACAGGGAAAAAGGGAACCTGGAGGACCTGGAACAAAGAAAGGGAACCTGGGGGTCCTGGAACAGGGAAAAAAAGGAACCTGGGGGTCCTGGAAGAGGGAAAAAGGGAAGCTGGGGGTCCTGGAAGAGGGAAAAAGGGAACCTGAGGGTCCTGGAACAGGGAAAAAAGGGACCTGAGGGTCCTGGAAGAGGGAAAAATGGAACCTGGAACGGGGAAAGGGAACTTGGGGGTCCTGGAAGAGGGAAAAAAGGGAAGCTGGGGGTCCTGGAAGAGGGAAAGGGAACCCTGGGGGTCCTGGAAGAGGGAAAAAGGGAACCTGGGGGTCCTGGAACAGGGAAAAAAGGGACCTGAGGGTCCTGGAAGAGGGAAAAATGGAACCTGGAACGGGGAAAGGGAACTTGGGGGTCCTGGAAGAGGGAAAAAAGGGAAGCTGGGGGTCCTGGAAGAGGGAAAGGGAACCAGGGGGTCCTGGAAGAGGGAAAAAAGGGAACCTGGGGGTCCTGGAAGAGGGAAAGGGAACCCTGGGGGTCCTGGAAGAGGGAAAAAGGGAACCTGGGGGTCCTGGAACAGTGAGAAAAGGGAACCTGGAACAGGGAAAGGGAAGCTGGGGGTCCTGAAATAGGGAAAAAAGGGAACCTGGGGGTCCTGGAAGAGGGAAAAAAGGGAACCTGGGGGTCCTGGAAGAGGGGAAAATGGGAGCCTGGAACAGGGAAAGGGAACCTGGAACGGGGAAAAAGAACCTGGAACAGGGGAAAAAGGGAACCTGGGGGTCCTGGAAGAGGGGAAAAAGGGAACCTGGAACAGGGAAAGGGAACCTGGAAGAGGGAAAATGGGAACCTGGGGGTCCTGGAATAAAAAAAGGGAACCCTGGGGGTGCTGGAACAGGGAAAGGGAACCTGGAACAGGGAGAAAAGGGAACCTGGAACAGGGAAAGGGAACCTGGGGGTCCTGGAAGAGGGGGAAAAAGGGAACCTGGAACAGGGAAAGGGAACCTGGAAGAGGGAAAATGGGAACCTGGGGGTCCTGGAATAAAAAAAGGGAACCCTGGGGGTGCTGGAACAGGGAAAGGGAACCTGGAACAGGATAAAAAGGGAACCTGGGGGTGCTGGAACAGGGAAAAAGGGAACCCTGGCACAGGGAAAGGGCACCTGGGAGTCCTGGAACAGGGAAAGGGAACCTGGAACAGGGAAAAAGGGAACCTTGGGGTTCCTGGAACAGGAGAAAAGGGAACCTGGGGGTCCTGAAATAGGGAAAAAAGGGAAGCTGGGGGTCCTGGAACAGGGAAAGGGAACCTGGAACAGGGAAAGGGAACCTGGGGGTCCTGGAAGAGGGGAAAAAGGGAACCTGGAACAGGGAAAGGGAACCTGGAATGGGGAAAGGGAACCTGAGGGTCCTGGAACAAAGAAAGGGAACCTGGGGGTCCTGGAAGAGGGGAAAAAGGGAACCTGGAACAGGGAAAGGGAACCTGGAACAGGGAAAGGGAGCCTGGGGGTCCTGGAAGAGGGAAAATGGGAACCCTGGGGGTCCTGGAACAGGGAAAAAAGGGAACCTGGAAAGGGGAAAATGAGAAACTGGAACAGGGAAAGGGAACCTGGGGGTCCTGGAACAAAGAAAGGGAACCTGGGGGTCCTGGAACAGGGAAAGGGAACCTGGAACAGGGAAAGGGAAGCTGGAATGGGGAGAGAAGGGAACCTGGGGGTCCTGCAAGAGGGAAAAAGGGAACCTGGAAAGGGGAAAGGGAACCTGGAACAGGGAAAAAGGGGACCTGAGGGTCCTGGAAGAGGGGAAAAGGGAACCTGGAACGGGGAAAGGGAACCTGGGGGTCCTGGAATAGGGAAAAAGAGAACCCTGGGGGTCCTGGAACAGGGAAAGGGAACCTGGGGGTCCTGGAAGAGGGGAAAAAGGGAACCTGAGGGTCCTGGAAGAGGGGAAAAAGGGAACCTGGAACAGGGAAAGGGAACCTGGGGGTCCTGGAAGAGGGGAAAAAGGGAACCTGGAACAGGGAAAGGGAACCTGGAACGGGGAGAGAAGGGAACCTGGGGGTCCTGAAATAGGGAAAAAAGAGAACCTGGAACAGGGAAAAGGAACCTGGGGGTCCTGGAAGAGGGAAAATGGGAACCTGGAAGAGGGAAAGGGAACCTGGGGGTCCTGGAAGAGGGGAAAAAGGGAACCTGGGGGTCCTGGAACAGGGAAAGGGAACCTGGGGGTCCTGGAAGAGGGAAAATGGGAACCCTGGGGGTCCTGGAAGAGGGGAAAAAGGGAACCTGGAATAGGGAAAAAGGGAACCTGGAACAGGGAAAGGGAACCTGGAACAGGGAAAATGGGAAGCTGGGGGTCCTGGAACAAAGAAAGGGAAGCTGGGGGTCCTGGAAGAGGGGAAAAAGGGAACCTGGAACAGGGAAAGGGAACCTGGAACAGGGAAAGGGAACCTGGAACGGGGAGAAAAGGGAACCTGGGGGTCCTGGAAGAGGGAAAGGGAACCCTGGGTGTCCTGGAACAGGGAAAAAAGGGAACCTGGAACAGGGAAAGGGAACCTGGGGGTCCTGGAACAGGGAAAGGGAACCTGGGACAGGGAAAAAGGGAACCTGGGGATCCTGGAACAGGATAAAAAGTGAACCCTGGGGGTTCTGGAACAGGGAAAAAGGAAACCTTGAACAGGGAAAGGGACCCCAAGGTTCCCTTTTTTCCCTGTACCAGGACCCCCAGCACAGGGTTTGCTCCAGACCCCCAGCCTGGCCCCCCACCGCCTCTCCAGGAGCCTTCATCATCCTCAGCCTCAGGAAAACTGCCCCCATTTCCTAAAAATATTAACCTAATTCATCCTGGCACTCGATTTTCCCGCAGCAGAGCAGCAGCTCCGTTTTTCCTGCTGTCCTACTTCCACCAGGGCCGGGATTAGAGGAAGGGAGTGCCAGGGTGCAGGGTTTTCCTGCTGGAAAACAGATGGTGAACAAGAAATCTTCATCATCCGAGGAGATTAATGATCAGAACATCGATGGCAAAGCAGATCGAAGGGATCAGGGCACGGCACAGGGGCTGAGAAATAATTCAGGGGGGGAAATGAGGGGGACAGATGCTTCCCTAAATTTGGGGATTAGGTTTTGTGGGTTAAAGGGGATAAGAAATGAAATGATTGTGGAATTAAATCCTGCTCCCTGTGGATAAAACAGGTTGGGAAGAGACTTTAGGAGGCAGGGATGAGGGGATGGGTCAGTTTTAGGGTGAAATATCAAACAGCGTCTCCTGAGTGCTGAGAGATCTTGAGCCCAGGGAAAAAACTCCTGCAGGGAAAAAACTCCAGGGAAAAAACTCCAGGGAAAACTCCTGCAGGGAAAAAAACTCCAGGGAAAAATCCTGCAGGGAAAAAACTCCTGCAGGGAAAACTCCTCCAGGGAAAACTCCAGGGAAAACTCCAGGGAAAACTCCTGCAGGGAAAAATACTGCAGGGAAAAAACTTCTGCAGGGAAAACTCCTCCATGGAAAACTCCTGCAGGGAAAACTCTTCCAAGGAAAACTCCTGCAGGGAAAAAACTCCAGGGAAAACTCCAGGAAAACTCCTGCAGGGAAAACTCCTGCAAGGAAAAAACTCCAGGGAAAAAACTCCAGGGAAAAAACTCCAGGGAAAACTCCTCCTGCAGGGAAAGCTCCTCCATGGAAAACTCTTCCAGGGAAAACTCCTGCAGGGAAAAAACTCCTCCAGGGAAAACTCCATCAAGGAAAACTCCTGCAGGGAAAACTCGAGGGAAAACTCCTGCAGGGAAAAATCCTGCAGGGAAAAAACTCCAGGGAAAACTCCTGCAGGGAAAAAACTGCAAGGAAAAACTGCAGGGAAAACTCCTGCAGGGAAAAAACTCCATGGAAAACTCCTGCAGGGAAAACTCCTCCAGGGAAAACTGCAGGGAAAAAACTCCAGGGAAAACTCCTGCAGGGAAAAAACTCCAGGGAAAAAACTCCTGCAGGGAAAACTCCAGGAAAAAAACTCCTGCAGGGAAAACTCCATCAAGGAAAACTCCTCCAGGGAAAAAACTCCTGCAGGGAAAACTTCTCCAGGGAAAAAAATCCAGGGAAAACTCCTCCAGGAAAAACTCCTGCAGGGAAAAAACTCCTCCATGGAAAACTCTTGCAGGGAAAAAACTCCAGGGAAAAAACTCCAGGAAAAAACTCCAGGGAAAAAACTCCAGGGAAAACTCCTCCAAGGAAAACTCCTCCAAGGAAAACTCCTGCAGGGAAAGAACTCCAGGGAAAAAACTCCATGGAAAACTCCTCCGTGGAAAACTCCTGCAGGGAAAACTTCTCCAGGGAAAACTCCTCCAGGGAAAAAACTCCAGGGAAAACTCCTGTAGGGAAAACTCCTCCAGGGAAAACTCCAGGGAAAACTCCTGCAGAGAAAAAACTCCAGGGAAAACTCCAGGGAAAAAACTCCTGCAGGGAAAAAACTCCTGCAGGGAAAACTCCTCCTTCAGGGGGTCCATGGAGCGTGGGACAAGGATCCTTCGGGCACAATTTTAGGAAGTTTAGGGAAAAATTTGCCTTTTTTTTAATATTTTTTAAATTTTTTTTAACCTGAGTGGCAGCAGAGCTGAGGCAGGGTGGGGTCCCAGGGGGGGGAGGAGGAGGAGGAGGAAGGGAAGGGAAGGGAAGGGAAGGGAAGGGAAGGGAAGGGAAGGGAAGGGAAGGGAAGGGAAGGGAAGGGAAGGAAGGGAAGGGAAGGGAAGGGAAGGGAAGGGAAGGGAAGGGAAGGAAGGGAAGGGAAGGGAAGGGAAGGGAAGGGAAGGGAAGGGAAGGGAAGGGAAGGGAAGGGAAGGGAAGGGAAGGGAAGGGAAGGAAGGGAAGGGAAGGGAAGGGAAGGGAAGGGAAGGGAAGGAAGGGAAGGGAAGGGAAGGGAAGGGAAGGAAGGGAAGGGAAGGGAAGGGAAGGGAAGGGAAGGGAAGGGAAGGGAAGGGAAGGAAGGGAAGGGAAGGGAAGGGAAGGGAAGGGAAGGGAAGGGAAGGGAAGGGAAGGGAAGGGAAGGGAAGGGAAGGGAAGGGAAGGGAAGGGAAGGGAAGGGAAGGGAAGGGAAGGGAAGGGAAGGGAAGGAAGGGAAGGGGGACACCAGGAAAAGCTGCAGAACCAGCTTTTAGGTTTTTATCCTGCAGTAAATAATGGACCCTGATCCCCCAAGAGCTGCTGTGGGCTAATGGAAGCCCTGGGTAAACGCAGGGGAGCTGCTCCTTCCTCAGCACGGGGCAGATATTGCAGAGCTCCAGCCTGTTGTGGTACTCAGGGCTCGAAAGGATGCTGGAAATTGGGGGGAGAACAGCAAATGGCCATCAAAATTACCTGCAGCCAAAAATACACCGCACAGCCGGCGGCTGGAAGAGCCTGACACGTCGAGCTCATGGAGGAAAAAGAGGGGAAAATGCCCTGAGAGCTGGAAATGGGAATTTCAGCAGGAAAAACAAGAAAACAAAGCACCTGAGGCTGAGGAAGGAGCGGCCAGGCTGTGCAAAGCCTTCCCCACAGGCACCAGAAGGAGCAGAGGTGAAATCCCCAGGCCTTTGGGACGTGAGCAATCCGTGAATTTGGGGATGGATGAAGCTCAGTAGAAATAAATTGATGGATAAATTTCATATGGATGATATGAAACTGTGAAATAAATATAATTACTGTGGAGTTCTCCCCATTTAGCACTCCCAGCTAATCCCAGGCACTTCACACATCCCTGGGAAGGGAAGGGGAGCTCTGTGGACGCTGCCCAAACTTGAAAATTCTCTGTCCTTTTCCTCTCTCCACTGCTGGGACAGAGACAGGAAACTTTTTCTGGATTTTTCTGGGGCAGTTTTTACAGATATCATCATTTTCCAGGACCCTGAGCTTTGCCAGGGAGGGGCTCAGAGCTCCAATCCCACCTCCAAACCGCTCTGTGGATTTTTCTCAAGCAGTTTTTACAGATATCATTTTCCAGGACCCTGAGCCTTGCCAGGGGGAGGTTTAGAGCTCCAAACCCACCTCCAAACCACTCTGTGGATTTTTCTGGAGAAGTTTTTATGGATATCATTTTCCAGGACCCTGAGCCTTGCCAGGGACAGGTTTAGAGCTCCAAACCACCTCCAAACCGCTCTGTGTGGATTTTTCTGGAGCTGTTTTTATGAATATCATCATTTCCCAGGACCCTGAGCCTTTCCAGGGACAGGTTTAGAGCTCCAAACCCACCTCCAAACCTCTCTGTGGGATATTGGGACTGGAAGCAAAATAATCCCAGTGAAATAAAGGCCAGGAGAGCGTGGAAAGGATATTGATTGGAACAGGGAATCTTTTCTGCACAGCCCAGCGAGCTCTGAATGCTGAGCTTCAGGTAATTTCCACAAATAATGTCCTGTACTCTTTTATTTGTGGATCCTGCAAATCAAACTGTGGCAGCCGGGGCTCGTGGCTAACAAGTCCCTGTAGCCACAGCCAGCGGCCTCGAGAGGGGAATGAAAGCAGCAAATCAGAGAGAAATGGGAATAAAATCACCCCAAACATAAAGAAATGGGAATAAAATCACCCCAAACATAAAGAAATGGGAATAAAATCACCCCAAACATAAAGAAATGGGAATAAAATCACCCCAAACATAAAGAAATGGGAATAAAATCACCCCAAACATGTTTGGGACATGGGGTGCAACCCTGGGGAGCAGCTCCTTGTTGGGTTCTGTGTGTGAACCGTGCCAGGAGAAGCCCTGGATGGACATTCTAGGTGGGACACGAGGAACAGCAGCTCCTTGCTGGGCTCTGTGTGTGAACACTGCCAGGAGAGCTCCTGGATGAAGATTTCAGTTGCAGAGATGTCAGGTGGGACATGAGGAACACCCCTGGGGGGTTCTGTGTGTGCAAACCCTGCCAGGAGAACTCCTGGATGGACATTCCAGGTGGGACACGAGGAACAGCAGCTCCTTGCTGGGCTCTGTGTGTGAACCCTGCCAGGAGAGCTCCTGGATGAACATTCCAGGTGCAGATGTGAGGTGGGACATGGGGAACACTCCCAGGAGCAGCTCCTTGCCAGGAGAACCCCTGAATGGACATTCCAGGTGGGACACGAGGAACAGCAGCTCCTTGCTGGGCTCTGTGTGCAAACCCTGCCAGAAGAACCCCTGGATGGACATTCCAGGTGCAGAGGTGTCAGGTGGGACATGGAGAACACCCCAGGGGGTTCTGTGTGTGCAAACCCTGCCAGGAGAAGCCCTGGATGAACATTTCCAGGTGGGACACGAGGAACAGCAGCTCCTTGCTGGGCTCTGTGTGTGTGAACCCTGCCAGGAGAAGCCCTGGATGGACATTCCAGGTGCAGAGATGTCAGGTGGGACATGGGGAACACTCCCAGGATAAGCTCTCCTGCCAGGAGAACCCCTGGATGGACATTCCAGGTGCAGAGATGTCAGGTGGGACACGAGGAACACCCCTGAGGGGCTCTGTGTGTGCAAACCCTGCCAGGAGAAGCCCTGGATGGACATTTCCAGGTGGGACACGAGGAACAGCAGCTCCTTGCTGGGCTCTGTGTGTGTGAACCCCTGGATGAACATTCCAGGTGCAGAGGTGAGGTGGGACATGGGGAACACTCCCAGGATCAGCTCCTTGCCAGGAGAAGCCCTGGATGGACATTTCAGGTGCAGAGGTGTCAGGTGGGACATGGAGAGCTGCTCCTTGCCAGGTTCTGTGTGTGCAAACCCTGCCAGGAGAGCCCTGGATGAACATTTCCAGGTGGGACACGAGGAACAGCAGCTCCTTGCCGGGTTCTGTGTGTGTGAACCCCTGGATGGACATTCCAGGTGCAGATGTGAGGTGGGACATGGGGAACACTCCCAGGATCAGCTCTCCTGCCAGGAGAACTCCTGGATGAACATTTCCAGGTGCAGAGATGTCAGGTGGGACACGAGGAACAGCAGCTCCTTGTCGGGTTCTGTGTGTGAACCCCTGGATGAACATTTCCAGGTGGGACACGAGGAACAGCAGCTCCTTGCTGGGCTCCGTGTGTGTGAACCCCTGGATGGACATTCCAGGTGCAGAGGTGTCAGGTGGGACATGGGGAGCATTCCTAGGATCACCTCTCCTGCCAGGAGAACCCCTGGATGAACATTCCAGGTGCAGAGGTGTCAGGTGGGACATGAGGAACACCCCTGGGGGGCTCTGTGTGTGCAAACCCTGCCAGGAGAACCCCTGGATGGACATTCCAGGTGCAGAGGGGTGAGGTGGGACACGGGGAACACTCCCAGGAGCAGCTCCTTGCCAGGAGAAGCCCTGGATGGACATTCCAGGTGCAGATGTGTGAGGTGGGACACGAGGAACACCCCTGGGAGTTCTGTGTCTGCAAATCCTGCCAGGAGAACCCCTGGATGGACATTTCCAGGTGGGACACGAGGAACAGCAGCTCCTTGCTGGGCTCTGTGTGTGTGAACCCCTGGATGAACATTCCAGGTGCAGATGTGTGAGGTGGGACATGAGGAACACCCCTGGGGGGTTCTGTGTGTGCAAACCCTGCCAGGAGAAGCCCTGGATGAACATTCCAGGTGCAGAGGTGAGGTGGGACATGGGGAACACTCCCAGGATCAGGTCTCCTGCCAGGAGAAGCCCTGGATGGACATTTCCAGGTGGGACACGAGGAACAGCAGCTCCTTGCTGGGTTCTGTGTGTGTGAACCCCTGGATGGACATTCCAGGTGCAGAGGTGTCAGGTGGGACATGAAGAACACTCCCAGGACCAGCTCTCCTGCCAGGAGAAGCCCTGGATGGACATTCCAGGTGCAGAGATGTCAGGTGGGACACGAGGAACACCCCTGGGAGTTCTGTGTGTGCAAACCCTGCCAGAAGAACCCCTGGATGAACATTCCAGGTCCAGAGGTGTCAGGTGGGACATGGGGAACACTCCCAGGAGCAGCTCTCCTGCCAGGAGAGCCCCTGGATGGACATTCCAGGTGCAGAGATGTCAGGTGGGACATGGAGAGCAGCTCCTTGCCAGGTTCTGTGTGTGAACCCTGCCAGGAGAACCCCTGGATGAAGATTTCAGGTGCAGATGTGTGAGGTGGGACACGGGGAACACTCCCAGGATCAGCTCTCCTGCCAGGAGAACCCCTGGATGAACATTCCAGGTGCAGAGGTGTGAGGTGGGACATGGGGAGCACCCCTGGGAGCAGCTCCTTGCCAGGAGAACCCCTGGATGAACATTCCAGGTGGGACACGAGGAACAGCAGCCCCTTGCCAGGTTCTGTGTGCAAACCCTGCCAGAAGAACTCCTGGATGAACATTCCAGGTGGGACACGAGGAACAGCAGCTCCTTGCCAGGTTCTGTGTGTGTGAACCCCTGGATGGACATTTCCAGGTGGGACACGAGGAACAGCAGCTCCTCCCTCCATCCCACCACGGCCAGGCCGATGCAATAAACGGATTTATTGATAAGATCTCCTCCAGCTGCTGAAGGATCTGGGGGCAGAAGGAACTCCAGGAGCTCCGGCTGCCTTCGCTCCCACGCTGCAAACAAAGAGATTCCAGCAGAGCTTCAGAGGTGGAGAATTTGAGAAGCTGCCTCATATTTTGAAAGGAACAAATGCCACTTCACGGTGGCCGTGCCAGAGGGCTCGGCGCCGCTCTCCGATAAAATCCACGCGGTGTTTAACACGCGGCCGCCGGCACGTGAGGGACGGAGGAGCAGGAGAAAGGTTAATAGAGCGTTGGGCCTTTTTTAATTGGAAAAATGACGGAGGGAGCATGGAGCAGAGCGAGGAGTGATGGTATTACAGGCTGGAAGAGCTGCTCCAGAGAATTATTCTTCATCAGGGAGCACGGGAACCAGCACCGGGATGTGAGGGATCGACAGCAGGAACCGGCTGCCTTGGGAAAGGGATCCCCTAAATGTGTTTGGGAAAGGGATGGGATCCTCTAAAAGTGTCTGAAAAAGGGACAGGATCTCCTGGGAAAGGGATGGGATCACCTGAATGTGTCTGAGAAAGGGATGGGATCCCCTAAATGTGTCTGGGAAAGGGACAGGATCTCCTGGGAAAGGGATGGGATCTCCTAAATGTGTCAGGGAAAGGGATGGGATCTGCTAAATGTGTCAGGGAAAGGGATGGGATCTGCTAAATGTGTCAGGGAAAGGGATGAGACCCCCTAAATGTGTCTGAAAAAGGAATGGGATCCCCCAAATGTGTCTGAAAAAGGGATGGGATCTCCTGAATGTGTCCCTTGGGAAAGGGATGGGATCCCCTAAATGTGTGTCTGGGAAAGGGATGGGAATCTCCTGGGAAAGGGATGGGATTACCTGAATGTGTCAGGGAAAGGCTCGGGATCTCCTGAATGTCTCTGGGAAAGGGACAGGATCTCCTGGGAAAGGGATGGGATCTCCTAAATGTGTCAGGGAAAGGGATGGGATCTCCTGAATGTGTCTGGGAAAGGGACAGGATCTCCTGGGAAAGGGATGGGATCCCCTAAAAGTGTCTGAAAAAGGGACAGGATCTCCTGGGAAAGGGATGGGATCCCCTAAAAGTGTCTGAAAAAGGGATGGGATCTCCTGGGAAAGGGATGGGATCCCCTAAATGTGTCTGAAAAAGGGATGGGATCTCCTGGGAAAGGGATGGGATCTCCTGAATGTGTCTGAAAAAGGGATGGGATCCCCCAAATGTGTCAGGAAAAGGGATGGGATCCCCTAAATGTGTCAGGAAAAGGGATGGGATCCCCTAAAAGTGTCTGAAAAAGGGATGGGATCCCCCGAATGTGTCTGGGAAAGGGATGGGATCCCCTAAATGTGTCAGAAAAAGGGATGGGATCTGCTAAATGTGTCTGGGAAAGGGATGGGATCTGCTAAATGTGTCTGGGAAAGGGATGGGATCCCCCAAATGTGTCTGGGAAAGGGACAGGATCTCCTGGGAAAGGGATGGGATCTCCTAAATGTGTCAGGGAAAGGGATGGGATCTGCTAAATGTGTCAGGGAAAGGGATGGGATCTGCTAAATGTGTCAGGGAAAGGGATGAGACCCCCTAAATGTGTCTGAAAAAGGAATGGGATCCCCCAAATGTGTCTGAAAAAGGGATGGGATCTCCTGAATGTGTCCCTTGGGAAAGGGATGGGATCCCCTAAATGTGTGTCTGGGAAAGGGATGGGAATCTCCTGGGAAAGGGATGGGATTACCTGAATGTGTCAGGGAAAGGCTCGGGATCTCCTGAATGTCTCTGGGAAAGGGACAGGATCTCCTGGGAAAGGGATGGGATCTCCTAAATGTGTCAGGGAAAGGGATGGGATCTCCTGAATGTGTCTGGGAAAGGGACAGGATCTCCTGGGAAAGGGATGGGATCCCCTAAAAGTGTCTGAAAAAGGGACAGGATCTCCTGGGAAAGGGATGGGATCCCCTAAAAGTGTCTGAAAAAGGGATGGGATCTCCTGGGAAAGGGATGGGATCCCCTAAATGTGTCTGAAAAAGGGATGGGATCTCCTGGGAAAGGGATGGGATCTCCTGAATGTGTCTGAAAAAGGGATGGGATCCCCCAAATGTGTCAGGAAAAGGGATGGGATCCCCTAAATGTGTCTGGGAAAGGGATGGGATCACCTGAATCTGTCCCTTGGGAAAGGGATGGGATCTCCTGGGAAAGGGACAGGATCTCCTAAATGTGTCAGGGAAAGGGATGGGATCACTGGAATGTGTGTCTGGGAAAGGGACAGGATCTCCTGGGAAAGGGATGGGATCTGCTGGGAAAGGGATGGGATCTCCTGGGAAAGGGATGGGATCTCCTGGGAAAGGGATGGGATCTGCTGGGAAAGGGATGGGATCTCCTGGGAAAGGGATGGGATCTCCTGGGAAAGGGATGGGATCTGCTGGGAAATTGTGGCTCAGGGCAGAGGCTGCAGGGAGCTGTGTCCTGAGCCAGCCCGTGTGGCACGGGGACAGTCATGATTCCTGCACTGGAGCATCCCTGTGCAAATCCTGCACTGGAGCATCCCTGTGCAAATCCTGCACTGGAGCTTCCCTGTGCAAATCCTGCACTGGAGCATCCCTGTGCTGAACATCCCTGTGCAATTCCTGCACTGGAGCTTCCCTGTGCAATTCCTGCACTGGAGTTTCCCTGTGCAAATCCTGCACTGGAGCATCCCTGTGCTGAACATCCCTGTGCAATTCCTGCACTGGAGTTTCCCTGTGCAAATCCTGCACTGGAGCATCCCTGTGCAAATCCTGCACTGGAGCATCCCTGTGCAAATCCTGCACTGGAGCTTCCCTGTGCAAATCCTGCACTGGAGCAATCCTGTGCCAATTCCTGCCCCAGAACATCCCTGTGCAATTCCTGCACTGGAGCATCCCTGTGCTGAGCATCCCTGTGCCGATTCCTGCCCCAGAACATCCCTGTGCTGAACATCCCTGTGCAATTCCTGCACTGGAGCTTCCCTCTGCAAATCCTGCACTGGAGCATCCCAGTGCAGATTCCTGCCCCAGAACATCCCTGTGCAAATCCTGCACTGGAGCTTCTCTGTGCCAATTCCTGCACTGGAGCTTCCCTGTGCAAATTCCTGCACTGGAACATCCCTGTGCAATTCCTGCACTGGAGCATCCCTGAGCAAATTCCTGCCCCAGAACATCCCTGTGCAAATCCTGCACTGGAGCATCCCTGTGCAAATTCCTGCACTGGAGCATCCCTGTGCAAATTCCTGCACTGGAGCTTCCCTGTCCTGAACATCTCTGTGCAAATCCTGCACTGGAGCATCCCTGTGCCGATTCCTGCCCCAGAACATCCCAGTGCAATTCCTGCACTGGAGCTCTTCTGTGCCAATTGCTGCCCCAGAACATCCCTGTGCCAATTGCTGCCCCAGAAGATCCCGTGGCAGCTCCTGCTGTGCTCCCTCCGTGTGTGCCCTGCGTGGGACCCTCAGCTCAGCCCCGTGAGCTCGGTGTCCCCGCAGTGCCAACTGCTCCAGAGGCCAGGAGCAGGAGAAATGACCCGGGGGACAGAGCAGGAGGAGAGGACACTGTCCGGAGCAGGAGAAATGACCCGGGGGACAGGGAGCAGGAGGAGAGGACACTGTCCGGAGCAGGAGAAATGACCCAGGGGACAGAGCAGGAGGAGAGGACAGTGTCTGGAGCAAGGAGAAATGGCCAGAGGGAGAGGAAGCAGGAGGAGAGGACGCTGTCCGGAGCAGAAGGAGCAGGAGGAGAGGACACTGTCCGGAGCAGGAGAAATGGCCAGAGGGAGAGGAATCACGAGGGGAGAGGACAGTGTCCGGAGCAGGGGGAAATGACCCGGGGGACAGGGAGCACGAGGAGAGGACACTGTCCGGAGCAGAAGGAGCAGGAGGAGAGGACAGTGTCCAGAGCAAGGAGAAATGGCCAGAGGGAGCAGGAGGAGAGGACAGTGTCCGGAGCAGGGAGAGATGGCCAGAGGGAGAGGAAGCAGGAGGAGAGGACAGTGTCCGGAGCAAGGAGAAATGGCCAGAGGAAGCAGGAGGAGAGGACAGTGTCCCGAGCAGGAGAAATGACCCGGGACAGGGAGCAGGAGGGGAGGACACTGTCCGGAGCAGGGGGAAATGACCCGGAGGACAGGGAGCAGAAGGAGAGGACAGTGTCCGGAGCAGGGAGAGATGGCCAGAGGGAGAGGAAGCAGGAGGAGAGGACACTGTCCGGAGCAAGGAGAAATGGCCAGAGGAAGCAGGAGGAGAGGACACTGTCCGGAGCAGGGAGAAATGACCCGGGGGACAGGGAGCAGAAGGAGCACGACGCTGTCCGGAGCAGCCGGGGCTCCTGGCAGGCTGCAGCCGAGGAGGGAAGGCCACACTCGGGGAGGTTTGTTCCCCAGCAGGGTCAGTGGCCGGCTCAGCGGTGCCGACAGGGTTAATTGATGAGGAATTGCCGGCGGAGCGCTGTGTCATCCCGGGCAGCAGAAGCCGGGGCTGGGCCAAGCAGGGCTGTTAAACAACCTGTGCAGGCACTTTGGGCTGCCAGGATTTATGGGCCGCGGGAGCAGCTCTATCTGTCATCTGTGAAAAGCCTCATTTCCACAGAGGCTCCGTCAGGAAAGGCAATCAGCCTGGAAGCGGCTGTGCTGGGAATTGAGAACTGCTCTGCCAGGGAGAGCTCATCCTCCTTCCCTCCTTCCTTCCCTCCTTCTTTCCTCTTTCCTTTCCTTTCCTTTCCTTTCCTTTCCTTTCCTTTCCTTTCCTTTCCTTTCCTTTCCTTTCCTTTCCTTTCCTTTCCTTTCCTTTCCTTTCCTTTCCTTCCCTTCCCTTCCCTTCCCTTCCCTTCCCTTCCCTTCCCTTCCCTTCCCTTCCCTTCCCTTCCCTTCCCTTCCCTTCCCTTCCCTTCCCTTCCCTTCCCTTCCCTTCCCTTCCCTTCCCTTCCCTTCCCTTCCCTTCCCTTCCCTTCCCTTCCCTTCCCTTCCCTTCCCTTCCCTTCCCTTCCCTTCCCTTCCCTTCCCTTCCCTTCCCTTCCCTTCCCTTCCCTTCCCTTCCCTTCCCTTCCCTTCCCTTCCCTTCCCTTCCCTTCCCTTCCCTTCCCTTCCCTTCCCTTCCCTTCCCTTCCCTTCCCTTCCCTTCCCTTCCCTCCTTCCCTCCTTCCCTCCCGTCGTGGTTTTAAAGGTAAATCTGGAAGGGGTTTTCAAGCCAATCTTCCTAAATAAAGCCCCTGACGGACAGACAGACCGCCATCATCATCATCATCATCATCATCATCATCATCATCTGCGCCGCGCTTTCCTCTCCCTGCACCACGAGCTCCAGTTCCTCCCATCCATCTCATTCTTTCGAGCCATCCTCCTCCTGCAATTTCCCCTCACCCCGAAAAGAGCCGAGGATCGATGGTTTCTCTCCAATTCCAGCCGGGGAGAGGGAGGCAGAGGAAGCTTCTGCCTCCCCCAGCTATTGATCCCTGCCTGGGAATCGCTGCAGCCCTGCCCTGACCTCCTGCCGCAGCCAAAAACAGCCGGCCCCGGGCTCTGCCAGGCACAAAAACAATTCCTCCCCTCAAAAAGAGCAGCAGCATCACCCGGGAAGGAGCTGGGATGAAAAGGAGATGTAAAAATCCAGAAATGGAGAAATATTTCTCCCTTTATCCTGTTCTCCAATAATTTATTAATCCTATTTGTCACTGACAGAAAGGCTTCCAAATATCCCTGGGTAAAGCAGGATTTAGAAAAAATTAAGTGGAAAGTAGTAGAATGTTTAATATGTCACTGAAGTAAAAAAATACAGATTTTAGAGTAAAGACAGAGGAAAAAAAGTGTGGTTTTTACCTCTCCTTCTTCCTTCTTCTCCATGATCCTGCAGTTTTTTTGCAGTGATTGGTTGAAAGTTGGTCACAGTTTTAATTAGGTAAGTAGATCTAAAAAACTAATTTGTTAATATATAAAAACAATCCACCTGTCTATAGTTAATTGGATAAAAATGAATATCAAGATGAAACAGCCTTTTTGTGCCTTCAGAACCAAAATGAGCCAAGTTATGGTGAACTTGTGCAGGAAGTCTGGAAAAACCTGCCAGGTTTTGTGATGCCATCCTAATTAACACGAGAGACGAGATCCTAACGAGCTTTGGACCCTGGGAACTGAGATAAACGCGGCTCCCTGTGCTGGAATATTCCAAAGAGACTGAGAAATGCAGGAGAAGTGCAGAGGAACCAAAAAGAGCAGAACAACACCAAATATCTGAGTTATTGTGCAGAGCTGATGCCTGTCAGGATAAGCAAAGACAAACACACACCTTGGCCCGGGTTATTACTTTAAGCTCGTTATTATCATTATTATGGCTGATTAAAAATCCCATTAATCAGATGCTAAACAGATTAAGCCCTATGAATTAATTTGCTGGAAATAACTAAGACAAACATTCTGTGCAGAGCTCATTTAATGAAATAGAAGCTGTTTATCTGCAAAATTAGAGCTTGAGAGTAGCTGAGCTGGGGCTGGAAAAATCCAGCGCGGTGTGGGCACGGCTGGAGCCGAGGGCGATTTTTTACCCATTCTAAGTAAAAGAAAAATCTTGCTGTAAGGAATTTATGATACATTACACAAAGAGCTCATTAGAGAGAGCTCCAAAATCAAATTAGAGTCAGTCAGGAAATAATTCCCTGATTGAGTGGGTAAGGAAGGGAGGACAGAGGATGCTGAGGAAGAGCGGGGACAGGAGCCTGGGTGTTCTTCTGGCCAGGTGTGTGCACATCTGGAGGAGCCTCACACACCTGGCACAGCGAGCAAGGACGGCTCTGAGTTGTTTCCTTGGAAGTAATTTCACGGCCCTGTTAGTTCATTATCATGGTGACTAATTGCTGACACTGATTTAATGACTGGATCACACACTTCCACCTGCTGCTGGCTCCTGACAACTCCAGGCCTGTTCTGCAGTAGGGACCGAGAGGGATGAGCTGGAAAGAGAACCCTGAGGCTGAATTAAGAATGTAAGGTATCAAAATCTAAGAGATAAATAAAGATAAGACGTCTCTGGTGTGTTACCAAAACAGGGGAGAGCTCTGGAGCCAAGCAGAGGGTGGCAAACCATTTTCTCCTCCTCACATTTAAACAAGATGCTTCTTATCAGCTTTGCCACTAATATAGGAAATGAAAATTAATTGAGATTTCTTTCCCTGCCACCATTATGGAGTTGCCTCTCATAGAAAACTGTTGGAAGGAATGGGGTAAAGAAGTTTCCCTGTGGTGAAATAAATAGGAAATAAATATTTATTTCTAACGAAATAAATACGGAGCTGTGGCAATGTCCTCACCCTGAAATGACCCAGCTGTTCCTGCCGCTCTCCCAGCCCCGGGGTGAGGCTGATCCCGATCTCCAGAGCATTCCTCTGCCTCCTTTTCTGTTCCAAGGAGCTTCACAGCCCAGTAAAGCATCACCAGGACCAGGGGAGCTCCCTTTGCACCCATTTATAGCCCCAGAAACTGCCTGTGGCACTGCTGTTTCTTGTGTCTCTTTTAATAAATGGTTTTTTTTTTTTATTGCTGTTGAAAGTTCCATCTTTGGCCTTTCGAAGTCATTTGATTAGGAAGTAGAGAGAATATTTTAGCTGCACAATCAGCACTAGGAGGAATAATCCAATTTTCTCGCCAAAGAAGGGCAAGGGTCCTCCTAGGAGGTCAAAGCTCCCTTAGCACAATTAGAACTTTAATTAATGAAATTGGTTGAGCCTCCAGCAGCAGAAGCAGAGTATTTGTGGAGCTGTGGGAGCGGAGACAGCAGCTCCCTGAGCACAGCCAGCCCCTGTTGTGGAGGATATTTATTGCAGAGATGTAACTTTGGGTTCCTGGCTGAAGGTGGAGAGGCAGCTCGGCCTCTCCAGCGGCTCAGCGAGGAGCGTCGCGCTGCTCAGACATGCTGGCTGCAATTAATATTGCATAACGGCCTCCTGATTCCTCAATTATGTATTTCTCCTTCTCAGCATCGTGTGGTTTTGTTGTTTTTTTTAACAGGGTTAATTATTTTCCATCATTCCGCCTTTAGCAACCGTTGTCTTAATTAAGGGGCCCGAGTTCCGCTCTCGTTGCTGCCTGGCAGATCCTAATGAAATCAATGTTGGTGTAAAGGGGAGGGACCATCCAGTAAAAATGAAATCTTCCCTCTCTTGTTGATTAATGCATAAATTAACCTGAGTTTAACCTGCAGCTCCTGACTGAGTGAATCCCTGCAGAGCCCCCTTTGGGGATGGTGTTCCCTGAGCAGTTCTCGCTCATCCCAGGAGTCCTGGCCACGCTTTTGGCTGTGAGGAACGTGGCAGGAGCGTGCAGCAGGACTCCAAGTCACTGTCACCTGTCCCTCCAGTGGCTGCTCCATGTCCCTGTGCTCTGGGCCAGCAGGCAGCTCCCCCAAAGCCGTGTGCTGGTGGCTTCCATGGATCCAACAGCTGAGAGAGGGATGGAAACCAGCCCAGAGCCCCCCGCTCACTCCCCGCCTGTCCCCCCACACCCTCCCCTGCTGGCTCCAAAAGGGCTGATCCCACTTATTCCTCCCTGCCTTGCATTTCCTGACAGCCCAGCATTAAAGCAGGCCCAGGCAGCCATGCAGGGGAGGCTCCAAGAAGTGCATCCACATGCAATATTCATGGGTGGCTCCAGAATAGTTCCAGATCCATCACGCTTGGCAGCGGGACGGGGCTGGATAATGCTGGGCTTAAGAATCTTCTTGAACCCGAGCCCTGGGGCTGCTGGCACGGTCCCACCGCTGGCCTGTCCCCATCTGTGCTGCCAAAACCCTCTCCATGCTCCCCCTCCCACCTGGGGAAGCCTTTTGGGAGCTGGGCCTGATCCGCTGCTCCTGGATAAAGCAGGGAAAACACGGGAGCTTAATTCCCTCACTCCGGGAAAGGTTTGTTTACCAGCTCCAAACCTGATCTCATCCCCCCAGGATTAATTTTTACACAATCATTCTGCACTCTGTGGTAATCACTCCATAAAAAAATGAAGAGATTTGGGATTTTTTCCAGCGTGGAGGATTAGGTTTAAAGACGAGCGATCTGCAGGAAGCACTGATCGCTCTCCGTGCTTTTCCCAGCTTTGGGGAGCTTTTTGTTGGGATTTTCCGCAGTGGGGCTGGCTGTCCTTGCCAGGCAGACACGTCCCGAGGGTGCTGGGGACACTCCTGGTCCTGTCACCTCCTTCTCCACCACAGAGGAGCCTCTGGAATTGCCTCCCCACCCTCTGGTTTCCTTGGGAAGGAGGTGAAGCACGGGGGACCTGAATGCAGTGCAAAAAGCCAGGTGGTGGCATGGTTTTAAAAGGTAATAGACTATTAAAAAAATGATGAGCTTGAATCCTGAAGCCTTTAGTGAATTCCTGGTGGTTTAACCAGGTGAAATGTGAATAATAAGCTGGGAATTGGCCATTTCCCTGTTCCAGGGGCAGCTGTCTCTGTGTTCTCCTGAGCCCCCAGGAACCTCCTTCAGCTGCCAGCCTTGCCAAGCCTGGCTTAACTAACCCTGATCCTACAACACACACCCAGTGCCTCCTCATGGGCACACAGGATTGTTCCTGAGGCCTGGGAATGAATTCCCAAAGATTCCTGACGGGATGTGACCCCATGCCAGGGGCTCCTGGCCCTGATGAAGGGTGAGAGCTCACAGGTTTCAGAGTTGTGCCCAGCAAGCGTTTTTTAAAATAGAATTAAAAGAAGGACGGCTCTGAGCACAGGGATAAGGATGCAATGCCAGGTTTTTGAAAACAAAATAACGTAAGCACTTAGAAAAGGACTGGAGCAGACTTTGGGTACTTATGTTGAAAATAATTGTCCCAGGAAACCCGATTCAGCAGCCACCCAGGCTGAAAGCACTTAGGCACACTCGGGCAGGCGTTCAACAAAGCATTTAGTGACCCCGGAGCTGCATCAGCAGCAACGCGGGGCTCCGGAGCTCCGGGGGATTCAGGGAAACCGAGGGGCTCCGGGGGACTCGGGGAAACCGAGGGGCTCAGGAGCTCCGGGGGGCTCCGGGAAACCGCGGGGCTCCGGGGGACTCAGGGAAACCGAGGGGCTCCGGAGCTCCGGGGGGCTCCGGGCACGGGGGGACTCAGGGAAACCGAGGGGCTCCGGGGGATTCAGGGAAACCGAGGGGCTCCGGGGGGCTCAGGGAAACCGAGGGGCTCCGGGGGACTCAGGGAAACCGCGGGGCTCAGGAGCACCGGGTCCCGCCGGGGCACGGCCGGGGGCCCGCTGGGATCCGCTGGGTCCCTTTAGGGTCCTTTAGGGTGCCTTTAGGGTCCCTTTAGGGTGTCTTTAGGGTCCCTCTGCGTCCCTCTGGGGTCCCGCTGGGATCCCTCTGGGTCCCTTTAGGGTCCCTCTGGGGTCCTTTAGGGTCCTTTAGGGTTCTTTAGGGTCCCTTTAGGGTCCCTTTAGGGTCCCTCTGGGGTCCCTTTAGGGTCCCACTATGGTCCCTCCTTTAGCGTCCCTTTAGGGTCCCTCTGCGGTCCCTCTAGGATCCCTCTAGGGTCCGTCTAGGGTCCCACTATGGTCCCTTTAGGGTCCCTTTAGGGTGCCTTTAGGGTCCCACTAGGGTCCCTCTGGGTCCCTTTAGGGTCCCTTTAGGGTCCCTCTGCATCCCTCTGGGGTCCCGCTGGGATCCCTCTGGGTCCCTTTAGGGTCCCTCTGGGGTCCTTCAGGGTGACTTTAGGGTCCTTTAGGGTCCCTCTGGGGTCCTTTAGGGTCCCTCTGGGGTCCTTTAGGGTCCCTCTGGGGTCCCTCTGGGGTCCCTTTAGGGTCCCTCTGGGTCCCTTTAGGGTCCTTTAGGGTGCCTTTAGGGTCCCTTTAGGGTCCCTCTGGGGTCCCTCTAGGGTCCCTCTGGGATCCCTTTAGGGTCCCACTATGGTCCCTCTGGGGTCCTTTAGCGTCCCTTTAGGGTGCCTCTGGGGTCCCTCTAGGATCCCCTTAGGATCCCTCTAGGGTCCCTTTAGGGTCCTACTATGGTCCCTTTAGGGTCCCTTTAGGGTCCCTCTGGGGTCCTCTAGGGTCCCTTTAGGGTCCCACTGGGATCCCTCTGGGGTCCCTGTAGGGTCCCTCTGGGTCCCACTATGGTCCCTGTAGGGTCCCTTTAGGGTCCATTAAGGGTCCCTCTGGGGTTCCTCTGGGGTCCCTTTAGGGTCCCTTTAGGGTCCCTTTAGGGTCCCTCTGGGTCCCTTTAGGGTCCCTTTAGGGTGTCTTTAGGGTCCCTCTGCGTCCCTCTGGGGTCCCGCTGGGATCCCTCTGGGTCCCTTTAGGGTCCCTCTGGGGTCCTTTAGGGTGTCTTTAGGGTCCTTTAGGGTGCCTTTAGGGTCCCACTAGGGTCCTTTAGGGTCCCTTTAGGGTCCCTCTAGGGTCCTTTAGGGTCCCTTTAGGGTGTCTTTAGGGTCCCTCTGGGTCCCTCTGGGGTCTCGCTGGGATCCCTCTGGGTCCCTTTAGGGTCCCTCTGGGGTCCCTTTAGGGTCCTTTAGGGTGCCTTTAGGGTCCTTTAGGGTGCCTTTAGGGTCCTTAAGGGTCCCTTTAGGGTCCTTTAGGGTCCTTAAGGGTCCCTTTAGGGTCCTTTAGGGTGCCTTTAGGGTGCCTTTAGGGTCCCTCTGGGATCCCTTTAGGGTCCCACTATGGTCCCTCTGGGGTCCTTTAGCGTCCCTTTAGGGTCCCTCTGGGGTCCCTCTAGGATCCCCTTAGGATCCCTCTAGGGTCCTTCTAGGGTCCCACTATGGTCCCCTTAGGGTCCCTTTAGGGTGTCTTTAGGGTCCCTCTGCGTCCCTCTGGGTCCCTTTAGGGTCCCTCTGGGTCCCTTTAGGGTGCCTTTAGGGTCCTTTAGGGTCCCTCTGGGTCCCTTTAGGGTGCCTTTAGGGTCCTTTAGGGTCCCTCTGGGTCCCTTTAGGGTCCCACTGGGATCCCATTGGGATCCCAGCTGCTGCCTTCGCTGCTCCCGCTGGGGCCGACCCCAGGCAGCCCGGGCAGTGTCCCCACTGTGTCCCCTTGCCTTGATCCTGTCCCAGGCAGCCCGGGCAGTGTCCCCGCTGTGTCCCCTTGCCTGGCTCCTGTCCCCAGCAGCCCGGGCAGTGTCCCCACTGTGTCCCCTTGCCTGGCTCGTGTCCCCTTGCCTTGATCCTGTCCCAGGCAGCCCGGGCAGTGTCCCCGCTGTGTCCCCTTGCCTGGCTCCTGTCCCAGGCAGCCCGGGCAGTGTCCCCTTGCCTGGCTCCTGTCCCCAGGCTGCTCCCGCTCTCTCCGGAGCCACCACGGGAGGTTCCTCAGCCCATCAGGCTGGCCCAGGAGCCGCAGGAGCTCGGCTCTCACACCTTTCCCCAGGGAATTCCTTTGCGGAGCTGCTGGAACGCGGCAGCCTCGGAGGGAGAATGGCCGCGGTAATAAATTCATGGATCTTCACACCCCAGCAGGCTGACAAGCGCCTGGCTTTAAAGAGAATTTAAAACCACTGTGAGCCAGACCGAGAGCCCAAACACCAGCTTCAAAGGAGGCAGGGAAATTGCACAGATAACCTGGAAAAAGTGGATTTCAGTGGGGGCAAATCTTCAAAGCACAACTTTATAAAGACCTTGTACCTTTTGCATGAATAAACCCAGAAGTGGGAACCTTTCCTGAGCTGAGCTGGTTCCTGCTCTGGGCTGGGAAGTGGATGGATGCTCCTGGTTCCTCTCACGTGCTGTGGCCGTGTCTCCTGCTCCGTGGGACCCATCCCTCGTGCTCTGCCCTTATGCTTGGAGACCCCAAACACCAGCTTCAAAGGAGGCAGGGAAATTGCAAAGATAACCTGGAAAATGTGGATTTCAGTGGGGGCAAATCTTCAAAGCACAACTTTATAAAGACCTTGTACCTTTTGCATGAATAAACCCAGAAGTGAGAACCTTTCCTGAGCTGAGCTGGTTCCTGCTCTGGGCTGGGAAGTGGATGGATGCTCCTGGTTCCTCTCATGTGCTGTGGCTGTGTCTCCTGCTCCGTGGGACCCATCCCTCTGTCCCACTGCCCAGCTGAGAGCTTCCACACCCATTTCTCCTTGCACAGCCTCACCTCTCAGCTAACCAGATTTTGGATTTTCCTGCCTTTAGGGCCGGTGTTTCTCACCAGATGAGAGCTCCGTGCACCCAGGGCTATCCCAGGGCCGCTGGGAAGCTGCTGGCAGCCTGGGACACGTCCTTCCAAGCTGTCCCTTGTCCTCGTGGCAGCTTTCAGAGCATCCTGTGGCCAGTGAAAACATGAGCTCCCATCCCAGAGGCTCCTCTGGAGCTGCCCTGAGCTCCCTGATTGAGGAAGGAGCGGTACCTGGGCCTCCCCGCTCCTGCCGCAGCCTCCGGCGAGCCCAGCTCCGTGGCAATTACAGGAAAATCAATGAAGAAACTGCTCAGGACTCCTTTTCACCATTCAGCACGGATGATATCCTTCACTTTCTAGCACTGATTCATTTACTTTCGGCCTCTCCAGGGGCTCCTGACATATTGCTATCTCTGAAGGATCTGAAGCGAGAACTGCCTTTGTTTCCACTGCAACTTGTTGGTGGGGCTGGGGCTCACTGAGAGTCTAAACATTCCTGACCAAAACACCTTCCCAAGGTCCTCCCAGGTCTCTTTTGCACAGAATCAGGGTCCAGACACGGGAGCAGAGTGCCATCCATGTCCCTGCTCCAGCTGAGCTGTCCCCAGGAGCGGTGACACCGCAGTGCTGCTGCTTCTTTTGTTGGCTGTGGTGGATGGAGCTTGGAACATCCTGGCCCAAGGAATGTGTCCATGGCAGGGGTTTGGAACTGAACGACCTTTCCCAGATTTCCAGCAGCTGCAAACTCTCCTGCAAGAGAAAAGAGAGTGGACAGGACTGTGAGACCGGGGCTGCACAGTCTCACTCTGGGGTTTATTCCCACCCCCAGGACTCAAGGTCAGAAATTACAGGAGACAATATTAAATGTTACAGAACCGATTTTTAAAACATTTAAAGTGAAATTCTGCAGCTGGGAAGCCTAGGATGTCACTGGGACAGCACAATCCATGCTGAAGCTGAAGGGGTCACCGTGCCCTGGGTGGACAGTGATGGACATCAGGTGACAGTCACATAAAATATCTGTGTCCTTTATCAAAGCAGCGTTTGAATTTCCTGCATTCCCAGCCTTTCCTGTCGCTCCACCAACGCCACAGGCATCCCCCAGCAGCTGGATTTAGAGCTCAGGCCGTGCTGTGGCTGAACTCCCACTGCAGGCTGAGGAAGCACACTGATACAAACCCCAACCCTACGAGCTCCTCATGCTCCTGCTCTTCAAAGAGAGCTCCGTGCACGGAGAGCGGGCAGGAAATAGCCCAGAGCAAGGACGGGGCTACAAAGACAGGATCTATAATTTATGAGGCACTGCAGTGAACTCGGGGTTTGTGGGGGAGATGTGTGAGGGGGAAACGGAGTTGGAAGAAACACGGAGAGCGACGGGGCCGCGTTCACCAGAGACATCCCTGGAGTGCAGAAGGAGCTCACCTGGGATTTGCTCCGTGGTTTAGGGGGCAGTTCAATGTCCCGTGCTCCAAACACCAGGATTTTAAAGAGTGAGGGATCTTCTGAGCCAGCAGAGTCTGCAGTGCCCAGCACAGGCTCCCACACCCGTGACCTGCGGTGTCACAGGGAAATGAGAGCTGTGCACCCCCTGTGTGCCCACCCAGGGACACAGGGACCCACCAGAGACACAGGGACACACCCAGGGACACAGGGACACACCCAGGGACACAGGGACACACCAGGGACACAGGGTGCCACCCAGGGACACAGGGTCCTGAGGGACACACAGGGACCCACCCAGGGACACAGGGACCCACCCAGGGACACAGGGACCCACCCAGGGACACACCAGGGACACAGGGACCCACCCAGGGACACAGGGACCCACCAGGGACACAGGGACCCACCCAGGGACACAGGGTGTCACCCGGGACACAGGGTGCCACCAGGGACACAGGGACCCACCAGGGACACAGGGTCCTGAGGGACACAGGGACCCACCCAGGGATACAGGGACCCACCCAGGGACACAGGGACACACCCAGGGACACAGGGACCCACCCAGGGACACAGGGTCCTGAGGGACACAGGGTGCCACCAGGGACACAGGGTGCCACCAGGGTCCTGAGGGACCCACCCAGGGACACAGGGACCCACCAGGGACACAGGGTGCCACCAGACACACAGGGACTCACCCAGACACACAGGGACCCACCCAGGGACACAGGGTGTCACCCGGGACACAGGGTGCCACCAGGGACACAGGGACCCACCAGGGACACAGGGACCCACCAGGGACCCACCAGGGACACAGGGACCCACCAGGGACACACAGGGTGCCACCAGGGACACAGGGACCCACCAGGGACACAGGGTGCCACCAGGGACACGGTCCCCAGGAGATACAGAAGGTCCTGGCAGAGACACAGGTCCCCAACACAGACACAGGGTCCTGGCAGAGACACAGCATCCCCAGCACAGGTCCCCAGCACAGACACAGTGTCCCCAGCACAGACACAGTGTCCCCAGCACAGACACAGGGTCCCAGCACAGACACAGCGTCCCCAGCACAGACACAGTGTCCCCAGCACAGTGTCCCCAGCACAGACACAGTGTCCCCATCACAGACACAGGGTCCCAGCACAGTGTCCCCAGCAGAGACACAGTGTCCCCAGCACAGACACAGTGTCCCCAGCACAGACACAGTGTCCCCAGCACAGTGTCCAAAGCACAGTGTCCCCAGCACAGACACAGTGTCCCCAGCACAGTGTCCCCAGCACAGACACAGTGTCCCCATCACAGACACAGGGTCCCAGCACAGTGTCCCCAGCACAGACACAGTGTCCCCAGCACAGACACAGTGTCCCCAGCACAGACACAGTGTCCCCAGCACAGTGTCCCCAGCAGAGACACAGTGTCCCCAGCACAGACACAGTGTCCCCAGCACAGTGTCCCCAGCACAGACACAGTGTCCCCAGCACAGTGTCCCCAGCACAGTGTCCCCAGCACAGACACAGTGTCCCCAGCACAGACACAGTGTCCCCAGCACAGTGTCCCCAGCACAGACACAGTGTCCCCAGCACAGTGTCCCCAGCACAGACACAGTGTCCCCAGCACAGTGTCCCCAGCACAGTGTCCCCATCACAATGTCCCCAGCACAGACACAGTGTCCCCAGCACAGTGTCCCCAGCACAGACACAGTGTCCCCAGCACAGTGTCCCCAGCACAGACACAGTGTCCCCAGCACAGTGTCCCCAGCACAGACACAGTGTCCCCAGCACAGGCACAGTGTCCCCATCACAATGTCCCCAGCACAGACACAGTGTCCCCAGCACAGTGTCCCCAGCACAGACACAGTGTCCCCAGCACAGTGTCCCCAGCACAGACACAGTGTCCCCAGCACAATGTCCCCAGCACAGACACAGTGTCCCCAGCACAGACACAGTGTCCCCAGCACAGACACAGTGTCCCCAGCACAGACACAGTGTCCCCAGCACAGTGTCCCCAGCACAGACACAGTGTCCCCAGCACAGACACAGTGTCCCCGGCACAGTGTCCCCAGCACAGACACAGTGTCCCCAGCACAGACACAGTGTCCCCAGCACAGACACAGTGTCCCCAGCACAGTGTCCCCAGCACAGACACAGTGTCCCCGGCAGTCTGGGCTCCCCATGGCTGAGCTCCCCAGTCCTGCCGCGTATCTGGGGGCTCCGTGGGGTCCCTGCAGCCGCGGGGTTCCAGGGCTGGCTGCCAGGCTGGGCCACTCCAGGTTTTTGGGGGGTCACTTGGGCAGCGGGAAGGGCGGTCTGGGCACCTTGGGGCTGCTGGGGGAGCAGTGGGGACGGCCGGGGTGGGCGCACTGCCGAGGAGAGCCGGGGCTGTTGGGGGGTACCGGAGCTTTCCGGGTGGCCCGGGGGCTTCGGAGGGACCGTGGGGCCGAGCGGGCCTTGTTGTTGTGCCGGTGGGGAGGGAAGCGCGGGGGAGCCGGGGGTCGGCAGGGTGGCACGGCCGGGGGTGCTCGGCAGGGTGGCACAGCCGGGGGTCGGCAGGGTGGCACAGCCGGGGGTCGGCAGGGTGGCACAGCCGGGGGTGCTCGGCAGGGTGGCACAGCCGGGGGAGCCGGGGGTCGGCAGGGTGGCACGGCCGGGGGTCGGCAGGGTGGCACAGCCGGGGGTCGGCAGGGTGGCACAGCCGGGGGTGCCGGGGGTCGGCAGGGTGGCACAGCCGGGGGTGCTCTGCAGGGTGGCACAGCCGGGGGTCGGCAGGGTGGCACAGCCGGGGGTCGGCAGGGTGGCACAGCCGGGGGTCAGCAGGGTGACACAGCCGGGGGTCGGCAGGGTGGCACAGCCGGGGGTCAGCAGGGTGGCACAGCCGCGGGGACAGCTCCCGGCTGCCATTTCAGCGCCCGGTCCCTCCATCTTCCCTGGAGCCCGGCGGATCCGGCCCGGCCCCGGCCCCGCCGCCGCCCCCAATGTAGCGGCGCGGCCGCCGCGCACCCGCCCAGCCGCGGGGCCGCCTCCGGCATGCGGAGCTGCAAGATGGTGCGGGTGGCCAGCGTGCTGGGGCTCGTCATGCTCAGCGTGGCGCTGCTCATCCTGTCCCTCATCAGCTACGTCTCGCTCAAGAAGGACAACATCTTCGGGGCGCCCCGCGCCGCCGGCGCCGCCGGGCCCCGCATGTACATGTTCCACGCGGGATTCAGGTGAGCCCGCAGTGCCGGCCCCGGGCCCGGCCCGCCACCGGGGGGACGCGGCACAGGGGCCGCAGCACGGCCCGGGCAGCGGGGAGGCGGCGGGGGCAGCGGGGAGGAGGCAGGGGCAGAGGCACGGCCCCGGCCCCGGTGGCAGCGACACGGCCCCGGTCCCAGCAGCACGGCCCCGGTGACAGCAGCACGGCCCCGGCCCCACCGGCAGGGCCCCGGTGACAGCGGCAGGGCCCCGGTGACAGCAGCACGGCCCCGGCCCAGCCCCGGCCCCGGCCCGGCCCCGGCCGCAGCGCCCGGCGCTC
Organism: Periparus ater; assembly: GCA_032357785.1. Taxonomy (NCBI): domain Eukaryota; kingdom Metazoa; phylum Chordata; class Aves; order Passeriformes; family Paridae; genus Periparus; species Periparus ater. The sequence continues at coordinate 83,434,817 of CM063636.1, forward strand.
TCCGTGGTGCTGATGGCGGAGGCCGCGGGGAGGGTCGGGCACGGCCGGTGCGGGGCTGTGGGGCTGTGGGGGTGTCCCTGTGGGGCTGTGTGGGGTTGTGGGGGTGTGGGGGGTGTCTGTGTTGGGCTGTGGGGGTGTCCCTGTGGGGCTGTGGGGGTGTGGGGGTGTCTGTGTGGGGCTGTGGGGGTGTCCCTGTGGGGCTGTGGGGGGGTGTCCCTGTGGGGGTGTGGAGGTGTCCCTGTGGGGCTGTGAGGGTGTGTGCGGCTGTGGAGGTGTCTGTGTGGGTGTCTGTGTGGGTGTTTTCGTGTGTGCCTCCATGAATCTGTGTGGGTGTCTCCATGTGTCTCCATGTGTGTGTGGGTGTCTCCATGAGTGTGTGTGGGTGTCTCCGTGTGTGTCCGTGGGTGTATCCGTGTGTGTCCGTGTGTCCGTGTGTGTCTCCATGTGTGTGGGTGTCTCCATGTGTCCGTGGGTGTCTCCGTGTGTGTCCGTGGGTGTATCCATGTGTGTCTGTGGGTGTATCCATGTGTCTCCATGAGTGTGTGTGTGTGTCTCCATGTGTGCTGTATGGGTGTTTCCATGTGTGTGTGTGTCTCTGTGTGTCTCCATGTGTGTGGGAGTGACTCCATGAGTGTGTGTGGGTGTTTCCATGTGTGTGGGTGTCTCCGTGTGTCTCCATGTGAGTCCGTGGGTGTCCCTGTGTGTGTCCGTGGGTGTATCCATGTGTGTGTGGGTGTATCCATGTGTCTCCATGTGTGTCCATGGGTATCCGTGGGTGTATTCATGTGTGTCCGTGGGTGTAGCCATGTGTCTCCGTGTGTGTCCGTGTGTGTCCGTGGGTGTCCGTGGGTGTCTCCGTGTGTGTCCGTGGGTGTATCCATGTGTCTCCGTGTGTGCACGGATGTCTCTGTGTGTGTGGGTGTCTCCATGTGCATCCGTGGGTGTCTCCGTGTGTCTCCATGTGTGTGTGGGTGTCTCCATGTGTGTGTGGGTGTCTCCATGTGTGTGTGTGTGTCTCCATGCGTCTCTGTGTGTGTCTCCGTGTGTGTGTGTGTGTGTCTCCATGTGTCTCTGGGTGTCTCCATGTGTGTGTGTGTGTCTCCATGTGTGTGTGGGTGTCTCCATGTGTCTCTGTGTGTCTCCATGTGTGCTGTATGGGTGTCTCCGTGTGTCTCCATGCGTCTCTGGGTGTCTCCATGTGTGTGTGGGTGTCTCCGTGTGTGTGGGTGTCTCCATGTGTCTCCAAGTGTGTACATGGCTGTCTCTGTCTGTCCATGTGTGTGGGTGTGTCCATGGCTGTCTCCACGTGTCTCCACGTGTGTCCATGTGTGTCCATGTGTGTCCATGTGTGTCCATGGCTGTCTCCGTGTCTCCATGGCTGTCTCTGTGTGTCCATGTGTGTCCATGTGTGTCCATGTGTCCCCATGTGTGTCCATGTGTCTCCACATGTCCCCACGTGTCCCCATGTGTGTCTCCATGTGTGTCCATGTGTCTCCACGTGCCTCCACATGTCTCCACGTGTCCCCACGTGTCTCCATGTGTCTCCATGTGTCCCCATGTGTCTCCACATGTCCCCACGTGTCCCCATGTGTGTCTCCATGTGTCCCCACGTGTCTCCACGTGTCTCCACGTGTGTCCATGTGTGTTCATGTTTCGGTGTCTGTGCCATCTCCAGGTCTCAGTTCGCGCTGAAGTTCCTGGACCCGTCGTTCGTCCCCATCACCAACTCTCTGGGGCAGGAGCTGCAGGACAAGCCGTCCAAGTGGGTGTTCAACCGGAGCGCCTTTGCCCAGCAGAGGTGAGCGAGCCCCGGGCACGGCCCGGGCTGTCCCCTCCCGGTGACACCTGAGGGACTGCAGAGCTCTGCCGGGCGCTCTGAGCTCCGAGGGTTTGCTGAAGCAGAGCTCTTCCCCAGACACTCAGAGCTGTCCTCAAAGACTCGGTTATTCCAGAGCAGGACTCCGGGCTGTGACACGTATTATTGTACTAGAGCGCGACCCAATTCCGCCTGTGTGGGTGGAATTGTCATTCCCCCTGGATAAACAGCTGTGCCTCAGGACTGGAAACACTTTGGGCTGGAACAGCCACGAAAGGCTGTGCTCATGGAGGCCAAACACAGAAACAGAAACTTCCCAGCTGCTGGCAGCTGTGAGCAAGTGCAGAGCTGCTCCTGCCTCCAGCTGCGGGGGCAGGCGCAGAGCTTTGTGCTCTCATACCTACATCTATTTGCTGATCGCTGATAGATCAGATTTGCTGATTTGCTGATCTATGAAACATTTCTATAGAAGGAAATAAAACCGTGTAGCCATTTCAGGCAGCTGCTGCCATCTTGGAGTGGAATTTAGTGCTGAGCAATGCGTGCTGGGTCGGGGACTGCTCACAGCTCCCACCGGGGAGCAGGAATCTGGCTCTGTGGCCAGGCAGGATGGAGCTGCTGCACCTCTCAGGGCTTTTGGGCTTTTCTCCTCCCTTCCAGCCACTGCCCAAGGACAGCAGGACAGGGAATTCCCTTCCAGAACTCCCTCAGGAGCCGGGGGCTGCTTTGTCCCATCTCTTCTCCCAGGCCGTGTGGCAGTGGCCACCCTCAGTGCTGCTCCAGCCCAGTGAGCCTGTCCCTGTGCCACCCCTCTGGTGACTCCAGCCGATGCCTCAGGAGCTGCCTCTGCTCTTGTCCGTCAGCCAGAACCCATAATTAGGGCACCCAGCGGGACTCCATTAACGCTCAGACATTGGAGGATGGGAGCTGGAGGAACGGTTGTTTCTTTTCCATAAACATCAGCAAATAAAGTCCAATTCAGTTTCTAATTTTATGCCTTGAAAGGGAAATTCCCAAGCAGGGTTGGTTTTGTTTGCTTTGTAAGTATCCCTAATAACCCTTGGAAAATGCTGCTGTGCTTGCCCAAGTACGAATTAAGGAATTCTATTTGCATAGACGGAGACAGCGACTGTCGCTTGGTTTAGTGATTGGAAGCTCGTTAATGAGAACACAAATACATGTTTATATATATAAATTGTCTCCTGTTAATTGGATTGGATATCCTGGGTTTGCTTCTCGTGCCCTGTGGCTGCAGCAGGAATGAAGGGCACCCACAGCCCCAGCAGAAAGCTGTTGTCCCCCTGTGTCACCGCCCAGTCACGGCTGGGTGACTGTGTGGGGTGTAGTGGGAGCTGCTCTCCTTGTCCTACCCCATCTTTTAATCCTGACACCATTCCAGGAGGCACAGCCCGAGCTGGCATCAGTGGGGACCAGCTGGTAAAACCAAGTGGAGCTCGAGGTGAGGAGCCAGCTCTCTCATTCCCGTTCTTTAGATTCATTTAAAAGCCGTTGCACCGTGCTGCTCAGGAAGCTACTTCAGCACACTTTAAAAAATAAAAGGAAATACACAAGTCTAGGAGGAAAACAAATCCCAAAAGGAGAACTAGAACTCCATGTTTTCTGTTATTTTGCTCTTTCCTAGGCAAGAAATCCTTCAGCATGTCGACGTCATCAAAAACTTTTCTCTGACCAAGAGCAGCGTTCGGATCGGGCAGCTGATGCACTACGATTATTCCAGCCATAAATACGTTTTCTCCATCAGCAATAACTTCAGGTCTCTGCTTCCTGACGTGTCTCCCATCCTGAACAAGCACTACAACATCTGTGCCGTGGTGGGCAACAGCGGGATCCTGACCGGGAGCCAGTGCGGGCAGGAGATCGATAAATCCGATTTTGTCTTTCGCTGCAATTTTGCTCCAACCGAGGCTTTCCAGAAAGACGTTGGACGGAAAACCAACCTCACCACCTTCAACCCCAGCATCCTGGAGAAGTATTACAACAACCTCTTGACCATTCAGGACCGCAACAACTTCTTTTTGAGTCTGAAAAAGCTCGATGGGGCCATTCTTTGGATCCCCGCTTTTTTCTTCCACACGTCGGCGACGGTCACGAGAACGCTGGTTGATTTCTTTGTTGAGCACAGAGGGCAGCTGAAGGTGCAGCTGGCTTGGCCAGGAAATATCATGCAGCACGTTAACAGGTGGGTGGGCTCCTTGTACAAATCCATCTCTTTGTACAAATCCATCTGATTTTCCCCCTCGTGCCTGTTGTGCACCACTTGTTTTCAGAGCCACTGGAGTCGTGTGGTTGCTCCAGAGCAGATTTTTGAGCAGATTTCTGATTTCTCGTGACTCACCCTCTTGTCTCGGCAGGTACTGGAGGAACAAGCACCTGTCCCCGAAGCGGCTGAGCACAGGGATCCTCATGTACACCCTGGCTTCGGCCGTGTGCGACGAGATCCACCTGTACGGCTTCTGGCCCTTCGGCTTCGACCCCAACACGCGGGAGGACCTCCCGTACCACTACTACGACAAGAAGGGAACCAAGTTCACCACCAAGTGGCAGGAGTCCCACCAGCTGCCTGCAGAGTTCCAGCTGCTCTACAGGATGCACGGGGAAGGACTGGCCAAGCTCACCTTGTCGCATTGTGCCTAAGAACCTAAATCGTGAAGTGCCAAACAATTGTCTAAAAAAAAAAAGTGCCCAAAACCAAATTCAACGTTCTTCAGATAGAATTCTAGAAAGGAAACAAACCCACCCTAAAAATCTTTTCCATCATTTAAAGATGCTTTTTAGCTACCGCTCACCCAAGGGTTTCAGCGTATTTAGCGGTGCAGAAGCTTTTATCACGTTCTGTGGATGCGATTTGTGCAGCTGCAAAGTTGAGACATTTTGCATTTCTAGATAAGCCACTCGGTACTTTTCAATATCTGTTCATATTTTAGCGTTCTACTCAACACCCTAAATCTCTTCATTTTCTTGTTCCTCCCCACTAGAGCTAGAAATGCTACTTTTAAAAGGTTTTGCTTCTTTTGTATCTGTTGCTGTCAATAGCTCAGCGTTGCGGTGGCCGATGGAGGAAGCCACTCGGAATTGCAGCGCGTCGTCGCACGCGAGTTCCTCAGCGTGGAGCCTGATTTCCACCGCTTGGCTATTTTCCTATTTACTGGATTTTACATTTTTTAAAGAGCAACAAGAGGAAGGTCACAAAGTGGCTCACCCCTTAGCTAGGTGTTTATATCACTCTTGGAATACTTCAGTGTTTTAATTCCATTTGGGACTAGACAGGCAGAGGCACGTTCATTCCCATCCATCTGATACCACTGTCATTTGATTTCGAAGTTAAGCCACACGAGAAATGGAATTCGGCTTCTCTGGAGACACAGCGGGTGAGAAAAGCCCCAAACCCCGTCCCTCTGCTTGGGCAGGGACTGGCAGGATGGGCAAAAATGGAAGCCAGGTGTTGGGATTTTTAAATTTGTTTTTTTTAGGGGAGTGAGCAGAGCTGGAGCGCAGGGAAGAGGAAATGCCATTACCGAATTTCCCCGTTTACGTCTCTAACTCACCGGTCAGACAGCTGCAGCGGTGTCCCCGTTTTCCTGTCACCAGCAGAGCTCCCAGGCAGACAGGACAGGCTCTTCCTTGGCCCCACAGGAAATCCAGCTGTTTGGGGACAGGACAGGCTCTTCCTTGGCATCACAGGAAATCCAGATGTTTGTTTGGGGACAGGACAGGCTCTTCCTTGGCATCACAGGAAATCCAGATGTTTGGGGACAGGACAGGCTCTTCCCTGGCATCACAGGAAATCCAGCTGTTTGGGGACAGGACAGGCTCTTGGCCCCACAGGAAATCCAGCTGTTTGGGGACAGGACAGGCTCTTGGCCCCACAGGAAATCCAGCTGTTTGGGGACAGGGCAGGCTCTTCCCTGGCCCCACAGGAAATCCAGCTGTTTGGGGACAGGACAGGCTCTTCCCTGGCACCACAGGAAATCCAGCTGTTTGGGGACAGGACAGGCTCTTCCTTGGCATCACAGGAAATCCAGCTGTTTGGGGACAGGACAGGATCTTCCCTGGCCCCACAGGAAATCCAGCTGTTTGTTTGGGGACAGGACAGGCTCTTCCTTGGCACCACAGGAAATCCAGCTGTTTGTTTGGGGACAGGACAGGCTCTTCCTTGGCATCACAGGAAATCCAGCTGTTTGGGGACAGGACAGGCTCTTCCTTGGCATCACAGGAAATCCAGCTGTTTGGGGACAGGACAGGCTCTTCCTTGGCCCCCCAGGAAATCCAGCTGTTTGGGGACAGGACAGGCTCTTCCTTGGCATCACAGGAAATCCAGCTGTTTGGGGACAGGACAGGCTCTTCCCTGGCATCACAGGAAATCCAGCTGTTTGGGGACAGGACAGGCTCTTGGCCCCAGAGGAGATCCAGCTGTTTGGGGAGAGGACAAACAGTAGGGTCACACACGTGGGAAGTGTTGTGTCTCAGGATAAAGGAACCTGGGAAATAACTGCATTTCTTATGGGTATGCTGGCAAGTGTTTAACCTTCTTTTACAATTCTGAGTGACCACTGACCCCACAAGGAAAGAAGATGCAAAATGCAATATTTCAAATGTTAATTTTTCTCAGCTTCTTTACCTACGATCAGACACAGGAGAAGAGGAAGGAGATCTCAAGCACAACAGCCCCGCTGAGGGTCCAGGTGTGTCCCGGTGCTCCGCGCTGGTCGTTGTGAAGGGCAGCAATGGCTGATTTCTGATTTTGTTTCTATGGAGCTGTACAGCAGCCGTGCTCCTCGCTGGGAGGAAGTAAAGCAGTGCCCAGCAGCTCCAGTCCTAATGGCAAAGAGCCCACTGGGGCAGAAGGGTCACCCCAAACCCCGAGTGAGCCTTGCTGCCTGGCTGAGTGGCAGATATTTTTATCAGGAGGCGTTTTACCAGTTTCCTGTAGGGACCCATCATCAGCAAATTAAAGAAATGAGAGCTATCGTCGTTATACTGGCATGAAAGCAGGGAGCAGCGCGCTCCATACAGTTTCTGGAACCTTCCGTGCTCCTGGAGAGGGGCAGAACCCCCTGCCAGCCCCGAGCACAGCCCTGGCATCACCACCAGAACTTTCCAAAGGCACAAAGAGGCACCAAATGCAGAGAAGGAAGCTCAAAACTGACTGCAAATATTTGGAAATGGGAATACAGGAAAATTATTGACGGAGTGCCATATTACATCATTGATTTTTAAGCAAAACTCCCCATCGATGCTCCAGACCCACAGTGAACATTTCAGAATCATTGATTTTAATGGGGAGTTCTGCCCCGCGGTCGATGGCGCAGCACAGCCCAAAGTAAATTGCTTCTTAGTATCAATATTTTTTTGCCCAAGCTCGTGCAAGGTGGAAAACCATCTCCTTTGTTTTTCCAGGTGGGGTCTGAGGGAGAGGTGAGGATGGCAGGGGATGGAGGGGCTCTTTGGGGCTGCCTCTCTCCCTCAGAAATGCCTTTAACAAGCATCTTAATTAGTTTTTTTAATTGTTATTTACAAGGTGCTGGGGGCTGCCCTCCCTGCTCAGGACCCTGCAAGTGGCACCACCTCAGCTGGGCTCCTCCTTCCCTCTCCTTGGCCCCAAACCTTCCTGCATGAACTGCTGATGGTTCAGGCACAATCCTCCTGAATGACTGAATGTCTAGACAAGGCAGCAGAGCTAATGCAGCGTGATCAATACCTGTAAGTACAAAACCTCTGCGCTCCCAAAATGCAGAGAGCAGCTCCCTCCTTTGGGAGAGCCTGCCGGGCCCTGGGCTGCCAGGACAGCATCCAGGGGCAGCCACATCCTGCAGCAGCCCCTCTGCCAGCAGCACGAGGTGTACATAGGATTGGGAATACGCGTTTCCTCGCTCCTTTTCTACATCGTGCCTCTGTATTTCTGTTGCTTGCATCTCCTCGGTGAATGGTAGCGAGGCACGTGAGAACAGGCATTTGGCTGCCAGGTTAAATTGTGGACTAAGCCAAAAAGCCAGAGTTTGTGAAACAGAACTAACTGTGACTGGAGGCTGCAAAAACAGGGCAAATAGGAAAAAGCAGGTTCTCTGTAAATGAATGTGTCTTTATTTCAATGGCTCTACAGTTCAATGCCTGATGGTGTTGTTTTCGATAAAAAAAAGATAAACTTATAAAAAAAACGAAGAAAAAAAATGCCATAATTGTAATAAAGGTCTCATTGTCAAGGGCCATGCTAAAAGCATTGTTTATTTTTGGATGGCTGATGTCGATAAAAGGCCAGGGCACCTCTCAGGTGAGGGCTGGAAGGACGCTGCAAGCGGAGCTGCTCCAGCCTCACGACCACGGCGAGCCTCGGGAGCGGGGCTGGAGCAGGCTGTGTGTCCCCAGCCTGGGCTGGACCAGGCTCTGTGCGTCCCCAGCCCAGGGCTGGAGTGTGGTTGGGGACTGGAGCAGGCTGTGTGTCCCCCCAGGGCTGGGGACTGGACCAGGCTGTGTGTCCCCAGCCCAGGGCTGGAGCGTGTCTGGGTACTGGAGCAGGCTGTGTGTCCCCAGGGCTGGGGACTGGACCAGGCTGTGTGTCCCCAGCCCGGGGCTGGAGCAGGCTGTGTGTCCCCCCAGGGCTGGGGACTGGAGCAGGCTGTGTGTCCCCAGGGCTGGAGCAGGCTGTGTGTCCCCCCAGGGCTGGGGACTGGACCAGGCTGTGTGTCCCCAGCCCGGGACTGGAGCAGGCTGTGTGTCCCCAGCCTGGGCTGGAGCAGGCTGTGTGTCCCCAGCCTGGGCTGGAGCAGGCTGTGTGTCCCCAGGGCTGGGGACTGGAGCAGGCTGTGTGTCCCCAGCCCAGGGCTGGAGCAGGCTGTGTGTCCCCAGGGCTGGGGACTGGAGCAGGCTGTGTGTCCCCAGGGCTGGAGCAGGCTGTGTGTCCCCAGCCCAGGGCTGGAGCAGGCTGTGTGTCCCCAGGGCTGGGGACTGGAGCAGGCTGTGTGTCCCCAGGGCTGGGGACTGGAGCAGGCTGTGTGTCCCCCCGGGGCTGGAGCAGGCTGTGTGACCCCAGACTGGACTGGAGCAGGCTGTGTGTCCCCAGCCTGGACTGGAGCGTGGCTGGGGACTGGAGCAGGCTGTGTGTCCCCAGGGCTGGAGCAGGCTGTGTGTCCCCAGCCCAGGGCTGGAGCGTGTCTGGGGACTGGAGCAGGCTGTGTGTCCCCAGCTTGGGGCTGGAGCAGGCTGTGTGTCCCCAGCCCAGGACTGGAGCAGGTTGTGTGTCCCCAGGACTGGAGCAGGCTGTGTGTGTCCCCAGGCTGGAGCAGGCTGTGTGTCCCCAGCCTGGGCTGGAGCAGGCTGTGTGTCCCCGGGGCTGGAGACTGGAGCAGGCTGTGTGTCCCCTGGGCTGGAGCAGGCTGTGTGTCCCCAGGGCTGGGGACTGGAGCAGGCTGTGTGTCCCCAGCTTGGGGCTGGAGCAGGCTGTGTGTCCCCAGCCCGGGGCTGGAGCAGGCTGTGTGTCCCCAGCCCAGGGCTGGAGCAGGCTGTGTGTCCCCAGCCCAGGGCTGGAACAGGCTGTGTGTCCCCAGGGCTGGGGACTGGAGCAGGCTGTGTGTCCCCAGGGCTGGAGCAGGCTGTGTGTCCCCAGGGCTGGGGACTGGAGCAGGCTGTGTGTGTCCCCAGGGCTGGAGCAGGCTGTGTGTCCCCAGCCCGGGGCTGGAGCAGGCTGTGTGTGTCCCCAGCCTGGGGCTGGAGCAGGCTGTGTGTCCCCAGCCCAGGGCTGGAGCAGGCTGTGTGTCCCCAGCCCAGGGCTGGAGCAGGCTGTGTGTCCCCCCGGGGCTGGAGCAGGCTGTGTGTCCCCAGCCCGGGACTGGAGTGTGGCTGTGTGTCCCCAGCCCAGGGCTGGAGGCTGGAGCAGGCTGTGTGTCCCCAGGGCTGGGGACTGGAGCAGGCTGTGTGTCCCCAGCTCAGGGCTGGAGCAGGCTGTGTGTCCCCCCGGGGCTGGAGCAGGCTGTGTGTCCCCAGGGCTGGAGCAGGCTGTGTGTCCCCCCGGGGCTGGAGCAGGCTGTGTGTCCCCAGCCCGGGGCTGGAGCAGGCTGTGTGTCCCCAGCCCAGGAGTGGAGCAGGCTGTGTGTCCCCAGCCCAGGAGTGGAGCAGGCTGTGTGTCCCCAGCCCAGGGCTGGAGCAGGCTGTGTGTCCCCAGCCCAGGGCTGGAGCAGGCTGTGTGTCCCCAGCCCAGGGTTGGAGCAGGCTGTGTGTCCCCAGCCTGGACTGGAGCAGGCTGTGTGTCCCCAGCCCAGGGCTGGAGCAGGCTGTGTGTCCCCAGCTCAGGGCTGGAGCAGGCTGTGTGTCCCCAGCCCGGAGCTGGAGCAGGCTGTGTGTCCCCAGCCCGGAGCTGGAGCAGGCTGTGTGTCCCCAGGGCTGGAGCAGGCTGTGTGTCCCCAGGGCTGGGTACTGGAGCAGGCTGTGTGTCCCCAGCCCAGGGCTGGAGCAGGCTGTGTGTCCCCAGCCCAGGACTGGAGCAGGCTGTGTGTCCCCAGCCCGGGGCTGGAGCAGGCTGTGTGTGTCCCCAGCCCAGGACTGGAGCAGGCTGTGTGTCCCCAGCCCGGGACTGGAGCAGGCTGTGTGTGTCCCCAGCCCGGGGCTGGAGCAGGCTGTGTGTCCCCAGCCTGGGCTGGAGCGTGGCTGGGGACTGGACCAGGCTGTGTGTGTCCCCAGCCTGGGCTGGAGCAGGCTGTGTGTCCCCAGCCTGGGCTGGAGCAGGCTGTGTGTCCCCAGCCTGGGCTGGAGCGTGGCTGGGGACTGGAGCAGGCTGTGTGTCCCCCCAGGGCTGGGGACTGGAGCATGGCTGCACAGCACATGGTGCCCTGGCTCCCCTCGTCACCGCGTCCTCATCTCCAGCACCGGGGCTCGCGAGCTCTCCGCGTGCTCCCGTGGTGTGATGTGCCTGCAGCATTGACTCATGTGCCATAACCCGATATTGAATGCATTGTTTTTAAATAAAATGGTTTCTTGTGCATTGGGAGTCTGTAAAACTCCACTGCCTCTGCTCCTTCCTTATTACTGTTTCCCGAAGTGCTCGGGGCACTGAGAGGTTTTACTGGAAAACTTCACCAGAGGAGTTGCCAAAGGTGTTGTTTAATGCTCCCTATATTTCATTACACAGTGCAACGAGCTGGGTGTGACGGATCAAATTCTGCACTCGGGTGGAATACGTGAAGATAGAAACTGTGGGGATCTGGGCGCTGATGGGCTCAGGCTATTTGCTCATTAAGGTGAAAAACATCCCCAGAACATTTTACAGCCCGCTGCTGTTGCTTGTTCTGGGTGCCTCGCTGCTTTCCCCAGCCCTGCGGTGTCCTCAGCGGCTCCTGGCAGGAATTCTGCCCTGTGTTTTTAGGAGTTCTGCTGAGCTCCCAGGAGAGTCCCTCAGGCTGGCGGGCACAGGAGCAGAGCCACGTCAGATCCTTTGTGCTATCCCACCACAGCTCATGTAGTTATCCTTGAGACCATCCTGGCAGAGAGGCAGGGATTTATAGTCCTATAACCCAAATTGGGGATGGGGTAGGAAAATCCTGTCCTTCCTCTCCCACTGGTAAATGTGAGGGAGGCTCTGCTGGCCATTGGTGCTGGGGCTGGAGCCCCCCAGCCCATGTCCAGCTGTGCCTTCATCCCTGGGAAAGTGTCCTGAGGGGCTGAAGCTGCTCCTCTGCAGAGAACAGGCTTGCGGCAGCAGTTTCAAAATGCCAAAGAAAACACTTGCGATGTTTGTTTAAAAGCAGGTGGAAATGACACCTGCAGGCCCTGGCTGGCTGGTGACAGCCACTTCAGGGAAGTCCCTGTGCCTTGACACTGAGGTGTCACCCTGGAGTCACCCTTTCCTGCGTGGTTTGCCTCAGGTGCTGGGTGTGGGTGCTGTAGGACACTACAGACACCAGGAGAGGAATTAAATTTCACATCCCCGGGGGAGCCACAGCCCAAAGCAGAAGGATGCTGGGCAAGAAAGCTCAGCCAGGCCAGGTCAGCCTCCAGGTTTGGACACCCCTGGACACCCCACAGCTGCCTCTTTGCGGGGGAACCCCGGCTGCAGGCAGAGAGGAGAAGGAAAGCTAACAAAGAAACTCCCTCCTCCCTCCCCCAAGAGCAGAGGAAGGCCTCTGGCAAAGGCAGCCATGCAGGCAGGGAACGCTGTCCCGCTGGGCAGCCGAAGCTCGCTGGGCTGGAAGCAGCAGCAGGAACCCGGCACTGCTCGTGCCCACCGTGCCCGGCTGGCAAAGGACACCCAGCACCCTCCTGATCCGAGGGAAGGCACAGCCCCAGCACCCTCCTGATCCGAGGGAAGGCACAGCCCCAGCACCCTCCTGATCCACAGGACAGGCACAGCCCCAGCACCCTCCTGATCCGAGGGAAGGCACAGCCCCAGCACCCTCCTGATCCGAGGGAAGGCACAGCCCCAGCACCCTCCTGCCCTGAGGACAGGCACAGCCCCAGCACCCTCCTGCTCCACAGGACAGGCACAGCCCCAGCACCCTCCTGATCCGAGGACAGGCACAGCCCCAGCACCCTCCTGCTCCACAGGACAGACACAGCCCCAGCAGGATGGACCCTCTGCCTCGGCTACAGCTGCACCATCCGTGGACATTTACACCTTGATTCCCAGGGAGATTTGGACGTGGATTTGGAAAGACACCAGAATTGGGCACTACGGTGTGTAACAAAACACCCTCAGGGGATGCAGGAATCACAGGTGCAGGTTCGGAAAGGTCAAAGGCCTGATGAATTCCTTGGAGAAAAATATAAGGTAAGGCAAGAGGGAAAGGGAGGGAAAGGGAGGGAAAGGGATGAAAAGGGAGGGAAAGGGAGGAAAAGGGAGGGAAAGGGAGGAAAAGCGAGGGAAAGGGAGGGAAAGGGAGGGAAAGGGAGGAAAAGGGAGGAAAAGGGAGGGAAAGGGAGGAAAAGGGAGGAAAAGGGAGGAAAAGGGAGGAAAAGGGAGGACACAGACACCAGGACATCTGCGGCACCAGGTTCCCATCAGGGTCTGCCCTCCCACCCTCCTCCCGCCTGGCCCGCAGAGGCACCTCCGTCTCTGGAGCGCTGCACTCGCCTTTTTTCCCCAAATCAACTGCAACTTTTGCCTTCCTTTAGGAAGGACAAAAAGATTTCACGCCTAAGTTGCCCTGAACAAAGGCACCTCACGCCAGGGCTTTCTTTTCTGTCTTCTTTTCTTTTTCCTTCTTCACCACAAGCTGGCAGCGGGAGGAGTAGCTGGGGTGGGGGGAGCTCCACACTTTATACCCGCCTGATGAGTGCCAAAAAGCAGCTCAGAAAACACTGGGAGCTCCAGAGACGCTGTGATGGCAGCATGGGAAGAAATGGATCATTATCTTTTGGGATCAAATCTGCAGGGAAATGGGGTGCTGCCATACACAACCTGTTCGCAAGGAGACACCAGGTGCTCTGGAGAGTGGCCTGATGATGGAGGGTCCAAAAGGTGACATTTCTCCCCATTTCCCTTCTTTTACTTACTGGAAAGACCCAGTGGAGATGGGACTTTCACAAATAGGGTTATCAGGGCCGAGATAAGGATGACACAAAACACAAAGACACGGCTGCTGTTGCTGCTGCTTCTGGTGAAAAGGAGGAGTAGTGAACTGCACAGCTGGGAGCAGCAGGCACAACCCGACCCGATGTGTCTTGGCACGGGTGCCCTGCACGGGGCAAGTCCCCTCTTTACCAGCTCCATGCCGGGGGATGCTGTCCCCTCAGTCCCTCTCTTTGCCATGCCAGGGATGCTGTCCCCTCAGTGCCTGTCTTTGCCATGTCAGGGGATGCTGTCCCCTCAGAGCTGTCTTTGCCATGCCAGGATGCTGTCCCCTCAGTGCCTGTCTTTGCCATGCCAGGGATGCTGTCCCCTCAGGGCCTGTCTTTGCCATGCCGGGTGATTCTGTCTCCTCAGTGTCTTTGCCATGCCAGGGATGCTGTCCCCTCAGTCCCTCTCTTTGCCAGCTCTGTGCCATGGGATGCTGTCCCCTCAGTCCCTCTCTTTGCCATGCCGGGGGATGCTGTCCCCTCAGTGTCTGTCTTTGCCATGCCGGGGATGCTGTCCCCTCAGTGTCTTTGCCATGCCGGGGATGCTGTCCCCTCAGGGCCTGTCTTTGCCATGCCAGGGATGCTGTCCCCTCAGGGCCTGTCTTTGCCAGCTCTGTGTCGGGGGATGCTGTCCCCTCAGTGCCTGTCTTTGCCAGCTCCATGCCAGGGATGCTGTCCCCTCAGTGCCTGTCTTTGCCAGATCCATGCCAGGGATGCTGTCCCCTCAGTGTCTTTGCCATGCCAGGGATGCTGTCCCCTGAGTCCCTCTCTTTGCCATGCCAGGGATGCTGTCCCCTCAGTGTCTTTGCCATGCCAGGGATGCTGTCCCCTCAGTCCCTCTCTTTGCCATGCCAGGGATGCTGTCCCCTCAGTGCCTGTCTTTGCCAGCTCCATGCCAGGGGATGCTGTCCCCTCAGTCCCTCTCTTTGCCATGCCGGGGGATGCTGTCCCCTCAGTGTCTTTGCCATGCCGGGGATGCTGTCCCCTCAGTCCCTCTCTCTGCCAGCTCCATGCCAGGGATGCTGTCCCCTCAGTGTCTTTGCCATGCCGGGGGATGCTGTCCCCTCAGTGTCTGTCTTTGCCATGCCGGGGGATGCTGTCCCCTCAGTGTCTTTGCCATGCCAGGGATGCTGTCCCCTCAGTGCCTGTCTTTGCCATGCCAGGGATGCTGTCCCCTCAGTGCCTGTCTTTGCCATGCCGGGTGATGCTGTCCCCTCAGTGTCTTTGCCATGCCAGGGATGCTGTCCCCTCAGTGTCTTTGCCATACCGAGGGATGCTGTCCCCTCAGTGCCTGTCTTTGCCATGCCAGGGATGCTGTCCCCTCAGTGCCTGTCTTTGCCAGCTCCATGCCAGGGATGCTGTCCCCTCAGGGCCTGTCTTTGCCATGCCAGGGATGCTGTCCCCTCAGTCCCTCTCTTTGCCAGCTCCATGCCGGGGGATGCTGTCCCCTCAGGTCCTGTCTTTGCCATGCCGGGGGATGCTGTCCCCTCAGTGTCTGTGCCATGCCAGGGATGCTGTCCCCTCAGGGCCTGTCTGTGCCATGCCGGGGGATGCTGTCCTCTCAGGGCCGGAGCCCGTTGGGGCCGTGCCCGCTGCTCTCCCGGCCCGGGCCCGCCGGGCTCCGGGTACTCGCCATCCACCCCCGGGACACTGCCATCCACCACACCTTGTCAACGAGCCCTGATTCAGCCGCGCTGAAGGCAACTAACAACCAACAGCACAGATCAGCGCTGTACCTTGCTTCGCAGCAGCGGACAGGGAGGCAGCAGGGCCGGCTGTGTGCAGCGGGGTCCCGGCAGCAGCCTGGGCTGCGGGACCGGGGCTTGCGGAGCCGCCTGCCGGGAGGAGAGCCGCTCAGCCAGCACCGCGGATCCCCGGCGGCGGTGCGGGAGCAGCCCCGGCAAGCGGCGGGCCCGGTTCCGAGCCGCTGCCCGCGGTCCCGCACGCTACAAAGGCCGCGGAGCGTTGAACGGCCCCGCCGTCCCCTCACGGAGGCCCCGCCCCCGGCCCGCCTTTCCCGCGCTCCCGCCGCCCTCACGCAGGCCCGGCCCCGCGGGCGCGGCCGGGGCGGGGCGGCCCCGCACAGCTCCCGCCGCCCTCAGACGGCGGCGGCGGCGGCGAGGCGAGGACATGGCGCGGGGCCGGCTCGGCGGGCCCGGCTGAGCCGCCGCTGCCCGCGGGGCGGGCGGCCCCGGGCCGCGGCGGCCGCCGCCCTCATGAGCGGATGAGGAGCGGGCGCGGCGGCCGGCGGTGCCTGGGCGGGGAGCCGGGTGCGTGCGCCATGAACCCCGAGCTGGCGATGGAGCCGCTGGGCAGCCTGCACGGGGCGGCGGGGCACGAGCCGGAGCTGATGGGCAGCCCCAGCCCTCACCACGGGCGCAGCGCGGGGCCGCTCCGGGTGCCGCCGCCGCCGCCGCCGCCGCCGCACCAGGAGCTGCCCCCCGCCGCCCGGCCCGCCATGGTGCCCAGCATGGCCTCGCTGCTGGACGGCGCCGCCGAGTACCGAGCCGAGCTCTCCATCCCGCTGCACCACGCCATGAGCGTGCCCTGCGAGGCCTCGCCGCCCGGCATGGGCATGAGCGGCACCTACACCACGCTGACGCCGCTCCAGCCCCTGCCGCCCATCTCCGCCGTCTCCGACAAGTTCCACCACCCGCACGCCCACCCGCACGCCCACCACCACCACCACCACCACCAGCGCCTGCCGGGCAGCTCCGGCGGCGGCTTCGCCCTCATGCGGGACGAGCGCGGGCTGCCGGCCGTCAACAGCCTCTACGGGCCCTACAAGGAGGTGCCGGCCGTGGGGCAGAGCCTCTCGCCGCTGGGCAACGGGCTGGGCCCGCTCCCTGGCGCCCAGCAGGGCCTGCACGGCTACGGGCCGCCGGGCCACGACAAGATGCTGAGCCCCAACTTCGAGGCGCACGCGGCGATGCTGGCGCGGGGAGAGCAGCACCTTCCCCGGGGGCTGGGGACGCCCCCGGCCATGCTGCCGCCCCTGAACGGCGCTCACCACCCCGCGCCCCCCGGGCCGCCGCCGCCGCACGGCCCCGCGCTGCCCGCCGGCCGGGAACGGCCGCCCCCCCGCCGCCGGACCGCAGGGCAACGGAGCGGGCCAGCTGGAGGAGATCAACACCAAGGAGGTGGCACAAAGGATCACGGCGGAGCTGAAGCGCTACAGCATCCCGCAGGCCATCTTCGCCCAGCGAGTGCTGTGCCGCTCCCAGGGAACCCTGTCGGACTTGCTGCGGAACCCCAAGCCTTGGAGTAAACTCAAGTCCGGCCGGGAGACGTTCCGCAGGATGTGGAAGTGGCTGCAGGAGCCGGAGTTCCAGAGGATGTCTGCCCTGCGGCTGGCAGGTGGGTGCGAGCCGGTGCCGCGCGGGGAGCGGAGCGCGACCCTCCCGGAGCCCGGCTCCCACCGGCCGGCCCGGCAGCGCGTCCTCCGCGGGCCCGGCCCGGCCGCTTCCCGGCTCGGCCGTGAGCCCCGGGGCTGCGCGGAGCCGGCCGGGTCTCGCCTCCCGCACCCCGGCTCTGTCCGGCGGAGGGACGCGCTCCGCTGCCGCTGCCGGGCGGCGGGGCCGGGGCTGCTCTCCAGGGCCGGGTGCTGAAGGTGCGCGCTCCGCTCCGCTCCGCACCGCGCTCTCCGCGAACATCGCTCCCGGCGCTGCCGGGCGCAGCGGGGCAGGCCGGGCGGGGGCTCCGCGTCCCGGGCCCGGCGGGGCCGGTGGGTGCGGGCGGACCCCGCGCAGCCCCCGCGGCCCCGGCCCGGCCCGGCCCGGCCGCATTGTCCGCGGAGCGCCCGCGGGCGCCCCCTGGCGCGACCGCTCAGCGCCGCAGCCCCCATTGTTCTGCGGGGGCCGGGGGGGGCGGCGGGCAGCGACCCCCGGTACCGACCCCGGTACCGACCCCGGTACTGACCGCCGGTACTGACCCTCGGTACCGACCCCGGTACTGACCCCCGGTACCGACCCCCGGTACTGATCTCCGGTACTGACCCCCGGTACTGACCCCCGGTACCGACCCCCGGTACTGACCCCCGGTACTGACCCCCGGTACTGACCCCCGGTACCGACCCCTGCACTAACCCCCAGTACCGACCCCTGGTACCGACCCCCGGTACTGACCCCCGGTACCGACCCCCGGTACCGACCCCGGTACTGACCCCCGGTACCGACCCCGGTACTGACCCCCGGTACCGACCCCCGGTACTGACCCCCGGTACTGACCCCTGGTACTGACCCCCGGTACCGACCCCGCTACTGACCCCCGGTACTGACCCCCGGTACTGACCCCCGGTACTGACCCCCGGTACCGACCCCCGGTACTGACCCCCGGTACTGACCCCCGGTACTGACCCTCGGTACCGACCCCCGGTACTGACCCTCGGTACTGACCCCCGGTACTGACCCCCGGTACTGACCCCCGGTACTGACCCCGGTACCGACCCCCGGTACTGACCCTCGGTACCGACCCCCGGTACTGACCCTCGGTACCGACCCCCGGTACTGACCCCCGGTACCGACCCCTGGTACCAACCCTCGCACTAACCCCCAGTACCGACCCCCGGTACTGACCCCCGGTACCGACCCCCGGTACTGACCCCCGGTACCGACCCCCGGTACCGACCCCCGGTACTGACCCTCGGTACCGACCCCTGCACTAACCCCCAGTACCGACCCCTGGTACCAACCCTCGCACTAACCCCCAGTACCGACCCCCGGTACCGACCCCCGGTACCGACCCCCGGTACCGACCCCCGGTACTGATCCCCGGTACTGATCCCCGGTACTGACCCCCGGTACCGACCCCGGTACCGACCCCCGGTACTGACCCCTGCACTAACCCCCAGTAGCGATCCCTGGTACCGACCCCCTGCACTAACCCCCAGTACCGACCCCCGGTACTGACCCCCGGTACCGAGCCCGGGTACCGACCCCCGGCAGCACCCGCTGCGGAGGTGAGCGGGACAGAGCCAGCGGGAGCTGTCCCGGCCGTGGGGCCGTGGGGCTGTGGGGCTGTCCCTGCCGTGGGGCTCTGGAGCTGTCCCTGCCGTGGGGCTGTGGAGCTGTCCCTGCCGTGGGGCTGTCCCTGCCGTGGGGCTCTGGAGCTGTCCCTGCCGTGGGGCTGTCCCTGCCGTGGGGCTCTGGAGCTGTCCCTGCCGTGGGGCTGTCCCTGCCGTGGGGCTGTCCCTGCCGTGGGGCTGTCCCTGCCGTGGGGCTGTCCCTGCCGTGGGGCCGTGCGGGGAGCCCGGAGGTCGCTCCCGGCCGCTGCAGTGCGGGCAGAGCACGGCCGTGCCTGTGGAAGGACACGGGGGGCTGTGGCACGGACAGACCGCGGTACGGGGCGGGGGGCCGGGGAGCTGTGCTCTGACAGCCATGAAAATCCGGGGATATTTATTTGTGTCACAGCGTCCGTCCTTCTTTCATTTCAATTGATCCCGCCGCGGGCAGATTGTTTCCCGGTGGGCAGGCACACAGCGGCTCGTTCCCAGCGCTGCCGGCACACCCGGGGGGCTCTCGGGGGACACGGGCTCAGTGTCCCCGGGAAGGGAAATGGGCACAGACAGCTCCTGCACGACGGACAGCTGCCGAGCCAGCCTGGGCTGCGGCGGAGCAGGGCGAAGGGGAGCCACAGATGATTGATGGCCTTAATTCCTGCCCGAGCTGTAAGCAGAGGTGCTGCGGGTTAAACACCCGCGCGTCTCCAGGATCCCCGCGGATTTCTCGGGCTGTCCCGAGGTGCGGGGCTGTGCTGCCCATCGGGAGAGGCTCGCGGGTCCCCTCCTGGGCTCTGGCGCTCGCTGCCAGCTCCTCTCGCTCCCTGCGGCACCCGGCTCTGCTCTGCTCGCAGCCGAGGGAAGGTGCCCCGGCACCAGAGGGACCGAAGGGGTTCGGGTGTTTTTACCGAGCACGAGGTGATGTCGCCTTCACAACCAAACGTGTATCGAGAGGGAAATCGATGCAGATAATGTTTAGAAGATTAAAAGAGCATTAATGCTGGCAACAGGAGCATCAACGCGTGGACCCAGTTTTCATTGATCTGGAACCTGAGCCGGCTCGTTTCCAGTAACGTGGCTGGTGCTTTTCCTTCCCAGCACTGGTCCCGGCTGGGGGTTCCCCGTGGAGCTCTGCATATAGAGCAGAAAATCAGGAATCACAGCTGCATGTGGAGTTCTGCCCCTGTAATTCTGGATCTCTGCTTTAGCATCGCCTCTGCATCCGGGAGTAAAGTTTGGAGAGAGCTCAGGTGCTGAGTGGTCACGGACTCCCCACGGAGCGGGAAAGACCTTTGCAAATTACCTTTCCCTTCAGGAAATCGATTATTTTAATTTTCTTTTATTACCACGTGTGAGTCTGCGGCCCCATTGCCTCAGCGCTTCCTTCTCCCCCTTCACTCGCTTGCTTAAATCCCTCTGAGCACGGGGGGAAAGCTGCAAGTATTTCAGGTTTTTATAAACAGAATAGACCCAGCAGCTGTTTGCCCCATACTCCTGGAAATTTTTCCCAAGTGGGATGCAAACCTGCTGTCCTCGAAGGGAAATCCCTCTCTCCCAGCAACGTGGGTGTGCTTAGTATTTTTTCTTATTATAGAAGATCTATAGTGTTGTCTATTCTAATTTTATCTCATTATTTCCGTGCTTGTTGTCTCTTCCTGGGGGCGTTTCAGGCTCCTCTGGCAGGGTTTGTGTGTGGAAGGTGCGGGCAGGACCCGCTGTGGAGCTCCGGGGACAGAGCAGCCTTTTGGGTGCGCTTCTCGCAGCCGGGAAGGGCCCGATTGCCCTCGGGGGGCTCGGAGGAACACAAAACCACCCTCGGGGGGCTCGGAAGAACACAAAACCACCCTCGGGGGGCTCGGAGGAACACAAAACCACCCTCGGGGGGCTCGGAAGAACACAAAACCACCCTCGGGGGGCTCGGAAGAACACAAAACCACCCCCGAGGGCGGCTCCATCCCGACACCTCATCCCCAGAGCGGGCTGCTGGCCCCGCCACGTCCCGGCTGGGCACGGGGGAAGGGGGACCCGGAGCGTCCGTCCTGCCCATCCCCGTCCCGCCCGGGAAGGGCCCGGGAAGGGCTCGGGAAGGGCCCGGGAAGGGCCCGGGAAGGGCTCGGGAAGGGCCCGGGAAGGGCTCGGGAAGGGCCCGGGAAAGGCTCGGGAAGGGCCCGGGAAGGGCCCGGGAAGGGCTCGGGAAGGGCCCGGGAAGGGCCCGGGAAAGGCCCGGTGGAGCCGGTGGACAGTGCCGGGCTGTGTGCGGAGCAGGATGGCAGAGCTGTCCCATCCCATCCCGCTCGGGAAAGGCTCGGGAAAGCCCCGGTGGAGCTGTCAGGACAGTGCCGGGCTGTGTGCGGGGTGAGCAGAGCAGCTCCCGTTTACCGTGTGCGGGCCCGGATGGCAGCGCTGCCCCATCCCCTCCCCGCCCGGAGCTGTCAGGACAGTGCCGGGCTGTGTGCGGGCCCGGATGGCAGCGCTGTCCATCCCCATCCCGCTCGGGAAAGGCTCGGGAAGGGCTCGGGAAAGCCCCGGTGGACAGTGCCGGGCTGTGTGCGGGGCAGGATGGCAGAGCTCCCCATCCCTCCCCGCTCGGAGCCGATGGACAGTGCCAGGCTGTGTGCAGGGCAGGATGGCAGAGCTCCCCATCCCCATTCCTCCCCTCTCGGAGCTGTCAGGACAGTACCGGGCTGTGTGCAGGGTGATGGCAGAGCTCCCCATCCTGCTCGGAGCTGTCAGTACCGTGCCGGGCTGTGTGCAGGGCAGGATGGCAGAGCTCCCCATCCCCATCCCCATCCCCATCCCCATCCCTCCCCTCTCGGAGCTGTCAGGACAGGACCAGGCTGTGTGCAGGGTGATGGCAGAGCTCCCCATCCCCATCCCTCCCCTCTCGGAGCTGTCAGTACCGTACCGGGCTGTGTGCGGGCCCGGATGGCAGAGCTGTCCATCCCCATCCCGCTCGGGAAAGGCTCAGGAAAGCCCCAGTGGAGCCGGTGGACAGTGCCGGGCTCTGTGCGGGGCAGGATGGCAGCGCTGTCCCATCCCCATCCCGCTCGGGAAAGGCTCGGGAAAGCCCCGGTGGAGCTGTCAGGAAAGTGCCAGGCTGTGTGCAGGGCAGGATGGCAGCGCTGTCCCATCCCCATCCCGCTCGGGAAAGGCTCGGGAAAGGCTCGGGAAAGGCTCGGAAAAGCCCCAGTGGAGCTGTCAGGACAGTGCCGGGCTGTGTGCAGGGCAGGATGGCAGAGCTCCCCATCCCCATCCCACTCGGGAAAGGCTCGGGAAGGGCTCGGGAAAGCCCCGGTGGACAGTGCTGGGCTGTGTGCGGGGCAGGATGGCAGCGCTGTCCATCCCCATCCCGCTCGGGAAAGGCTCAGGAAAGCCCCAGTGGAGCCGATGGACAGTGCCGGGCTCTGTGCGGGGCAGGATGGCAGCGCTGTCCCATCCCTCCCCGCTCGGGAAAAGGCTCGGGAAGGGCTCGGAAAAGCCCCGGTGGACAGTGCCGGGCTGTGTGCGGGGTGATGGCAGAGCTCCCCATCCCCATCCCTCCCCGCCCGGAGCTGTCAGTACCACGGAGAGCGGCGCACACGGAGCGCAGCCCGCAGCCGGAGGAAGGCGAAGGGAGGAGGAGAGCGGCAGCAGGAACCGGACGAGCCCCGGGACAGGCGGTGGCCGCGGGCCCGGAGAGCCCAGGGTGAGCGGCAGTGGCACATCCCAGGCTGAGCCCCAAACCGTGGAAAGGGCTCTCACACGGGTGTCCACCCATCCTCTGCCTCTTTGTGCCCTACCAAATCTGGATTTTGAGATTATTTTGTTGTCTTATCTCCAGCGAAAAATGAAGGCGTGATAACATCTGTATCAGGCACGTTACCTGTTTATAAATCTGTTTCTTAGCGTTGAGCTAAACATACAGGTATGTAAAGGCTCTTTGAAAGGTGTTTAGTGGTTTGAAATATTGGTGCTCTCTTCAGCTACAGATTAGTGGCTGTGTTTGAACAATCCATGCGGTAAATTGTGCTGCCGGCTGATAAATTGTATTTCTCATGTACCAACTTTCCGAAATGATGCCCTGCCCCAGCCCTTTGTTCCACATCATTTCTGCCACGCAGAAATCTGAATCCTGTTCTTGCCAAGCAAACGAGTTTTATCTGTTTCTTGATTATTTGATAAAGTCAATTCTGGGTGCATTTTGGATTAAATGCATTTCTATATTTTCCTCCCTACTTTTTGAAAGAAGCAATTAATTTGTCATCACGTGTTACTAATTCTGAAGCTGTTCTTCACTATTTCCTTGTAAGATTTTTTTTCCCCCCAGCATCTCTTGTTTCTTTTTTTCCCCGTGTCTTTTGCCCATCATTTGAACTGAAATATCCCAAACTCAAGTATTCCTCTGCAGCAGAAAATTCCCACAATTTATTTGTGGTGAGGAATGCATAAAGGGGAGAAGACTTTTTCCAAAGGATTATTTCCCAGTAAGCGGTGCTGGCTCTTCCCACACTTCTCAGGGGTGTTCTCAGGGGTTTTTGCTGTGCTGGGTGCTCCTCCCCGGTGTTACTGACAAAACCTTGTCCTGGGTGTTTTTCCTTCCCTTCCAATTAAGCCTGGCTGGGAGATGAGAAGCTTCCTGCTTCTCTGCAGGTGTGCAGAGAACGCAGCTCAGAGGAAAGGAGGCCTGAAAGGGACTGCAGGCATCACTTGTCCTCACAGTCTTCTCCAGCAATCCCCAGAGGGGGATTTCTTACCTAAGCATCTCTTCCAGGTACAAAAAACCCCTTAATGACTGGCCTTAATCTCACTTTTTGTCTTTTAAATCCTTTGCTTCTCATCTTATCCCCACTAGACAAAAAAGATCTTCCTTCCTTCTGTTTGTTTTTAAGGCTCCCATCTTGTCTCCTGTCTCCTCTGGAAAAAGCCCATCACACCTGGGCCATGAATATGCAGGGCAGGCACAATATCCATCGGGACAGATAATACATCTCTGTTTCCAAGGTAAAAGATTTTGTATCCGGCTCTATCCATCTTGCAGACTTCTGCATAAAAGGCTCTCTGATTTATAGAGAGGTTTGCACACAGAAATCATACCAAACAGACTAATCTCAAATGGGGCTGGTGATAACATCAGCCAGACAACTCGCTGATGGCAGAGAGAAATGCAATCAAAAGAGAAATTGGAGTGTTTTGGGGTTGTTTGGGGGTTTTGAGCTATGAAATCAAACTGCTCCATTGTGAAAAAAGGGACTCAAACTGCTGCTAAATGCTGCACAGAGGAATTATTAGACAAGCGATAGAGGCTGGCAGGTTCCCAAAACGCAAATTGTCTCCAGGACCAAAATATCTCTCAGTAAGCAGGGAACATATTTATGAGCAGCGGTGATTTTCCAGCAGTTCTCATCCCCTCATAATGGGATGGGAGCACGGGGCCGGTGCCCAGGCATTAAGCTTTGGCAAGCAGCACCGGGCTGCAGGAAGAGCAGAGGAAATCTTCCTCAGAGAGCTTCCCACACGCCTTCTTCTTCATCTTCCTTCTCCCCTGGGCTCCTGCCAAGCCTCCCTGTGGTCCACGGCCCCTCTCCCCTCTGGGGAGCTGCTCCTGCTGAAGCTGAGCTTTCCCAGGGAATGGGAACCTGAGAGGCTGGAGAAACAGGGCTGCTCTTGCTCCGTGCTGAGCCGAGGTGCAGGGAGAGCTCACAGGGCAGCACAGATAACCTGGCAGAGCTTTGCTCCTGTCCTCTCCTCTTCCTCCTCGTCGTACCCCATCGATAGCAGGTGCTAAAAGGAAATATTCACGGTTTTATTTCTCCCAGGGGTCACAACTCCTGACAACAGGAGCACACAGCAAGGATTCACTGGATCTGTCCTTCCTCTTGCAATAAGATTTCATGCTCTTACTCAGCTCTTGCTTACCCACTCCAGATTTAAATCCCCAGCCCTTAAACGCCCCAAGTGCTTCCCTTTGTCCTGAAGGACACAGCTGTGTTTGGTACTGCAGGGATGTGCTGGCACATCACTTGCACATGCTGCTGCAACAGGCAGAGTGGGGGGAAGGCCTGGCTTCATCTGACAAGGGGAATATAAATCCCTGTCGCTGCAAGGGCTTGTAATTCAGCTGGAAACTATTCTGGGATTCAAAAGGGAGAATCTCCACGACAAGAGGAAGCATAAATCTCGCAGGTGTTAGACACGAAGGGCTGCGAGTGCAGCTGGAAGGATCCAGAGCTGTGCTGGAAGGTTCCAGTGGTACCCAGAGGCTCCTGGAGAGATCCAGCACTGCAGGGAGGAAGCAGAATTTACAGCCCAATTCCAGCCTGCAGCAGATTTACAGGAGACCCGAGACAAACAGCCTGAGAGCTGTGCCAGGAGGAAACAGAAAGGAGCCCTGTCCCCAAAACCGTTCATCTTTCCTTCTCAGAGAGCTGCAGGATGGAGGGCCTGGAGAGGGGCAGCATTCCCTGGGATTGAGACAGGACTGAGAGGGAAAAATCAGCTTCATTTCCCCATGAGCATTGCAGGAATGCCTGGGTCTCCAAACAGGGAACACCATTACAATGCATGAGCAAGCAGATCTGCCCTGGAAGAACAGAATTCACTTTGTGCTACACATCCAATCTGTTTTTCTGCATAAAGGCCATCGAGGGCATTCCTAGGATTTCAAGAATTGGGAGTTTGATGTGTGTGTGCAGCAGCTGGGATGAGCAGCACCGACTGCCCACCCCGACAATGTGATTATTTGCATCTTCATTCTGATTGCTCCTTGTTCCATAATGATTTTGTACACAGCGGAGTACTTAACCTAATTTGTATCGATCTCAATCGCTCTCATTTGTGCATACTTAATTCAGAGAGGTAATCAAATTGATTTCTGAGGCCTAGTTTTTAAGAGATTATAGTAACAGAGGCTGCTTTAAGTGAATCACAGCAAAAGAGAAGCGTTTTAAATCTTTGGGAAACGTTTTGATGGTCGTTTCATTGTGCTCAGAATGAAATTTCCCTCCCCCTGAGCCCTCCCCAGAGTGGAATAGAGGAGCAGTGTTATTTGCAGCAGACAGAAGCTGGGTTTGGGTGACTTTGCACCCACACAAACCTCACCCATGGATCCACGGTCCTGCTTGTGCTGGGGAGGACACGCTGCTGGACCGGGGGAATATCTCTGCTTGGCTCCTTCCTGGCACCTGCTCTTGATTTTGTGGCTGCAAAGTCACTTTTGCTGTCTGTAAAACCATCCAGAGCTGCAGAGGCACAGGAGCTGCCTTGGTGACGCTCCCGGTGTCCTGGAGAGTGACTCTGCTTCTCCTGGGGCTGCTCCAGCCCCTGGGACCCCTCCTCCTCCTCCTCCTCTTCCTCCTTCTGCTGCTGGTGACCTTCGTGTCCTCACCTCTGTGTCCCTCTGGGGAGCCAAGGGAGGCCCTGGAGCATCCCTGCCCCACGCCTGAGGGCTCAGGGGGTGACCTAGAGCTTGTAGATGTAGATGTTTTTCAGGATTTGTGGCTTTTTGGAATGTGGGGAAGAGGAAGGAAAATCAGAGTCATTGCTGCAGAACATGAGACACGTGAACTGTGAGTAGGGAAGTTCAGTGTGATCATACTCAGGGTGTCACAGCTCAGGGGGTGGCCTAGAGCTTGTAGATGTTTTTCAGGATTTGTGGCTGTTTGGAACGTGAGGAAGAGGAAGGAAAATCAGAGTCATTGCTGCAGAACATGAGACACATGAACTGTGAGTAGGGAAGTTCAGTGTGATGATACTCGGGGTGTCACAGCTCAGGGGGTGGCCTAGAGCTTGTAAATGTTTTTCAGTATTTGTGGCTGTTTGGAATGGCTCCTCTCTTGTGGGGAAGAGGAAGGAAAATCAGAGTCATTGCTGCAGAACATGAACTGTGAGTAGGGAAGTTCAGTGTGAGGATACTCGGGGTGTCACAGCTCAGGGGGTGGCCTAGAGCTTGTAGATGTTTTTCAGGATTTGTGGCTGTTTGGAACGTGGGGAAGAGGAAGGAAAATCAGAGTCATTGCTGCAGAAAATGAGACACGTGAACTGTGAGTAGGGAAGTAGGAAGATCATACTCGGGGTGTCACAGCTCAGGGGGTGGCCTAGAGCTTGTAGATGTTTCTCAGGGTTTGTGGCTGTTTGGAACGTGAGGAAGAGGAAGGAAAATCAGAGTCATTGCTGCAGAACATGAGACACGTGAACTGTGAGTAGGGAAGTTCAGTGTGAGGATACTCAGGGTGTCACAGCTCAGGGGGTGGCCTAGAGCTTGTAGATGTTTCTCAGGGTTTGTGGCTGTTTGGAATGTGAGGAAGAGGAAGGAAAATCAGAGTCATTACTGCAGAACATGAGACACGTGAACTGTGAGTAGGGAAGCTCAGTGTGAGGATACTCAGGGTGTATCAGGTCCCTGCTCTCTCTTAATGCCCTTCAAGTCGTGGGGCTCTGCTTTGGGTAAAGGAGGCAGCTCTGACCCCAGCTCTGAGCATTTTCTATGTGCTTTCTATCAAAGACCATCTTTAAACCACAAGAAAAATTTTTTGTTTATTTTCAGTTCTATGTTTGGGGTTTTTTTCACAGTTATGGCTTTCAGTTCTTGCTGGTTTTCCATTTTCTTCCACAGGACCTGTTCGGGTTTAACCGCAGCTAATAAATCAAATTGTGCTTAGAATCCAGATGGTCTCTCCCCTTCCTTCTGCTGTTAAAACCTTTCTCTTTCTTCCTGGAAAATCACTTGATTTTATTAGAGCTCACCCCATTTTTCTCTGCTGAGAGATGCACGTCAGGTGCAGCGTTTGCCTTTGTGGGGCCTTTTCAAGAGCAAACTCAACAGTTCAAGGGAAGTATTTACTGAATGCATCAAAAAGCACATACCTCTGCATTATTTATTATCAGATACCAATAACTGTAGAACACAGAGGATCTCAGGACATAAATTAGTGATGGTAGGAAGCGCTCGGCTCGTCCCGGTGTCCCGGAACCGATTAGAAGCTGCGGCAGAGATGTCGGTGCTCATCACGTCCCCGGCACCGGGGACATCTCTGCGTGGATTCTGGACACACAGCTGAGTAAACCCAGCTCAAAATCTGCTCTTTCAGCTCAGACAGGCAGTGGGGTGTTAGTGTGAAGTCAGAGAGCCCACACTCTTCCTCCTGCTGCCCTGGGATGATGAGAGGTGATTGTGGCCATTGGGACACAGCTCACCTTGCTGTCTCTGCCGTGTCCAGGCAGGAGCTGGTGCACAGAGCCCTGGAATTGTCACCCACAGCCCCTGGCTGACCCTCAGGACCCTCCTCCTCCTCTCTGGGGTGTTCTGAGGTGTGACCTTCCCTGCCAGAGGCAGCTCTGCTGGGATTTGGCTGCAGGGAGGGCTCAGACTCTCCCACAAAAGGCTCCAGCTTCCTGCAGAAATGCTGCCAGCTCCTGCCCCTCACGGGAGGAGACATCAGTGCCACAGCCAGGCTCTGCACGGGTTAATTACAGACATTTCCACACTCTGACTTTTACTTTTGGGCCAGCTTCATTTCACATTCCAGACCTGCAGAATTATTTAACAGGGATGCTAAAAACCCGCCCGCTTATCAATTCTGCGGGCTCATTTTGTCCCAGCACATTACCCAACCATGTCAACATATGGATTTTCTCTCTGTGCCCGCTGCAGACGGCTGGGCAGGCTATTTTTAAGTGTGGGTGTGCTCCGGCAGCGGGATTGGTTTCAGCACTGCCTGTTCTCTCTCTGCTAATAAATACAGAGCAGCTATTAATACCAGTGGGTTTTAGGATCCATTAGCATCGCTCAGCCACGGTGCAGCACCGCTGCTCTGCCTGACCTGGCGCTGGGGGGGCTTCGGCACGGCCTCACCCTGGGGACAGGCCTGGGAAGGGGGACAGGGGGACAGGGGGACAGGAGCAGGAGCGGTGCCCTGGGGTGGTGGCACTGGGAAGGGGGACAGGGGGACAGGGGGACAGGGGGACAGGAGCAGTGCCCTGGGGACAGGCCCGGGGACAGGGGGACAGGAGCCCCTGGGGACAGGCCTGGGAAGGGGGACAGGGGGACAGGGGGACAGGGGGACAGGAGCGGTGCCCTGGGGCCAGGCCTGGGAAGGGGGACAGGGGGACAGGGGGACAGGGGGACAGGGGGACAGGAGCAGTGCCCTGGGGACAGGCCCGGGGACAGGGGGACAGGAGCCCTTGGGGCCAGGCCCCGGGATGGGGGACAGGGGGACAGGAGCAGGAGCTTCACCCTGGGGCCAGGCCCCGGGAACGGGGACAGGGGGACAGGGGGACAGGAGCAGGAGCAGTGCCCTGGGGCCAGGCCTGGGAAGGGGGACAGGCCCCAGGAAGGGGGACAGGGGGACAGGGGGACAGGAGCAGTGCCCTGGGGACAGGCCCCGGGAAGGGGGACAGGGGGACAGGAACAGGAGCGGTGCCCTGGGGACAGGCCCCGGGAAGGGGGACAGGGGGACAGGGGGACAGGGGGACAGGGGGACAGGGGGACAGGGGGACAGGAACGGTGCCCTGGGGACAGGCCTTGGGAAGTGGGACAGGCCCCGGGAAGGGGGACAGGGGGACAGGGGGACAGGGGGACAGGAGTGGTGCCCTGGGGCCAGGCCCCGGGAACGGGGACAGGGGGACAGGAGCGGGAGCGGTGCCCTGGGGACAGGGGGACAGGGGGATAGGAACAGGAGCGGTGCCCTGGGGACAGGCCCTGGGAAGGGGGACAGGGGGACAGGAGTGGGAGTAGTGCCCTGGGGACAGGCCCGGGGACAGGAGCCCTTGGGGCCAGGCCCCGGGATGAGGGACAGGAGCAGGAGCGGTGCCCTGGGGACAGGCCCCGGGAAGGGGGACAGGGGGACAGGGGGACAGGAGTGGTGCCCTGGGGACAGGCCCTGGGAAGGGGGACAGGGGGACAGGAGCAGGAGCGGTGCCCTGGGACAGGCCCCGGGAAGGGGGACAGGCCCCAGGAAGGGGGACAGGAGCAGTGCCCTGGGGACAGGCCCCGGGAAAGGGGACAGGGGGACAGGAGCAAGAGCGGTGCCCTGGGGTCAGGCCCTGGGAAGGGGGACAGGAGCAGGAGCGGTGCCCTGGGGCGGTGGCACTGGGAAGGGGGACAGGGGGACAGGAGCAGTGCCCTGGGGATAGGCCTGGGAAGGGGGACAGGGGGACAGGGGGACAGGGGGACAGGAGCAGGAGCGGTGCCCTGGGGTCAGGCCCTGGGAAGGGGGACAGGCCCCGGGAAGGGGGACAGGGGGACAGGAGGACAGGGGGACATGGGGACAGGAGCAGTGCCCTGGGGACAGGGGGACAGGGGGACAGGGGGACAGGAGCAGTGCCCTGGGGACAGGGGGACAGGGGGACAGGAGCCCCTGGGGCCAGGCCCTGGGAAGGGGGACAGGGGGACAGGGGGACAGGGGGACAGGGGGACAGGAGCAGGAGCAGTGCCCTGGGGACAGGCCCTGGGAAGGAGGACAGGCCCCGGGAAGAGGGTCAGGCCCTGGGAAGGGGGACAGGCCCTGGGAAGGGGGACAGGGGGACAGGGGGACAGGGGCGGTGCCCTGGGGCCAGGCCTGGGAAGGGTACAGGGGGACAGGAGCAGGAGCAGTGCCCTGGGGACAGGCCCCAGGAAGGGGGACAGGAGCAGTGCCCTGGGGTCAGGCACTGGGAAGGGGGACAGGGGGACAGGGGGACAGGGGGACAGGAGCAGTGCCCTGGGGTCAGGCACTGGGAAGGGGGACAGGCCCCGGGAAGGGGGACAGGCCCCGGGAAGGGGGACAGGCACGGCAGCGGTGCCCCGGGGTGGTGGCACTGCGGGGACAGCCGAGCCACAGCCTGACCCCTCGCTGGAACCCCCAGCAGCTCCTCGGTGGCTTTTCCCCTCGGTGCTCACACAAAGCTGCTGCTAGCAGAGCTCTGCCTGGGCTTCGCTTTGGGCTGTTAAAGGGACAAATCCAACTGTTATTCCTGGCTGTTGAGAGGTTTTGGGGATGGAAAAGCGACGGGGCTCGCTGGATTCCTGCAGGAGCCCCGCGGTCGGTGACACTCGTCCCCGCCGTGTGACGGTGCCCGCCGTCGGGTGGCTCGCGGGGTCTGCGGGCACCACCCTGACGCTTTCTCTCTGTCTCTGCCACCCCCTCCCAGCCTGCAAACGCAAAGAGCAAGAGCCCAACAAAGAGCGGAACAACTCCCAGAAGAAATCCCGCCTGGTTTTCACCGACCTCCAGCGCCGAACGCTCTTCGCCATCTTCAAGGAGAACAAGCGTCCCTCCAAAGAAATGCAGATCACCATCTCCCAGCAGCTGGGCCTGGAGCTCACCACCGTCAGCAACTTCTTCATGAACGCGCGCCGGCGCAGCCTGGAGAAGTGGCAGGACGACCTGAGCTCCGGGGGCTCCTCGTCGGCGCCCAGCACCTGCAGCAAGGCGTGAGGGCGCGGCGCGGCGCGGCTTCGCGGCACGGCCCCTCGCTGGGGACTTAAAGCACAATCCCCCCGCAAGCAAGGCCAGCCCAGCTGGTCCCGAGGACATCCCTACGGCTTCCGGCCGGTCTCGGCAGGCGCAGGCTCCGTCCAACCTCTCTCCACACCGTACGATGCTCAGGACAGGCGAAGCAGGTCTGAAACGTGTTCTTGAGGCAGGTTTCTCCTGAGCCCCAGCTTTCCGTGGCCTCCCGTGCCCGGCGCCCGCCGTGTGCTGGCCGCACCGCCCTGCGGCCACGACAACGGAGCACAAAGTCACATCCTAAAAACCCAAGACCCTGCTTTTAAACTCAGGCATGGTTTTGTTAAGTGTTTTAAGGGGAAAAAAAAAAAAAAAATCAGATTTAAAGTTTTTTTTTTTTTGGTTGGTTTTTTAGTTGAAGTTAATCAGCCTGTTCTTGGATGAGAAAAGTTCAGTTCTCTTGAGCTGTACCAAGCACAAAGCCGTGGTGCGGCCCTGGGCTGTGGCAGCTCAGCCTGACATCCCGGGAACAGCGCGGAGCACAGCCGGCAGCTCCTCACAAGCTCTGTGCTTGTACCTAATGCACACTCAGGAGATCGATGGAACTGCTGCAGCTCACGGAGCGAACACAGCGCTTCGGAAGATCGAGATTAATTCACATTATTACATCCTTTTTAGTTTCTGGGAAATCTGGTTTCTCCTCGGCAACCTTTTGAGCGTTCTGTGTATTTTTGTTCATTTTATCAGTATTTTATGGTACTTTCAAGCAGGAAAAGAAACAGAAACAAGCCCTTCAGATGCCACTGACCGTTCCAGACGTGCCGCGTTTAGCTCTATCGCATCCCTAAGTTCCTTTTCCCTGCCGGCTCCCCGAGGCGGCGGGAACACAGCACACCAAAGAGACAGGATTTCTGCAAGCCAAAGATGTTTATAACTTGCCATTTCTCTTTGTCATGGCTGGCGCCGGGGAAGCCCGGCAAGCTCGGAGCCGCCCTGGCGGCGGCGGAACGGCCGCTGGCCCCTGAGCGGCCCGGCCCGGCCGTGCTCCGCTACAGACACTTGAGACTTTTTTATGTACTGCTTAATCGAAACCAAAGAAACGTTTTCTGCACCTACTTCTTCTGCAACGAACTGTTCCATTGAAAGATAAAATAAAAATTAAAAAAAAAAAACAAACAAGGAAGCATGTCAGGAAACAAAGGAGTCCCACACTGTGTTCTACAGACATCTTGGACATTTTCGGAAGCAGATCTCAAAGAAAGGGTTGACAAGAACGAGAACAAAGCAAAGCCAGTACAATTGCTGCTTCATTTGACAACTCAAGTCATCTTATAAAGCTGAAGATTGTCTTTAATTTGTGCCTATGCAGTTTTTTCAAAAGAACAAGGAACAGAGCAACCAAAACCTCAACAGCTACCATACCAAAGATGAGGATTCTCACCACTTGTGTTTGGGTTTGTTTCTCCTCTTGCACGACTAATGCACGTAACCCACGGATCTGTGGACACCGCTGGTGAGTGTTGGCACAGCCAGAAGGGTGGGTTTATTCCCGTTCTCCCCTCACACATCTCTCCAAGAGCCGCGTGGACTCCGCTGCAGGATGTTGGGGCGCCGGGCTGCTGCAGGAAGCGCCGGTGGCTCGGCTGTGACTCGTGTGTTGGTCTGGTGTGTGGCTGGAGCTGTGAACAGCCCCTCTCCCCCGTGGTGTCGGTGCTGTGACCTCCAGCCTTCCTCTTCTTGCCCAGGGCTAGAGCTTGCAATATGTGTGTGTTCCCATCCGTGTCACTGTGAGGGCTGAGCCCGGCTCCAAACCCGCTCCTGCCACAAACCCGACTGTTCAGCAGCTCGTGGGGCACTTCAGGAGCTCCTGATGTTTGATCCAGATCGTGACTTGTCCAAATTTATCCTCAGAGCCGGAGCACATCTTGCTCCTCTTTGTTTAAACCAGGGCTTCATCTGAACTGCCCCACAGAACTGCTGCAGTCGCTTCCCAACGACTCAAAATGGAACAAAAAATCAAAAAGCCTCGTCTGCTCAGGACGGGAAAAGCTTCTGGAAAGCAAATTCAGGATCCTCACAGCTGACTTGACAGCATGTGCCTGCTCTGGGAATCCAAGGATCCTTTGGCAGAGCTTTCCAGGCAGATCCCAAAGAGATTTGGAGAATCCTTGTAGCCAAGAAAGGGTCCCGATCTGAGCTGATGTGTTCTGAGGGCTGCTCACCCAAATTCCGGGTACCTGAGCGCGGAGTTTGGAGCCGGCTGAGGTGATGTGGTCATTCTCCAGTTTCATTCCCACCCCAGTGCCCATCAGAGCAGCCTCTGGTGCGTTTGGAACTCGGCATTGTCCTCAGGGGAGCTGTGCTGGAAGTGTCCCCCTGCAATCTGCAGTGGTGGAGGATGATGAAGGAGCACTCAGCTCACCTTGGGGACATCCAGAGTGCCACAGCTCACCTGGGGGACATCCAGAGTGCCACAGCTCTGCCTCAGGGGCTCAGCTCACCTTGGGGACATCCAGAGTGTCACAGCTCTGCCTCTGGGGGTCACCTCACCTTGGGGACATCCAGAGTGCCACAGCTCACCTTGGGGACATCCAGAGTGCCAGAGCTCTGCCTCAGGGGCTCAGCTCACCTTGGGGACATCCAGAGTGCCACAGCTCACCTTGGGGACATCCAGAGTGTCACAGCTCTGCCTCTGGGGGTCACCTTGGGGACATCCAGAGTGTCACAGCTCACCTTGGGGACATCCAGAGTGCCACAGCTCTGCCTCAGGGGCTCACCTCACCTTGGGGACATCCAGAGTGCCACAGCTCTGCCTCTGGGGCTCAGCTCACCTTGGGGACATCCAGAGTGCCAGAGCTCTGTCTCCCACCTGCCCTGGAGGCAGAGCTGCCCACGGCTCCTGGTGAAGCTCAGAGCTCGTCCGATAGTCCCAGCAAAGGGAGTTCAGATCAGGTACCGAGTTCCTCACACTTTTCTGCTCAGAGAAGTTCTCTCCCAATCGTGGAAGCGTTTGTTACGCGACATTGCAGACCAGCAACACGCACGAGGCTTCTCTGGGCTGGGGCCTGGAGTTTATGGAGTCACGATCCATTTTCATCCCAAAATCCACCGCATTTTTAATCCCTGCATCTCTCACGGCCCCGTGTGATGTCTTCCATTTCAGTGTCCGCCCCTGGAGGTTTTTGTGCAGCAGAGCCCCGGGGCCAGAGGCCGCGGTGCCGATCCTTGTGGTGCCCGGCACGGCGCACAACCGCGGGCAGCCGCGTGTCTGGGGCTGTGTGAGTCTGTGGATCCAGAGAGGGGACACTTCTGTGGATCCACAGGGGGGACACTGCCCTGGATCCACAGAGGGGACAATTCCATGGATCCACAGAGGGGACACTTTGGTGGATCCAGAGAGGGGACACTGGCCTGGATCCAGAGAGGGGACACTTCCATGGATCCACAGAGGGGACACTTCCATGGATCCAGAGAGGGGACACTTCCATGGATCCTTCCCTGAATCCACAGAGGGGACACTTCTGTGAATCCAGAGAGGGGACACTGCCCTGGATCCACAGAGGGGACACTTCTGTGAATCCAGAGAGGGGACACTGCCCTGGATCCACAGAGGGGACACTTCTGTGGATCCAGAGAGGGGACACTTCTGTGGATCCACAGGGGGGACACTGCCCTGGATCTACAGAGGGGACACTTCCGTGGATCCAGAGAGGGGACACTGCCCTGGATCCAGAGAGGGGACACTGCCCTGGATCCACAGAGGGGACACTTCTGTGGATCCACAGAGGGGACACTTCCCTGGATCCAGAGAGGGGACACTGCCCTGGATCCAGAGAGGAGACACTGCCCTGAATCTACAAAGGGGACACTTCTGTGGATCCAGAGAGGGGACACTGCCCTGAATCCACAGAGGGGACACTTCCCTGGATCCACAGAGGGGACACTTCTGTGGATCCAGAGAGGGGACACTTCCATGGATCCTTCCCTGGATCCCCAGAGGGGACACTTCCATGGATCCACAGAGGGGACACTTTAGTGGATCCACAGAGGGGACACTTCCCTGGATCCACAGAGGGGACACTGCCCTGGATCCACAGAGGGGACACTTCCATTGATCCCCAGAGGGGACACTGCCCTGGATCCACAGAGGGTTCTGTGAATCCCCAGAGGGGACACTTCCCTGGATCCCCAGAGCCGTGTCCCGTAACTCCGGATCATCTCCGCGCTCACATCCTCGGGCACGGCCAGGACGAGCTGGACTTTGGAGAAACCTCGGGCGCCGCTGGATCTCCCGAGCAGGAACAAAGAATGTGCTCAGTGACTTGGGCTGCAAAGCTTTACCCTGGATGTCTCTGACCTTCAGCTGAAGCCAAAGACGCGCCGAGGGCTCTGGGAGCCGCTCCCGTGCCGCGGGAACCCCGCGGGATGCAGAGAGAGCCGGACACGGCCGGCGCTTCCCCGCTTCTCACAGCTCCCAACTATTTCTGTCCCTTGGGGAAACTTTCTACTTGGCCTCCTTTATATTTATTATGGGGAATTTTTTATTGGTTGCGTTTTTTAAGAAGGCAAAGCTTAAAATGGTTTTATTTTTTATTTTCCGGACACTTGTGGGTTTTAACCTGATATATTATTATCTATGGATAATGTAATTTATTTCATTTAGTCTTAGGGCAGGTCCTGAGAAGTCTGTCGAGTCTGAATCCCGTTGTGTTGTGTTTAGCTTTTGAATTCAGTGGCAGTTTTGCCTGAATGTTGAAAGGGGGGATCAGGCTGTGATGTTTAGCTATTTATATCTATTTAATTCAGCCGTTTGTGAATTCATTTGGGATTAATTTCCCTTCTTTTCCATGGGACTGTTGTGGCGCATCGGGGACGCGAAGCCCGTTGGGAAATTCCCTTCAGAGTTGGCATCAGCCAGGTTCTGTCAGACAGGGCAAGAAACAACTCGTCCCACTAAACAGAAATCTAGTTTTGATTCTTTCTTTTTGTTAATTTTAATTGTTTAAATATCAAAGCTTTAATTATTTAAGTTATTATTTTCCCTCCTGATTAGAGCGCGTGACATACCTTTATTATGGCACATGAAACTTTCATAATATAACTTATTTATTTAACTTATTCGTCATCATCCAGGGATGCTCTTGTAGAGTTTTTATTTTTTATTTAAAATTATCTCTAAAGCACTACAGCTGATTTCCTGCAAGAACAGCAGAGCGAACTTTGAGGACAAGCAATGAATATTCAACCTTAAACTGTGCATTCAGAAAAACAGGAAAACCAAAAAAAAAAACCAAAAAACCCCCCCAGAAAAAAGACACTGGGATGTTTTGCCTGAACTTTGTGGCTTCTGAAAACTAAAGCTGGGGGGGGAAAAAGCAAAAAGAGAGAAACCCTTAAACTAGCTGCTTCCAAGAATGAACTACTGTGTGTGGAAAAAAAAAAGAAGAGAAAAAGATTTAAAAAAAAAGGAAAAAAGAAAAAAAAAAACCAAAAAAACCTTTCTATTTCTAGTGAGAACCAAAGAGGCTACCTCACTGACTTTTCCATTTGTAATTTTAATCGTGTTGATGATACCAAAGATACCAAAGATTTCTTTCTCTGTGCGGTCTGCATTCTGCTTGTGCTCTCTGATGACTCCAATGTTCTCTCCCACACCCAGAGAGGTCCAGCAGAGCCCAGATTCCCAAAGAAACGCTCCCCTGGAAGCTGCTGCCCTTCTCTGTGTTCCCTTCTCCTCCTGCCAGCCCAGGGACCTGCAGCCCCTCCGGCCACGGGAGCTGCGTGTGCCGGGAGCTGGTTCCGCTTCTGAGCATCCTCAGCCTCCAGGATGGGATCTGAGCATCCTCAGCCTCCAGGATGGGATCTGTGAATCATCTTCATCCTCTGTGAATCATCCTCAGCCTCCAGGATGGGATCTAATCATCCTCAGGCTCTGTGAATCCATCCTCAGCCTCCAGGATGGGATCTGTGAATCATCTTCATCCTCTGTGAATCCATCCTCAGCCTCCAGGGATGGGATCTGAGCATCCTTAGCCCCAAGGATGGGATCTGTGAATCATCTTCATCCTCTGTGAATCATCCTCAGCCTCCAGGATGGGATCTGTGCATCCTCAGGCTCTGTGAATCCATCCTCAGCCTCCAGGGAAGGGATCTGAGCACCCTCAGCCTCCAGGATGGGATCTGTGAATCATCCTCAGCCCCAAGGATGGGATCTCTGCATCCTCAGGCTCTGTGAATCCATCCTCAGCCTCCAGGATGGGATCTGTGAATCATCTTCATCCTCTGTGAATCATCCTCAGCCTCCAGGATGGGATCTGTGAATCATCCTCAGGCTCTGTGAATCCATCCTCAGCCTCCAGGATGGGATCTGAGCATCCTCAGCCTCCAGGATGGGATCTGAGCATCCTCAGCCCCAAGGATGGGATCTGTGAATCATCTTCATCCTCTGTGAATCCATCCTCAGCCTCCAGGATGGGATCTGAGCATCCTCAGCCTCTGTGAATCCATCCTCAGCCTCCAGGATGGGATCTGTGAATCATCTTCATCCTCTGTGAATCCATCCTCAGCCTCCAGGGATGGGATCTGAGCATCCTCAGCCTCCTGGGATGGGATCTGAGCATCCTCAGCCTCCAGGATGGGATCTGTGAATCATCCTCAGCCTCCAGGGATGGGATCTGAGCATCCTCAGCCTCCAGGATGGGATCTGTGAATCATCTTCCTCCTCTGTGAATCCATCCTCAGCCTCCAGGATGGGATCTGAGCATCCTCAGCCTCTGTGAATCCATCCTCAGCCTCCAGGGATGGGATCTGAGCATCCTCAGCCTCCAGGATGGGATCTGTGAATCATCTTCATCCTCTGTGAATCCATCCTCAGCCTCCAAGATGGGATCTGTGAATCATCCTCAGCCCCAAGGATGGGATCTGTGAATCCTCAGGCTCTGTGAATCCATCCTCAGCCTCCAGGATGGGATCTGAGCATCCTCAGCCTCCAGGATGGGATCTGTGAATCATCCTCAACCTCCAGGATGGGATCTGTGAATCATCCTCAGCCTCCAGGGATGGGATCTGTGAATCATCTTCATCCTCTGTGAATCCATCCTCAGCCCCAAGGATGGGATCTGAGCATCCTCAGCCTCAAGGATGGGATCTGTGAATCATCTTCATCCTCTGTGAATCCATCCTCAGCTTCCTGGGATGGGATCTGTGAATCATCCTCAGCCTCCAGGATGGGATCTGTGAATCCTCAGCCTCCAGGATGGGATCTGAGCATCATCTTCATCCTCTGTGAATCCATCCTCAGCCCCAAGGATGGGATCTCTGCATCCTCAGGCTCTGTGAATCCATCCTCAGCTTCCTGGGATGGGATCTGTGCATCCTCAGCCTCCAGGGATGGGATCTCTGCATCCATCCTCATCCTCCGGGGATGGGATCTGTGCATCCTCAGCCTCCAGGATGGGATCTGAGCATTCTCAGGCTCTGTGAATCCATCCTCAGCCTCCAGGGATGGGATCTGAGCATCCTCAGCCTCCAGGATGGGATCTGAGCATCCTCAGGCTCTGTGAATCCATCCTCAGCCCCAAGGATGGGATCTGTGAATCATCCTCATCCTCTGTGACTCCATCCTCAGCTTCCTGGGATGGGATCTGTGCATCCTCAGCCTCCAGGGAAGGGATCTGAGCATCCTCAACCTCAAGGATGGGATCTGTGAATCATCCTCAGCTTCCTGGCATGGGTTCTGAGCATCCTCAGCTTCATGGGATGGGATCTGTGCATCCTCAACCTCAAGGATGGGATCTGTGAATCCTCAGGCTCTGTGAATCCATCCTCAGCCCCAAGGATGGGATCTGTGAATCATCCTCAGGCTCTGTGACTCCATCCTCAGCCTCCAGGGAAGGGATCTGTGAATCATCATCAGGCTCTGTGAATCCATCCTCAGCCTCCTGGGATGGGCTCTGTGCATCCATCCTCAGCTTCATGGGAAGGGATTTGTGCATCCTCAGCTTCATGGGATGGGCTCTGTGACTCCATCCTCATCCTCCAGAGAAGGGATCTGTGACTCCATCCTCATCCTCCAGAGAAGGGATCTGTGAATCCATCCTCATCTTCATGGGATGGGCTCTGAGCATCCTCAGCTTCATGGGGAAGGGATCTGCGAATGCATCCTCAGCCTCCTGGGATGGGCTCTGTCCATCCATCCTCATCCTCCAGGGAAGGGATCTGTGAATCCATCCTCAGCTTCATGAGATCTGTGAATCCTCAGCCCCAAGGATGGGATCTCTGCATCCTCATCCTCCCAGGATGGACTCTGTGAATCCTCAGCCTCATGGGCTGGGATCTGTGACTCCATCCTCATCCTCCAGGGAAGGGATCTGTGACTCCATCCTCAGGCTCTGTGACTCTATCCTCAGCTTCCTGGGATGGGCTCTGAGCATCCATCCTCAGCCTCCAGGGGAGGGATCTGTGAATCCATCCTCATCCTCCTGGGATGGGATCTCTGCATCCATCCTCATCCTCCAGGGAAGGGATCTGTGCATCCTCAGCTTCCTGGGATGGGATTTGTTCATCCTCAGCTTCCTGGGATGGGCTCTGTGCATCCTCAGCCTCAAGGATGGGCTCTGTGAATCATCCCCATCCTCCAGGGATGGGATCTGTGACTCCATCCTCAGCTTCCTCCAGGGATGGGATCTGTGAATCCATCCTCATCCTCCCGGGAAGGGCCCTGTGCATCCTCATCCTCCCAGGAAGGGATCTGTGAATCCTCTTGTTCCCAGGAAGGGATCTGTGCATCCTCATCCTCCTGGGAAGGGATCTGTGAATCCATCTTCAGCTTCCTGGGATGGGATCTGTGCATCCTCTTGTTCCCAGGATGGGCTCTGTGCATCCTCATCCTCCCAGGATGGGATCTGTGAATCCATCCTCATCCTCCAGGGATGGGCTCTGTGCATCCTCATCCTCCCAGGAAGGGATCTGTGCATCCTCATCCTCCCAGGAAGGGATCTGTGAATCCATCCTCAGCTTCCTGGGATGGGATCTGTGAATCCTCTTGTTCCCAGGATGGGATCTGTGCATCCTCATCCTCCCGGGAAGGTGTCTGGGCTCTGCCCTGGGGGGTTTGCAGCAGCTCTGGTTCTTGTTCTTGCCTGCCTTGAGCAGAGCCCAGGGCTGCTGGGGTCTGAGGCTCTCCCCACCGGGAGCCCTCCCTCTCCTCACCTCTGCTCGTTGTTTACAATCGCAGTTTTCAGATCAAAACCAATTAATTCCGTTTGGCAATGTCCCTCGGCTCTCGGTTCTGAGGCTGTGCTGCTGCCTGCAGGATGCTCTGAGGATACTCTGAGGATGCTCGCAGGATCCTCGCAGGATGCTCGCAGGATGCTCTCAGGATGCTCTGAGGATGCTCTGAGGGTGCTCTGAGGATGCTCACAGGATGCTCTGAGGATGCTCTGAGGATGCTCTGAGGGTGCTCTGAGGGTGCTCTGAGGATGCTCTGAGGATACTCTGAGGATGATCTGAGGATGATCTGAGGATGCTCTCAGGATGATCTGAGGGTGCTCTGAGGATACTTTGAGGATACTCTCAGGATGCTCTGAGGATGCTCTGAGGATACTCTGAGGATGATCTGAGGATACTTTGAGGATGCTCTGAGGATGCTCTGAGGATGCTCTCAGGATGCTCTGAGGATGCTCTGAGGATACTCTGAGGATGCTCTGAGGATGCTCTGAGGATGCTCTGAGGATGCTCTGAGGATACTCTGAGGATGCTCTGAGGATGCTCTGAGGATGCTCTCAGGATGCTCACAGGATGCTCTGAGGATGCTCTGAGGATGCTCTGAGGATGCTCTGAGGGTGCTCTCAGGATGCTCTCAGGATGCTCTGAGGGTGCTCTGAGGGTGCTCTGAGGATGCTCTGAGGATGCTCTGAGGATGCTCTCAGGATGCTCTGAGGATGCTCTGAGGATGCTCTGAGGATACTCTGAGGATGCTCTGAGGGTGCTCTGAGGATGCTCACAGGATGCTCTCAGGATGCTCTGAGGATGCTCTGAGGATGCTCTGAGGATGCTCTGAGGATACTCTGAGGATGCTCTGAGGATGCTCACAGGATGCTCACAGGATGCTCTCAGGATGCTCTGAGGATGCTCTGAGGATGCTCTGAGGATGCTCTGAGGATACTCTGAGGATGCTCTCAGGATGCTCTCAGGATGTTCTGAGGATGCTCTGAGGGTGCTCTGAGGATGCTCTGAGGATGCTCTGAGGATGCTCTCAGGATGCTCTCAGGATGTTCTGAGGATGCTCTGAGGATACTCTGAGGATGCTCTGAGGATGCTCTGAGGATACTCTGAGGATGCTCTGAGGATGCTCACAGGATGCTCTCAGGATGCTCTGAGGATGCTCTGAGGATGCTCTGAGGATGCTCTGAGGATGCTCTGAGGATGCTCTCAGGATGCTCTCAGGATGCTCTGAGGATGCTCTGAGGATGCTCTGAGGATGCTCTCAGGATGCTCTCAGGATGCTCTCAGGATGCTCTGAGGATGCTCTGAGGATGCTCTGAGGATGCTCTGAGGATGCTCTGAGGATGCTCTGAGGATGATCTGAGGATGATCTGAGGATACTCTCAGGATGCTCTGAGGATACTTTGAGGATGCTCTGAGGATACTCTGAGGATACTCTGAGGATGCTCTGAGGGTGCTCTGAGGATGCTCTGAGGATACTTTGAGGATACTCTGAGGATGCTCTGAGGAGCTGGAGCCAGCCCCAGCCGGGACAGCAGCTCTGTGTCCCGGTCCCTTCCCCGAGCGATCCTCGGCTTCCTGCAGCTTTCATTAACCGCTGCCTTTTATTTTGGATTTCTTGGGGGGTTGAAGTCTGGGTTGGAAGCTGTAGGACTCTCCAAGTGTGCTTTTCTCTGTGTCTCTGTGTTCCTTCACTCCAAAGCTATAATAATAATTCTCAGGATGCCTTCAGGGCGGGGGCAGCCCAGCGTCCCCTGCCCTGGGACGCGGACAGTCCCCAGAGCTGGCCCCTGACTCCTGCTTCACTTGCAAAGAGTGACGTTACCACGGGACGAGTGCCTTGCTTGAACCAAAGCGACCGTTTTGCCAGTCTAGACCTCTCTGTGCTTCTCTTTTTAATTCTTCCTCTGAATACCTCAGCTTGGAGCGGGCCGCAGAATTTTACCCGGTGCCGTTTGGACCGCGGTGCTTCGCAGTGCAGCCCTGCAAAGAACAGACTCCTGATGATACCAAAGGCTCTCCTCTTCCTCCTCCTCCTCCTCTTCCTCCTCCTCCTCCTCCCTGATTTCTCTTTCTCCATGGTTCCAAAGCTTTATTACCATGTTGGCAAGGCAGACCGTGCAATCCCTCACCGACTTTTCTCGGATATACCTCATAGAGAATTAGCTGGTTAGAGTAATGTTATTATAGCGTATGTAAGAAATTATTCACTGGTTCTTTTTGGTAACTGTGATTTAAAAGGAAAAAAAAGGAAAAAAAAAAACAGAAGAAGAAGAAGCTTTATATGTTTTAGGTTGTGCTTTTGTACTAGACGGAGAAGGTGCGCTTAAAAATGTACGTCGGTCTTTCTTCCCATTGGGGTTTTTTTTTTTGTTATTATGGATCGGGGAAAAGTTGCAGAATGAGCCCAAAGTTTACAGTTTCATATTTTGCTGAAGAAACAATCTGTGTTCATTTGCTCTGTTGGAAAATAAAATTAAAAATAAAAAAAAATTAAAAAAATAAAAAAAAAAAGAAAGAAAAAGAAAACCAAAAGAGGAAAAAAAAAAAAATTAATTATTTTCTACATTTGTGCTACTTGGTCCGAAGAGCTGATTGTGTAGTGTTTTAATTAGAACTGCCAATCAGCAGCGTGTTTATGCATGAGGCAAACCCTTAGCAGTGTGATGATGCATGGTGGTTCTTGATGGCAACTTCTTCCTCTGCCTTTGGGACGAGCTCTTTGGGCCGTTGGGATTTCTGCGCGCGCGGCGCGGTCGCGGCGACGCTGTGACATCGCTGGCGTTCCCCCCGTGGGGCTCAGCTCAGTTGTGTCCAGCACACCCAAATTCAGCTCTGGTGGCATCGAGTGTCCACCTGAGGAGAAGTTTGGCCGCCCATGGGCTCGGCCTCGTGGCAGTGCCCACCCTGCTCCTCAGCGGGAGC
This sequence comes from Periparus ater, assembly GCA_032357785.1. Lineage (NCBI taxonomy): Eukaryota > Metazoa > Chordata > Aves > Passeriformes > Paridae > Periparus > Periparus ater. The sequence goes on from CM063636.1 coordinate 83,477,745, forward strand.
TTCTCCCGGGATCGGGAGCTCCTGCGGCTTTGTGGCAGCCCCGGGATGGACGGGACGGGTGCTGAGCTGCTGCTGTGCCAGCTCGGGCAGGGACACAGGCCTGGGGACAGCAGCGATGCCACCATGCCCAGCTCCCCTGGCTGGGCTGGGCCCTGGCTCCTGCAGCCCCTCACCCTGCCCCGAGCAGATTTAGAGGTGTTTTATCCCCCCTGGCTCCAGCAGCCCCTCACCCTGCCCTGAGCTGGGTTTAGAGGTGATTGATCCCCCTTGGTTTGTCCCTGGCTGCTGCAGCCCCTCATCCTGCCCAGAGCAGGTTTAGAGGTGATTTATCCCCTTTGCTTTATCCCCCCTGGCTCCTGCAGCCCCTCACTCTGCCCTGAGCGGGGTTTGGAGGTGTTTTATCCCCCTTGGTTTGTCCCTGGCTCCTGCAGCCCCTCACCCTGCCCCAGGCCGGGTCTAGAGGTGTTTTATCCCCCCTGGCTCCTGCAGCTCTCACCCTGCCCTGAGCGGGGTCTAGAGGTGATTTATCCCCTTTGCTTTATCCCCCCTGGCTCCTGCAGCTCTCACCCTGCCCCGATCAGGGTTTAGAGGTGTTTTATCCCCCCTGGCTCCTGCAGCTCTCACCCTGCCCCGATCAGGGTTTGGAGGTGATTTATCCCCCTTGCTCTGTCCCTGCTCGGGGCCACACTGACGCTCCAGCCGCCCCCTTTAGGGATGGCTTTGCTCTGCTGGTCTCTGGAGCCCCCCAGGTCCCACTTGGACACCTTCATGTCCCCCTGGGACCCCTTGATGTCCTCCTGGAACCCCTTCATGTCCCCCTGGGACCCCTTCACGTCCCCTGGGACCCCTTCACGTCCCCCTGGGACCCCTTCACATCCCCCAGGACCCCTTCATATCCCCCAGGACCCCTTCATGTCCCCCAGGACCCCTTCATGTCCCCCAGGACCCCTTCACGTCCCCCTGAGACCCCTTCACATCCTCCTGAGACCCCTTCATGTCCCCTTGGGACCCTTTCATGTCCCCTGGGACCTCTTCATGTCTCCCTGGGACCCCTTCACATCCTCCAGGACCCCTTCATGTCCCCCTGGGACCCCTTCATATCCCCTGAGACCCCTTCTTGTCCCCCTGGGACCCTTTTACATCCCCCTGGGACCCCTTCACGTCCCCCTGGGACCCCTTCACATCCCCCAGGACCCCTTCATGTCCCCTTGGGACCCTTTCATGTCCCCTGGGACCTCTTCATGTCCTCCTGGGACCCCTTCACATCCCCCAGGACCCCTTCGTGTCCTCCTGGGACCCCTTGATGTCCCTCTGGGACCCCTTCATGTCCTCCTGGGACCCTTTTACATCCCCCTGGGACCCCTTCATGTCCCCTTGGGACCCTTTCATGTCCCCTGGGACCTCTTCATGTCTCCCTGGGACCCCTTCACATCCCCCAGGACCCCTTCACATCCCCCTGGGACCCCTTCACATCCCCCAGGACCCCTTCATGTCCCCCTGGGACCCCTTCACGTCCCCAGGACCCCTCCACATCCCCCTCCTCATTTCTCTGCCAAAGACAGCACAGACCCAAGCAGCTGAAGGAGGGGATTTTGTAAGACACTTGATGATTGTAACAGTGCTTAATCTTCCCGAAAGCTTTCCATGTTCTTCCGCAATAAGCAGAGCCGGGATGCTCGGGCACAGCCCCACTGGCAGACGCCAGCACTCGTCACCAAACGGGGCGTGGGGACATGGGGACACCTGAATCCCTCAGTCCCGAGTGGCACAGGGGACCTGAGGCCATGGCAAGGACACAGGGACACCTGAATCCCTCAGTCCCCTGCATCCCTGAGTCCTGAGCAGCACTGGGGACCTGAGGCCATGGCAAGGACATGGGGACACCTCCATCCCTCAGTCCCAAGCTGCTGGGGGACACGAGGCCATGGCAAGGACATGGGGACACCTGAATCCCTCAGTCCCGAGTGGCACAGGGGACCTGAGGCCATGGCAAGGGTGTGGGGACACCTGAATCCCTCAGTCCTGAGCATTTGGGGGACATGAGGCCATGGCAAGGACACAGGGACATCTGCATCCCTTGGTCCCGAGCAGCACAGGGGACCTGAGGCCATGGCAAGGACACGGGGACACCTCCATCCCTCAGTTCCCTGCATCCCTCAGTCCTGAGCAGCTGGGGGACCTGAGACCATGGCAAGGACACGGGGACATCTGCATCCCTCAGTCCCCTGCATCCCTCAGTCCTGAGCTGCTGGGGGACACTGGGGGACACGAGGCCATGACAAGGGTGTGGGGACACCTGCATCCCTCAGTCCTGAGCTGGGGGACCTGAGGCCATGGCAAGGACGTGGGGACACCTCCATCCCTGAGTCCCCTGCATCCTCAGTCCCCTGCATCCCTCAGTCCCGAGCAGCTGGGGGACACGAGGCCATGGCAAGGACAGGGGGACACCTGAATCCCTCAGTTCCCTGCATCCCTGAGTCCCCTGCATCCCTCAGTCCTGAGCAGCTGGGGGACACTGGGGGACACGAGGCCATGGCAAGGACATGGGGACACCTGAATCCCTCAGTCCCGAGCAGCTGGGGGACACGAGGCCATGGCAAGGACAGGGGGACACCTCCATCCCTCAGTCCCATGTGGCACAGGGGACCTGAGGCCATGGCAAGGGCACAGGGACACCTGAATCCCTTGGTCCTGAGCTGCTGGGGGACCTGAGGCCATGGCAAGGACATGGGGACACCTCCATCCCTCAGTCCTGAGCTGGGGGGCCTGAGGCCATGGCAAGGACATGGGGACACCTCCATCCCTCAGTCCTGAGCTGCTGGGAGACCTGAGGCCATGGCAAAGACATGGGGACACCTCCATCCCTCAGTCCCCTGCATCCCTCAGTTCCCTGCATCCCTCAGTCCCGAGCAGCACTGGGGACCTGAGGCCATGACAAGGACACAGGGACACCTCCATCCCTCAATTCCCTGAATCCCTCAGTCCCGAGCTGCTGGGGGACACTGGGGGACACGAGGCCATGGCAAGGACATGGGGACACCTCCATCCCTCAGTCCCCTGCATCCCTCAGTCCCGAGCAGCACAGGGGACCTGAGCCCATGGCAAGGACACAGGGACACCTCCATCCCTGAGTCCCATGTGGCACAGGGGACCTGAGGCCATGGCAAGGGCACAGCGGGGCTGCCACGAGCTGCTCCAGCCGGCTGCAATTTGCCAAGGTACTCACTTGTATTATGAAATTTAAGGTCTATTTTATTATGTCATTTTATGTCATTTTTTTAACTTTGTGGAAGGTGGTATGTTGAACTGAGTGTAAGCTGAGTTTTTCAGACAAATAAAGTAGCTAAAGAGTGAATGTTATTTTATCATTAAAGGGTTTTTACTCACTGATTTGTGCCAATAGATGTCCTTTATCTCAATGACAAGTATTACATTGCTTTCAAAGTTTTATTTATAGCTATTGATGTAAAACCCACACACACATATTATTTGCCAAAGTTCAATAAAGGAGGAAAACGATGCTTTCGCTTCCTTGTGCCATCAGAAGTTCCTGGTTTCTCCCCAGGGGTTTTTTGTGGAGCCCAGCAGGGCTTGGGCTGCTGCAGCTCCCAGGGACAGCGAGGATGAGGAGAGCTGAGCACATCCCAAAAACGCTGCCTGGGAACGAGGGCCAGCAAAAGTGCTTGGAAAAAGATGTGGCAGCTTCTCCCAGGAGCCGTGATATTACAGCAGAAATCGCTTTCTGCTCGTGTAACTCATGGAATTTTATGATTCAATGTAATTACCATCAAATTATGTCAGTTACTGCGCTTTCTTTTCCTGAAGCAGCTCTGCAGGAGGAGGCAGGAGGTTCCTGGAGCTGAAATTCCATGGCAAGGAGGATGGAGCAGGTTTGCCTTCCTTCAGTCAGTCACTTACCCTGGCTTTGCTGTATTTCTGTCTTTAAAAAGCAAACCAAACCAGCCCTTTCTTGCCCTCCCTGGCTCCTCTCTGCCCACCTGGAGCTGGGGAGGGCACGGGGAGCCCCCAGAGCCCCCAGAGCTGTAGCTGCAGGGCTTATTGTCTGGGATCTAACCTCAGGGTTAATAAACCCACTGAAAAATTTGTTTTCACACTCATTCTGTGTCCCTCTCTCGACACTGAGCCACATTCTGCCATCAATTAAATTTCCGCCGCTTCGCTTCACTTTGCTGAGCGGCCCCGGGTGCAGATGAAGGCAGAGCCCAGCACCGGCTCTTCCCAGCCCCTCTCCTTCCCCCGGGGCCGGGTGTGCAGGGGGGTCCTGAGCCCCCCGAGCCCCCTGTGCTGCCCGAGGAGTGTTTTCCCAAGCCCCTCGTGTGGTGAGGCCCTCGGGAACCGGGAAAGGGAAAATCGCTTTAACAGCAAAGAGGCCAAAGTGGTGACACCGAGACTAATGCAGGCACGGCAGGTCGTTCCCATCTCACTCGCAGGATTGTTCCCTCGGGAACGCCTTTTCCAGGCACTTAGCAGCGGGCACAGCTGGAAGAAGGAAATGGGACCATTTCATTAAGCTGCGGAAAGCCGAGCTGGAGGATGCGTGCTGGGATTGCAGCCCATCAGCAGCAGCTTTTCCCAGCGCCAGGCTCTGTACCCACGGAGCTCATTCCTGAATTCCCCTCAACTCGCTCTTTCCTAACCCTGCCGAGAGCCACAGCTGCTCCAAAACCCGCCTCGGTTTGGGGAACAAAGGTAAAACCCCGAGCAGCGGGGCAGCCCTTCCATCCCAGGGGTGCAGGGCCAGTCCCCGGCAGCCGGGCTGGATGGCTCTGCCTGCCGCAGGCTGCCCCCGCTGGAAGCGGCCCCGGCTGGAAGCTGCTCCTGATGGAAGCTGCTCCTGATGGAAGCTGTCCCTGCTGGAAGAAGCTGCCCCCGCTGGAAGAAGCTGTCCCTGATGGAAGCTGCCCCCGCTGGAAGCTGCCCCTGATGGAAGCTGCCCCAGCTGGAAGGAGCTGCCCCCGCTGGAAGAAGCTGCCCCTGATGGAAGAAGCTGTCCCTCCTAGAAGCTGCCCCTGCTGGAAGCTGCCCCTGATGGAAGAAGCTGCCCCTGATGGAAGCTGCCCCTGATGGAAGAAGCTGCCCCTGATGGAAGCTGCCCCCGCTGGAAGAAGCTGCCCCTGATGGAAGAAGCTGCCCCCGCTGGAAGAAGCCGCCCCTGATGGAAGCTGCCCCTGCTGGAAGCTGCTCCTGCTGGAAGCTGCCCCTGCTGGAAGAAGCTGCCCCTGATGGAAGCTGCCCCCGCTGGAAGAAGCTGCCCCTGATGGAAGCTGCCCCTGATGGAAGAAGCTGCCCCTGATGGAAGCTGCCCCTGATGGAAGCTGCCCCTGATGGAAGAAGCTGCCCCCGCTGGAAGCTGTCCCTCCTGGAAGCTGCCCCTGATGGAAGCTGCCCCTGATGGAAGCTGTCCCTCCTGGAAGAAGCTGCTCCTGCTGGAAGAAGCTACTCCTGATGGAAGCTGTCCCTCCTGGAAGAAGCTGCCCCCGCTGGAAGCCGCCTTCAGCCCGTGCACGCTGCAAACCTCCAGGAGGGACTCCAGGGCCCAGCCCAGAAAGGGATAATGGCAGGAAGCCATAAGATATTAAACCAGCAGATTAAAACATACAAGACCACTTTGGGTCATGTTACGCATCCCTCCCCTCCGCCTGGCAGTAAAAGACAAGGGTAATGGCCCGGCAAGTCCGGGCTAAAAGCGCTGGGGGAGTTGTGTGTGAGGAGCCCGGGCTGGGCACGGAGCCCCCCCGATGCTCCGGGCATTATCCCTTAAGTGCTGCTTTAAACTTCCCTGGAAGCGCCTCCGCTCGCTGCAGAATCGCAATTAGGCCCCGTCGCGGGTGATGTTCACACGTTATGGATCATCCTCACAAGTGACAGGAGAACGGAGCGCTCTGGATTGCCCGTGACAGCTCCTCTCCGTCATTCCGGGAACCTCTGAGCCCCGGGGGGATCTCAGAGCCTTCATCAGCCTTGGGGGGAGCCCAAAGACCGCGGGCAGGGACCCCTCCCCCGGGAGCCGAGCTCCAGGGCTGCTCCTGAGCCCTGCAGGGACGGGCAGGAGCTCTCCCTCCCCACCCGGCGCTCTCCTGGCCTTTGGGGCTCAGCTGTCCCCGGGCACGGGGATCAAAGGCCACACGGCCCGGAGCTGATCCCTCCCTGGACAGACAATCCATCTGCACACAGGCACGGAAAGGATGCTCATCAGCCGGGCCACTGGACCCCAACTCAATAACTTCTCCTGGCAGCTACAGCTGAGCACATTGCTGAGGCTCCCGCAGCCAAATCCCCGCTCAGAGGTGAAACAGCAGAGCTTGGGCTCAGATTCCAGGAGAAAAGAAGAACCTTCCCTGCTCTCCTCCTCATTTCCCAGATTCCAGGAGAAAAGAACCTTCCCTGCTCTCCTCCTCATTTCCCAGCTTCCACCGTGCTGGGTTTGCATCCTGCTCTCTCCCCCGTCACAACCCAGCCACAAGAGCTCACTCCTGGATCAGCTGAAGCATCCAACACCCCCAATCCCTGCTCCAGAAAATAATCAACCCAGCACTTCATCAGTAACACCGGCAAGGAGCTGCCCAGAGACCGCTAACGGGGAGCAGGGTGGATTATCCATCACCAGGGCAAATCCCCGGCCCACGTCTTCCCCAGCCTCTTCAGGGGATGGAACTCACCCCAGCCTGGCACCAGAGGTGCAGAGAGAACTTCAAACACCAGCACAAAGACACACAGCTCAGGTATTTCTTAAAAAAAGAAAACAAGTTTAATTGGAATTCCATCCTTATGGCAAATGACACGCAGTAGGATTATCCAAATTTGCTGTGCTACACCAACTGGAAGTTCTTGTTAATCTGAAATGCATATGTTGGGCTAAAAGCAAATATCTGTACACATCTGGCACGGACAAAATGAAAGGAGCTGCTCTGTCCTGCAGCTTCATGGTGATCCCCAGCTCTGGGCATGTGGCAGGGGAGAATTCACAGAGATTTTAGGTGCTCCTAGGGAAACCCTGCCCGCCCTGAGCTCAGCTGTGCCATCCTCCTCTCCAGAGGACGGCAGCCCTGACACCATCCACACAGCTTTTGGTGTCACAGCACCTTTTGGAAGCTCCTACCTTCTCTGAAATGCAGCCAGGACCGAGGAACAGGTTAAAAAGAAACTCAAAAGAGAAAAAAATCACTCAATAATGAAAAAAAAAGCCAAACTGCAGTGTGAAAGCAGGAAAACAAGCTCAGCCCTTCACTTCCCCCTTCTTCCTTCCCTCAGGACACTGTTCCTAACTCCTCAGCTTCCAGCAGGTATCCTGAGGGATACCCAGCAGCTCTGGGGAACAGGTCCCAGCTCTCTCCTGGGGCAGGAGGACAGTGACCCCCTGGCACCCCCAGAGCCCCCCAGGGCTGCAGCCCAGGCCGTGGGACCCCAGGGATGAGCAGAGGGGCTGCAGCCCAGGCTGTGGGACCCCAGGGATGAGCAGAGGAGCTGCACAGGCTGTGGGACCCCAGGGATGAGCAGAGGGGCTGCAGCCCAGGCCGTGGGACCCCAGGGATGAGCAGAGGAGCTGCACAGGCTGTGGGACCCCAGGGATGAGCAGAGCAGCTCCAGAGATGCAGCCCAGGCTGTGGGACCCCAGGGATGAGCAGAGCAGCTCCAGGGATGCAGCACAGGCTGTGGCACTGCAGGGATGAGCAGAGGAGCTCCAGAGATGCAGCCCAGGCCGTGGGACCCCAGGGATGAGCAGAGCAGCTCCAGGGATGCAGCCCAGGCCGTGGCACTGCAGGAACACCTGCAGCCAGGAACAGCCCAGTCCTCACACGGCAGGAAGGCACCTGCACCCTGGGATTCCTCTCCCCTCGGGAACTCAGAAAACCTCCAAGAGAACTCGGACAGCAACCACAGCTCCGTGAGATGGGCCCCAGCTGCTCAAGGCTGGAAAATTAAGTGATTTCTACATGATGGTGTAATAGCAGCAACAGAGTAATTATCCCACTTGCGGTTACAACACTCAAAAGTGAATTTTAAGTACCTTTTATTACTGGGGACCAAGGTAATGCCTCAGAATCAGTGCCAGCTAGTAGTTTCAAGGCTCTCTCCAGTATGAAAATGAAAAGCCATCTGTATTTATAACACCACAAGGTTCATACAAAGCTAACCTTGGCTTTCCACACTTGTGAATGCGCTGGTCACAGCCTGGAGCACCTGAGGGTCCACATTCCCTCCAGCTGGGAGGAAGCAGGAGTGAGGAGGAAGATTTGACAGAGCAGACTGTTCTCCACTGATCCCTAAGTGTCAGGCAGAGAAGTGGAACAGAGGAGGTTCTTTGTCCAGTGAGATGTAAGGCCAGTGGACACACTGGACATCTGCGCTCCTTCCTCCTGCCCAGGCAGCGAGCAGAGCCCAAGGGGAGGGAGAGGAGGGACAAGAGAAGCTTCTGGCTCCCTGCAACAGGCACAGGCATGAAGGGTCGAGGAAGACTTCTTTCTGAGAGGGCCAGGGTGCTGCAGGAGGTTCTGGCACTGGAGGAACCTGTCTCACCCTGGGAAGCAGGTATGGCAGTGAGCAAGCAGCTCTCCAGAGCTATCAGGGATGTACAGCACACCCCACAGCATCCAGACATTCCTCCAGTACCCAAACAGAGCAGGACAAACCCCTGCTGCACCACAGGAGGCCTCTTCTCTCTCTAAACACCCTGATCTGCCAAGAGCAGAGCTCCAAACTGCTCGTGCCTCACCTGAGCAGCACGGCAGCAATTCCCAGGCAGCAGCAGCTGCCAGGCAGCAGCAGTGCCCAGGCTGCAGCAGTGCCCAGGCTGCAGCAGTGCCCAGGCAGCAGCAGCAGTGCCCAGGCTGCAGCAGCAGTGCCCAGCCTGCAGCAGCAGTGCCCAGCCTGCAGCAGCAGTGCCCAGCCTGCAGCAATGCCCAGCCTGCAGTGCCCAGGCTGCAGCAGTGCCCAGGCAGCAGCAACAGTGCCCAGGCTGCAGCAGTGCCCAGGCTGCAGCAGCAGTGCCCAGGCTGCAGCAGCAGTGCTCAGGCTGCAGCAGTGCCCAGCCTGCAGCAATGCCCAGCCTGCAGTGCCCAGGTCCCGGCATTTCAGTGCTAAGGACATCAAGTAAACGTGTGGCCCCCGAGGGCAGGGGGTCACTCAGTGCCAGGGCCCTGCCCTGCTGGGGCTGGCAGCCTTTCAGGAGAGCCCTGCCTGCTCTCAGGGATCTGCAGTGTGAGACTCTGAGTGACTCCTGACCGATCCTCCGTGTTTAAATCACAGCAATTACAGCCCTGCCCATGGCCCTCCACAGGTATCCCACAAAACCACTGCAGCACAGTAGAAAGCACAGAGTGGAGATGTAAACCCCCTGGAGAACAAGCCTGACCTCCTAAATTTACTTCACCAAACAGAAAAAGCCCTTTTTAATAAAAATAAGAATTTTAAAAGCCATTCTGCTTAACGGATAAGCCAACATGTTTCCACACGTGCTCCTGCTAGACTTGAAACACAACGGAGCAAATTCTCCAGTATCACCCAAGCAGGCAAATGCCTTTCAATTTATGCCCTTCAAATGCTTTCCTGCAGATAATGAAAATGTTTTTCCTAGAAAATGTAAACAAGTTTTGTGCGTTCTACTATCCCAGCTAAGCTTTCACCGGAAGTTTCTGGCAGGAGAAAACCAAACCAAACCAAAACCTTATCATTAAATTCTGAAAAAAACCCAAATATATATATATATGTATATATATACACACACATTATTGAAAAGCATTACGAGTCACTTGATCTCCAGAATCTCCAAAGCCAGCTGCAAAGTCCCTCTCAGAACAAACAGGCTGTGCTGGTCAGAGTGCACCTTAAACAAAAGCAGAACAACCTTGGAGCTGGCCAGAGAGTGCACTCGTGCCCACCCTGCACACAAACGAATCCCTGCATAGAAATAGAAGCTAATTGTAAAAAAAGCCGTGTAAGGTTTTCAGTGCATCCTGCTGGGCTCACACTAACTCCGGTCGGGGTCGGTGACACGAGATCTCCTCACAGCCGACAGGAGAAATGCCCTTATTCCCCTACTTCCTACAGCTCTTCTCAAAGAAAGAAACGATGGGGAGGAGGAAGCCAAGGGCAGGCTGTGCCTGCTGGGGGCCAGCCCTGCCCGGGGCTCACAGGGGCTGGCTGCTGAAGAACGCCTTGCTCTCCCTGCACACGGGGTTGACGCAGAGCGGGCAGCACAGGGTCAGCTGGCGGGAGCACACCTCGTTGGAGCGCAGGTGGGAGCACACCAGGTCTGCCAGGGCCTGTGGGGCAGGGGGAACGGTCAGAGGGAGCAAATGCAGCTCTGCAACCCCCCCAGCCCAAGCCGGGCAGCCCGAGCCCCCTTCTGCACACGGACTGCGGCACAGGGAGCCCCTCTGAGCTGGACAGGGTCCACACGGGGCTCCAGCCGTGCTCCTAAACTCAACACACACCCAGTCTGCCTGCAAACACCCACAGCCCGCAGGAAACACAACTGCAGACCCCTGCAGCCCCTGCAATGCAGCAGATACCTTGGAGAACAGCGGGTTTCCATTGAGAGACTCCGCTCTTCTGATGTTCTCAACTCCACACTGAATCAAAAACAAGGAGGAAAAAGAGAAACCTGTTAATCTGAACCTTCACTGGGAAGCCTTCAAAATCTGCCTGTTTCATTCAGAGGTTGCCCCAAAATGGCAGGATTAAATGCAGGATTGTGGTCTTTGGTACAGCAAAAATTACTGTGGGGCAACATTACATCTTGCTGCCAACAATCATTCATTCTTTTTCAGCAGGATTTGTAATGGTTTAAAGATCTCAGCCTAGAAAGACAAACTCCCATCCTCTTTTGTGGTTAAGCTGTTTCTGATTAATTTCTGATTTATAGGAAAATAAAGCAAATCCCAAATAATACCAGAAGCAGCAACTACAAAGGCAATTTCAGCCTGGGAGAAATCATTTCAGAGCAGCACTACGGGAGCAGGGACCAAACCCACAGGGCACTCACCTCTCTGGCTAAAACCTGGGCATACTCGATATCCAGCTCATACAGAGTTTCAATGTGGTCACTTGTAAATGCAATTGGGACCAGCAACATGTTCTTCTTTCCTCGCTGGCACAGTCCTTTGATGGTCTCGTCTGTCTGGGGGCCGAGCCAAGGCATTGGGCCAACCTGGGACCAAAAGCAGAGGTAAGAGAAGAGCCCTCATTACATCATTCTCACAAAGAACATTTCCTCAGGCAGGATGACAGAGCAGGTTATGGGTGGGACAGAAACAGCTATTTCTATTTCCCTGTTTTTGCTTGTACTTCTCACTTTCTCCATTAAATGTCTAATGAAGACACACCTCCCACCGTTACATCTCAAAGGAGCAGAACCTGGGCTGGCCTGAGCAAGGCCGAGTAAAAGAACTGAAAATGTAGATAAAGGTGAATTTTTTTCAGTCCAGTAAGAGCCTGCACAGGGTTTAGCTGCTCCCTGAGCACATACCTTGGACTGCCACACCAGCCTGTAAGGGTTGGAGTAGTTGAGCTTCTCCATGACCCTCTGGACAGTGGCTCCCACCTCCTGAGGGTAGGGATCACCGCGGTTCACCACCTGCAGCACAAACACAGCAGCCCTTGGCACCAGGGGACACTCTGGGCACAGCCAGCTCTGCCCAGCCCTCCCACAGCTGTGTCCCCACGCCCTGCCCCAGGGAACTCACAGACATGGGCAGCGAGTGCGCTGAGAACAGGATGACCACCTCTTTCCTTTTGTCCGGGGGGAACAGGTTCAGCTCCTTCTGGATGTGATCAGCAAAGCACTGCTCGGGGAAACAAACCGAGGCCAGAGTCAGGCACCCCTGCTCTGGGGGATGCAGCCAGGCAGCTCCCGTGTTCCCTGCTGCCCCAGGAACTCCCAGTTCCCTCAGTGTGTCCAGGGAGCGGCCCCAGCACAGGCAGCTCTGCCCCCCTGCCTTCAGTGCCTTTTCCATCTGCTCAGCACCCCACAGGAACTGCAAACCCACAGGAAAGGGAGCACAAGCTCCCTGAAAAAGACCAAAGAGCTGTTTTCTCTGGAAAGAAAGCAGCAAGAAGGCTTCCCTTCCTGCCACAGCCAGGAGTTACTCCTTGCTGCCAGAGGGGAATCTGCCAAAACACCATAACCTGTGCTGATCACAAACCTGCTCTGAGCAGGAATTTGGACTAATGGCCTGAAGAGGTTCCTTCCAGCCACCACCATCAGGATAACATCACCCAGCTTTTAAAACAGGATGTGCACAGTGGTCACTTTCACACGTTACCTTGCCAAAGCGTGGGGTGTGAAATAACCCTCCCTCTGTAATTCCAGACATGGTAGACAAGACCCATTTCATCACACAACCCTCAGATTGAAGCCTTCCTGCTATCCTTCCTCTTTTTTATATTTTAGAAGAAAATATATACAGCTCAAAGCCTTCGGATCCACACCTGAATGAGAAGGGGATGTGTGGGCCATCGGTCAATTATGCTCCACTTCATCTTTGGCTTCTCCCCTTTCTCGTTATAGTAGCGATAAATGGCATTTAAACTGCTTCCTGCAACAGAGAATTAACACCACGGGTTCAGCCAGGCCACAGCAAGCTGTCAGACCAAAACAGCCCGGCAGCAAGCAATTACCATATTTTAAAATGCTCCCTAATTAAAACACAGCCGTAAATCAGAGCTGTGAGTCTGCAGGGGGAAGGATTTTATCCCAGGCCGTACAGTGCAGCGGTGTGCTCCGAGGGTTCATCCCCAGCCACGTGCCCCAGCAGCCGTGCCCTGCTCACCCGTGGTGGAGCAGCTGTACTGGGGGTACTGGGTGAAGGCCACGGCTCTCTCGATGCCATCCCTCTCCATGTCGGCGATGGCCTCCTCCGTCAGCGGGTGCACGTACCGAAAGCCGATGTAGTACTTGTGAGGCGCTGCCAGCACGGGACACAGACCACAGCAAAGGGGAGAATTCACAGAAACACAGCTTTGAGTGTCAAACACACAGGAACAGGCAGGCTGAAACTGCTGGCAGGGACACCTGCTCCCCCAAAATTCCCATTTTGGAGGGGTTTCATAACAAGCTTCACGGCTTTAACACCTAATTTTGGCAGAGATGTGGTTCTCCCTGGAGACATCTCAGGTTCCTCCAGTTTTTATCTCTAATCTTTTGGGTGTCAGCTTTGGGAGCACGGCTTGGTTAGAGGATGGGAGGCAGGCAGGGGAGGTTTGCTGTTTTGTTTTTTTAAGTGGAGGACAGAGGTTCTTAGGAGAACAAAAGCAAAGTTTCTTTTTGAGGGTTTCCGGGTCAGTGGCTCTGAAATAACATTCAGCAGGTTTCTGAAGGAAGCAGATGTCCCATGCTTGGGCTCCACTCCATACATTTATGCAGGATTCAGAAAACAGGTTTAGTCAGCCCCAGTTCCCTGCAGGAGGCGGGAGAGCTCCCAGCTGGGAGCAGCAGCAAATAAAAACCCAACTTCAGGAGCCCTTGAGCCAGAAACCTCATTAACATCTTTGAATGGCATTGAAGACAAAAGTCTGACTAACCACAGCAGGGACCGAAGGAGTTTAACCTGGGAAAGGACATTTTGGGAAGAACCTGGAAGCAATAAAAACCTGGCAGTATCATGTTTTGTCCATGGGCAGCAAAATGAGATGTTGGTGCCTGTGTACACAGATTTTAAATGCCAGTGACATCCTGCCGGGGTCCTGTAGGACAGAGCCATTCCCTCCCAGCAGCTGGCACGGTGCTGTGTGCTGCTGACACACCGAGGTTTCACTTGCCAGAAGGCAAGTGAGTGCTGCTGACACACCGAGGTTTCACTTGCCCACACCAGACCAAGGCAAAATGACCCTCAAAGTATTTCCTTTCTGCCACATTTCACACGGGACCAGCACCTCCTGCAGTCACTCAGTGAGAGGGCTCAGCACTCCCAAAGTGCTGCCTGTGAGCACTCCCAAATTCCCAAATGCTGTCTGCAAGCACATCCAGCTGTTCCAGCTGTTCTGAGGGGACAGGAGCTCTGCACCCTTGGGATGCCCAAGGAAACGGTGGGAGGCGCTCAGCACCTTCTGTTGTCAAACTGCAGCTGCTGTCAAGTGAAAAAGAAGCTTCCAAAAGACTTATCAGGTGGGAGAGGTGCCCAGAGAAGGGTGTGACTGCACACAGAGTGGTCACCAAACAAAAGCAAGTGGGAGTGGGACACTGGGGAAAGCAGATAAACCTTCCAAGCCTTATCTGCAGAACCTGCTGCAAGGCTGACCCTGCAGGGGCTCCAAGCACACTCCTGCCCTGGTGACAGAGCAGGGCTCAGGCTCTGACTGCACCTGCAGGGAGCACAGCTCCAGCGACGCTAGGGACTCACATCTGTGCAGAAAGGACTGAACATCACCTGAATGGAGGCACCAGTGACACACCACCTTCTCCATGGATGAAATAAATTTGGTTCTAGCCTTCCAAGAACGTTGCTTTTATCCTTCCAGAGCCTTTTAGCAGTCCTTTTCCTCTAGCCAAGCCTGAGGCACGTGCCACAAAGAGCTACAGACCAGTCCTGCACAAAAGGACATTGCCAGAAACATCTGCACCCGTTTCCCACCCCAGCCGTGCTAGCAGGCAGTGCCACAGGCTGTCCTGTACCAGCCAGCACCCCTTGCTGGGAGGGAGAGAGCTTCAGAGGGATCCTGTCACACTGAGAACAGGGAGGGAGGCTGTGTTCATGTTTGAGGTTTTCTCCTCATGCAGGACTGGCAAAAAGAACATTTCTTTCCATCCCAGCCAAACTGCCCAGCCTTATCTCCTGCTGTGTCCCGGGTGGGGCTCGCTGCTATCGCTCAGCCGTGCCCTGCACTGCTCAGCTGCAAAGCCTTGTCTTTTCTCCAGCTGTCCTCCTTTCAGCCCTGAAACAGCTGCTGAGAGTTCTGAGCCTCCCACACACGCCTCAGTGGCTCATGACACATTCTCCTTCCTTCCCATGTAAGCCTCAGGCGCTGGTCTCCAGCGCAGGCCTCCTCGGGCTCAGGCAGGGCTTACAGGGCAGTGCCACACACCGAGGGAGAGCCCTGGCACCTGCTTCTGGACACCCAAAAATAACACACCTGGTCTGTGACAGTCACCTTCCCTCCATCACAGGAGGGACAGGTGACTCGATAAGGGCCCTACAACCAACTCAATCCCTTCTCTGCCACCTTCCCAGCAGGGCTGAGACCCACAGCAGCCCACAGTGAAAAGCGAGAGGCCAAAGCCGCTGTGCAAGCACAGGTTTGGCGGCAGAGGCAGCAGCAGCCCGCAGGAGGCTGAGCAGAGCAGTACCAGTGTGAGGAGACATGCTGTCCAGCAGCTTCACCATGCCCTCTCCCTGCACCGCCGTCCACTTCTTGATGGGGGAGCCCCCGCCGATCCTGCTGTACTGCTCCTGGATTTTCGGGGTGCGGCGCTTGGCAATGAGCGGAGCCAATTGACTGCAGCACGGAGAGGGACACGTTAACAGCACAGCCCCAGCCACCCCTCCCCAGAGCTCTGCTGCAGCAGCCTTTCCCTGCTGTCCCCACAAACTACAGCAAAGCAGCACGGCTTGTTTGGTGCTTTGTTCCACTGCCCTGCCCACACCGCAGCCTGCAATTAAAACAGAGCCACCACGGCACAGCTACGTCCAGAGAGTTCTGGCACTGCCTCTTGCACTGCTCCCAGGATGAAGCAGTCTCAGGGAACGCTGCTCTCTACACAGGGTAAATATCAGAGCCTCCAGCTCAGGCAGGGACACCCAGCCCCCCTGGAGCACAGGAGATCCCAGCGCTCCTCACTTTTGAGCTGGAAGCGTCATTAGGTCTCTGTCCAGGAAGAGACGCAGCAGGAAATCGTGGACGTCATCCAGCCGCTCCGGGCCTCCCATGTTCAACATCAAGATTCCCGTTTTAGGTTTCCTATGGAAAGCAAGAGATGTTGCAGATCCTGCTGACCCATTGCTTTTATTTTTATTACAATGGCAAAGCAACCAGTTTATCCTCCCGCATTTGCCTTTCACAAAGGCAGCTCTCATGCCAAGGCTCCTCCTGCTTATGTAAACTTTTGTGCTAGGAACAGGAATGGCCAGACACAAGTATCTACATGATCTCTGCTTTTTTAAAAAGTAACCACTCTGTAGCACAAACTTTAGCTGGAAACACACTAAGAAAGCTGTCTGGCAGCTGCTGTGTCTAAGGGAGGTTATAAAACAGTCTCGGCTGCGGTTTCCCACCAAACCAAGCAGCAGCTTCCCTGGAAAACAGATGAGCCACTCGCACAGGTCTTTGTCTTCTTTACTGTGGAGAAACATCTCATCTCCTGCAGCAGTGCCAGAAGCAAGAAGCCTTTCTACGCTTCACTGTAGGGCCAGTTGTGTTTGGGTGGGGTTTTTCCAGAATGGGTTTTCTATCCAGGTGCGGGTCTGGCACGCTGCTGTACGGATAACATCCTGCACAGCACAGCAGCACAGATGGTGCTATCAGCGTTTACAGGATGGCTGCTGATCACAACTCTCACCCAATCTCCCCAGGGAATTGTTTCCCCCGCCCAAGGGAGCCCACACCAGGACCTCTCACTTCCCCAGCAGATGGTTTTGGCTGCACAGGGAGTTTCGCCCTCCTCTCGTTAAAGCCAAAGTCTTACAACAGGGCATTGAGAGGATCCCCAGTGTTTTGGGACCTCAGTTTCTGTTCCCCTTCTGCTGCAGCGTGCATCAGAAGGCTGCTGAATAAAACCCAGGAAAGCAGGAACCAGAAGTTCAAATGACAGTGATAACAAATGTCCTTCCCCTGCTCCTACCCTGCCCCAGGCCTAACGTGGGCCCTGCAGGGACAGGGCTGTCCTTGCCCCTGAGCGAGAGCAGAGGCAGGCAGATAAACAATCCCCCCAATACAGGGATTGGCCCCACAACTGCCCCATGGCTGCCCCACAACTGCCCCGCGGCTGCCCGAGCCCCCACCACGCACACCTACCGCTCCTGGGGCTCGATCTGGGCCTTGGTGCTCTCCGGCACGGCGGCGGCCGTGGCCTGGCCTCTCCATCGCAGCGGCACCCGCAGCTGGCTGCAGCTCCTCAGCACTGCGGAGAGAGAACAGCCCTGAGCCTTGGTGAGGAGAGAGAACAGCCCTGAGCCTCGCTGAGAGAACAGCCCTGAGCCTTGGTGAGGAGAGAGAACAGCCCTGAGACTTGGTGAGGAGAGAGAACAGCCCTGAGCCTTGGTGAGGAGAGAGAACAGCCCTGAGCCTTGGTGAGGAGAGAGAACAGCCCTGAGCCTCAGTGAGGAGAGAGAACAGCCCTGAGCCTTGGTGAGGAGAGAGAACAGCCCTGAGCCTCGCTGAGAGAACAGCCCTGAGCCTCTGTGGAGAGAGAACAGCCCTGAGCCTTGGTGAGGAGAGAGAACAGCCCTGAGCCTCCCTGAGAGAACAGCCCTGAGCCTCTGTGGAGAGAGAACAGCCCTGAGCCTTGGTGAGGAGAGAGAACAGCCCTGAGCCTTGGTGAGGAGAGAGAACAGCCCTGAGCCTCGGTGTGGAGAGAGAACAGCCCTGAGACTTGGTGAGGAGAGAGAACAGCCCTGAGCCTCTGTGAGGAGAGAGAACAGCCCTGAGCCTTGGTGAGGAGAGAGAACAGCCCTGAGCCTCAGTGAGGAGAGAGAACAGCCCTGAGCCTTGGTGAGGAGAGAGAACAGCCCTGAGCCTCTGTGAGGAGAGAGAACAGCCCTGAGCCTTGGTGAGGAGAGAGAACAGCCCTGAGCCTCGGTGAGGAGAGAGAACAGCCCTGAGCCTTGGTGAGGAGAGAGAACAGCCCTGAGCCTTGGTGAGGAGAGAGAACAGCCCTGAGCCTCGGTGAGGAGAGAGAACAGCCCTGAGCCTTGGTGAGGAGAGAGAACAGCCCTGAGCCTTGGTGAGGAGAGAGAACAGCCCTGAGCCTCTGTGAAGAGAGAACAGCCCTGAGCCTCTGTGAGGAGAGAGAACAGCCCTGAGCCTCTGAGGAGAGAGAACAGCCCTGAGCCTTGGTGAGGAGAGAGAACAGCCCTGAGCCTCTGTGAGGAGAGAGAACAGCCCTGAGCCTCTGAGGAGAGAGAACAGCCCTGAGCCTCTGTGAGGAGAGAGAACAGCCCTGAGCCTCTGTGGAGAGAGAACAGCCCTGAGCCTTGGTGAGGAGAGAGAACAGCCCTGAGCCTCAGTGAGGAGAGAGAACAGCCCTGAGCCTTGGTGAGGAGAGAGAACAGCCCTGAGCCTCGCTGAGAGAACAGCCCTGAGCCTCTGTGGAGAGAGAACAGCCCTGAGCCCCTGTGAGGAGAGAGAACAGCCCTGAGCCTCGCTGAGGAGAGAGAACAGCCCTGAGCCTCTGTGAGGAGAGAGAACAGCCCTGAGCCTCGGTGAGGAGAGAGAACAGCCCTGGATGTTCTCACATCGGAGCCTTCCCCACTCAGCCCCCTGGAATCGGGCAGGAAAGCACAGGCTGCTGCTGCCTTCCTTGGAACACTTCTGTATTTACAGCTCTGCAGGTAGCAGGCAGCAGCCAAACCCCAAAGCAAAGCCTGCCTGGGCTGTGAGCTCCAGTCAGACCTCCAAGTGCTGACAACAGAGCACAAACAAGGGGCTGACACCACAGGCTGTAACTCCTCGTGGGTCAGACACACCTGGGCTAGGCCAGGCAAGCACAGGATTTCCTCAGCGTGTCTGCAGCGTAGGTTAGACATCTGCTCCTGTTTGACCCTGTGGCAGGAGCAGCGAGCAGCAGCTCCAGAATCCATTTACATGGAGATCTTCCTTCTCACTACCCAGCCAGGTGATGGTTTTCATCTGGATTTCAGCATCGGACAAACCCCAGGACTTTACAAGTTTGAGCACATCCAGCCCCCTCTCCAGCTCTCCTGGAGCCCCCTTTAGCCACTGGAAAGAGCTCCAAGGTCTCCCTGGATCCTCCTCTTCTCCAGGCTAAAGGCTCCAGAGCAGAGGGGCTCCAGCCCTGGCAGCAGCTCCGTGGCCTCCTCTGGGCTCACTCCAGCATCTCCATGTCCTCATTGTCGGGGGCCCTGCAGCTGAACACAACTAGATTATCCTTAAGGTTCCTTCCAACCCATTCCATACAATTCCCTGCTGCTTACAGCCTGCCTTTTCAAAGGCACACTTCATTCTCCTCGGGAGTTCATTGTTATTACATGGTATTCTTTTAGTGCAAATATAGTGTGAATTGCTCGTGGTGAAAAAAGAAAAGATTAAATTCTGCATCCCCGTCTCTTCCACGATTGTTCAGCGCGACATTTCCCCTGTCAGACCGCAGGGGCTCAGCAGCAATTGAGCCCCAATAGCACAGAGCTCCTCGGCAGCCGAGCCACCCGCTGGGAAGAGCATCTTACAGCTCACAGCTCTCTAATAACCTCCTGAACAGATCCTGAACGGCCTCAAAACCTGCCCAAATCAATGGCAACAAAAGTCACCCTGCAAATCCAGCCTCTCACTCGGGACTACCAGTGCGTAGCTGTGGATGCCTGCATCTGCACCGACACAAAAGGCTGCAAACTAAAGAACTTCGAGCATCACCGATGCCTGAAAAGCTCTTTTCAAATATTTATTTTTGACTTCCAGTTCTTAGGTTATTACTTTCTGAGGTGCTGACACTGTTATGTCAGCTATAGAGAACAGTAAAAAGGGAAGTTTCAAAGGCTGCGTGTCAGAGGGTGGCTGGGCACTGATCTCCAGGGAATGGTCCCAAGGGTGCCAGAGCTCCAGGAACACTTGGATAACACTCTAGCGTGGGATTGCTGGGGTGTCCCGTGCAGGGCTTGAATCAATCACCAGCACTCCCTTCCAAGTCAGGACGTTCTGCAATTGTCTGACTTAAGGTGAGGTTTATTCATGTTTCCACCTGCATCATGAAGGACACGGCGCAGAACGGGATGAGCAGCGAGGATGATCCCAGCTTGATGGAACACTGGTAAAAGTGTTCATTCGTGTGTTCCAGCAGTGGCACTGTCTGTTTTGCTTAGATCAAAGTCTAAAGTGAAAAGTGATATGGGGAGCACGCAATGCCTGTGGGCAGGACACGGGGAGAGCGCTGCGCGGCCGGGGCTCACCGCTCCCGCCGCACCTGCAGCCAACCGCGACACGGGCAGCATTTCCACACAAACCTCGAACGGGAGGGTGGCTCGAGTTTAAAACTCCACGCGGGGTGAAACACACAGCAGTACCGACAGTGGGCGAGAGGCCGAGGCCCACAGGAGCCCCTCGGCCGCGGGTGCGGCACCGAGCGCGGCAGCGGCAGCGGCAGCGGCAGCCCTCGCCTCAGGAGCCCCTGCGCGGCGGCCGCGGAGACCCCTGAGCCCCGCGGAGACCCCGAGCCCCGCGGAGACCCCCGAGCCCCACGGAGCCCGCGGAGACCACAGAGCCCACAGAGACCACAGAGCCCGCGGAGACCCCCGAGCCCACAGAGACCACAGAGCCCGCGGAGACCCCCGAGCCCCGCGGAGCCCGCGGAGACCACAGAGCCCGCGGAGACCACAGAGCCTACAGAGCCCACAGAGACCACAGAGCCCGCGGAGACCCCCGAGCCCCGCGGAGACCACAGAGACCGCGGAGACCGCGGAGACCCCCGAGCCCCGCGGAGACCCCTGAGCCCCGCGGAGCCCACAGAGACCGCGGAGCCCACAGAGACCCCCGAGCCCCGCGGAGACCGCGGAGACCCCCGAGCCCACAGAGCCCGCGGAGACCCCCGAGCCCACAGAGACCCCCGAGCCCCACGGAGACCGCGGAGACCACAGAGCCCACAGAGACCACAGAGCCCGCGGAGCCCACAGAGACCACAGAGACCCCCGAGCCCACAGAGCCCGCGGAGCCCACGGAGACCCCCGAGCCCCGCGGAGCCCACAGAGACCCCCGAGCCCCGCGGAGACCCCCGAGCCCCGCGGAGACCCCTGAGCCCACAGAGACCCCCGAGCCCCGCGGAGCCCACAGAGACCCCTGAGCCCCGCGGAGACCCCCGAGCCCACAGAGACCCCCGAGCCCCGCGGAGACCCCCGAGCCCACAGAGACCACAGAGCCCGCGGAGACCCCCGAGCCCCGCGGAGACCCCCGAGCCCACAGAGACCACAGAGACCCCCGAGCCCCGCGGAGACCCCCGAGCCCACAGAGACCACAGAGACCGCGAGGAGACCCCTGAGCCCCGCGGAGACCCCCGAGCCCACAGAGCCCGCGGAGCCCACAGAGATCGCGGAGACCCCCGAGCCCACAGAGCCTACAGAGCCCACGGAGACCCCCGAGCCCCGCGGAGACCACAGAGCCCACAGAGCCCACAGAGACCCCCGAGCCCACAGAGACCACAGAGCCCGCGAGGAGACCCCCGAGCCCCGCGGAGACCCCGAGCCCACAGAGACCCCCGAGCCCACAGAGCCCGCGGAGCCCACAGAGATCGCGGAGCCCACAGGGCCCGCGGAGCCCGCGGAGCACACAGAGCCCCACAGAGATCGCGGAGCCCACAGAGCCCGCGGAGCACACAGAGCCCACGGAGCCCACAGAGATCGCGGAGCCCACAGAACTCGCGGCGTTCACGGAGCCCACAGCGTCCCGGCGGGAAGCCGCCCTCACGCAGCCGGCCCCTTCCAGCATCCCCCGGTAAGCCAGCCGGCTGCCCGCGCGGCCCCAGCGCGGGTCAGCGTTATGAAAGGCGCCTCTCGGCCGTTGTGTAACGCCGTGCCGGCGCTGCCGCCGCGCTCCGGCCCGCGCAGGGCCCGCTGTGTCCAGGCAGCCCTCAGGCCGCCCGCCGCCCCCGGGCCCCCGTTCCCGCCATCGCCGCGGCGCCCCCACACTCACGGTGACGCCCGGCAGCAGCAGCGGCAGCGGCGGTGGCAGCAGCCATCTTGGCCGCCCGCATTCCCTCAGACAGCCCCGGCACCGCCCCTCGCGTTACACCGCCCCCGGTACCGCCCCGATACCGCCCACGGCACGGCCTCCGGCCCGGCCTCCGGCACCGGCCCTCGCGTTACACCGCCCCCGGTACCGCCCCGGTACCGCCCACGGCACGGCCTCCGGCCCGGCCTCCGGCACCGGCCCTCGCGTTACACCGCCCCCGGTACCGCCCCGGTACCGCCCACGGCACGGCCTCCGGCCCGGCCTCCGGCACCGGCCCTCGCGTTACACCGCCCCGGTACCGCCCCGGTACCGCCTCCGGCCCGGCCTCCGGCACCGGCCCTCGCGTTACACCGCCCCCGGTACCGCCCCGGTACCGCCCACGGCACGGCCTCCGGCACCGGCCCTCGCGTTACACCGCCCCCGGTACCGCCCCGGTACCGCCCACGGCACGGCCTCCGGCCCGGCCTCAGGCACCGGCCCTCGCGTTACACCGCCCCCGGTACCGCCTCCGGCCCGGCCTCCGGCACCGGCCCTCGCGTTACACCGCCCCCGGTACCGCCCCGGTACTGCCCCGGTACCGCACGGCAGCGGGGACGGTCCGCGGAGAGCCCCGGCGGTCCTGAGGCGGGTGTCCCGTTAGCGGCGCTGCCCCGGCTCCCCTCCATAGCCCCTGTGGGCTCCCACGGAGTGAGGGAGGGTGACTCCCGGTTTGAAGGGACTGCAAAACGTTTTAAAAGTGCAAAACGTTTTAAAAAGAGATTTAAAATGTTATTGTAAAAAATGCAGGGGGCTTTCTCAGCGGGCGCCTCATGAGAGATGAGGGTTCGGCTCTGCGCCCCGTCAGACACATTGGTACAGGAGCACAGAGCTCAGCTGGCAACCTCCACTCCCAGCAGAAACTCAGGCACTGCAATTCAGGCATTGGAAAAGGTTGCCCAGGGAGGCGGTGGAGTCACCATCCCCGGAGGTGTTTAAAAGGCATCTGGATCTGGCACTGTGTGATGTGGTTTAGTGGTTTAGGAATTCCAGAGGTGGTGCTAGGTTGGTGGTTAGACTTGATGGTTCTGTGATAATGACACTGTAATTTAAACACAAAGAAACAAACACCACAGCACTTATCCTGCACTTGTGGGTGGTTTGCATCCCACATCTCCAGCAGCAGCTTTGGATACCTCATGGGAGGGCCAAGGGCAGAGCCGGCTCTCGGTGCCAAAGGCTGGCAGCACTGTGTTGTCCTCAAAAGTGCCTTACAAAGAGGGGCCAGGTAGGTTTTAACATGGATACATGTAAAATTAAGTGATTGTAAGGAGGGGGCAATCTACTCAAAGCTAAAGGACAGTCATCCCAAAGCTACCAAAAGGCTGAAAGGTCCTGAAACCAGTGCTGGCAAGCCAGTTTACCAGTTCCTAATCCAATTACCAATCGGACTGTCTGGAGACACTGTGGAGGAAAATGAAAGTGAGGATGAGGAGAGATCCAAGTTCTGATTACACATCTTCTTCTCTTCTGCAGGTTTGTTTTCCCTTTCTAATAAAAATAACTTCAGGTTCTCTTGTGTTCCAAGCAGCTGCAACATCTTTCCCAGATTCCACCCCGCACCTCTCTCTACCAGCTGCCGAGGGAATTGCACAGCAGTCTCTGGTAAATTCCGCAGCACCTTTCATCCATCCAGTCACCTTTTAAGCTCCTTATCTGATCTGCCTCTTCCATGAGCACTTCTTAAGTCCTCAGTCCTTCCTCCAGCAGCTCCCCTGATAAGGAGGCCTTTAACCTTTACAAAGCAGCTCAGCCCTGCCAGGACTGAAAACTCAGCCTAAACAAGGGATGTTTTTCTAGAATCATCTTTTCCCGACCCTCCTCCCTTCCCACCACTCCAGGCACTAAAAGGAAAGCATTTTATAAAATCTTTACGTGGTGCCAGAGGTCCAGGCTGCTCCCCCCAGCACTGCTGCCTCAGCAACCCCAGTCAGCACCACAGATTCTGTCCATGACATTTCACTGGGCAGCTGAGGTGGTCCTTCCAATTTAAAAAATTCATGCTTTTAAGTTAATTAATGGGGATTTTGTTTAAAAAGGAAAAAAAGCTCATGCCAGCTCTTGGGATACGTTTACTGGCCATGAAAATTCCCTTTTCCTGGTTTTTTGTCCACAACGTATCAAGCAGCATGCTCCAAAGACTCAGTAGAAGAACAGGCATTAATGTCAAGTATTGTCTTGCACACCAGCTTCTGTTGCCATAATTTATTGGTTGCTGATTTAGACCAGTTCATATAACATGCAAGATGAAGAAAACCAATCACTTGTTACAAAAATATGGGTATCCAGAGCTCAACAATTCCAGGAGTGCATGGCAAATCCAGCTCAAGTGTCAGTGCAGGTGGCAAATGATGCACCTACCTTTCCATTTTCTCTCTGCTAAAGGAATTGCTTTATGACTAGAAACGATAAATGACGACTCAAGACATGAAGTATTTCATTATCCCTACTTGCTAAGTTCATTACAGCCAGGGAAGCTGCTCAGCTGCAGTAGCACAAGGGGACAGGGGGCTGCTCTATGAACACACCTCGGCCTGACGTGGGAAAGCACTGCTGGGACTACAGTCTGCAAATCCAGCGTGCTTCAGCTGCTGCTCCTCGGGGCTCAGGCAGGCATTTCTGGCTGCAAACAGGGAGCAGCAGGCCCCCCGTGCCCAGGAGCCCTCAGGCACGTCCAGCTGGGCGTGTGCTCCGTCCACAGCCCTTGGGAAAGGCAGCAAAGCCCGCCTGGCCAGCAGCCTCAGCACTGCTGAGCAATAAATAACCTGAAAAAAGCCCCAGAGCCCCAGCCCAGCCCCTGACAGCGCAGTTCTGTGCACTGTGCTACACACCCTGCTACACAATCAACTCTGAGAACCCCCACTACCATCAGCAGGAAACAAAAACGTGCAGTGCTCAAGATACTTATTCCCGTTTTTATCCTTTCTTCGTGTCTCTCCCACACCATTTTCACAGGGCGTTCTTAGGGAATTTCAAGAGCTAGAACTCCTGACTTCTCCAAAAAGAAACCCCAAAAGAAGAGACATTAAAGTTAAAGCAAATCTAAAAACAAAATGATCAAATGCCCAGCATATTTTAAGTCACAGAAATTAAAAGCAGAAGTGTATCTTGTTTTTTAAATGACAATTTATCAGGATCTTTGTTTTGCGATGACTCAAGAGCATAAATGCTCCTAAACAATTTTTCTAAGGCTTTTTCCAGTTAATTACTAGCATTTCTGTTTTAAAAAAGAGGTTTTGTTTTTTTTTTCCTTTTCACATCCTAAAATGGTATTTGAATTAGCAACAGGTTGCAGGAAGTGTTGTTGTCAGGCTGTAGTACAGCAGCGTGCATCACTCTTTCCCAAGTATCAGCCGCTCAGTTTTCCACAAGTTTTCCTAAGGCTGGCTAAGGTTTGCAGCGCTGGACAAAGCGTGGATAGAGACAGACATCTCGGATGTGGTGTCTGTTCAGAATCCAGGTCAGGAACCGCTCCAATCCCAAACCGTATCCTCCGTGAGGGCACGTACCGTATTTTCTCTGTGAAGTTCAGGGATATTACACATTTTCTTGTAATTAACAATTGCAGTAATACCACCAAAACGAACCAGCCCTCCAGGAGGGAGCTGCAGCCCCAGGCGAGCAGCAGCGTGCTGTACTGACCTGGTCCGTGTACCAGTAGTAGGGCGTGGGATCAATGCCCTCTCTCTTGTAGCCCTGGAGCAGCTCCTCGCTGTCCCAGATGCGCATGGATCCCCCCACGATCTCACCCACGTTGGGCATCAGCACATCCACCTGCAACACAGCGCAGCACGGCGCGCTTGCAGCGACACCGCCGGGGAGCAGCCGGGCCCCGCGCCGCAGCACCCTGACACACCCAGCACGGATTCTCCAAGGAGCCCCCTGGAGCACTCCAGCGTCCCCACTGCTCCCAGGTGCCAGGCAAAACAACTCACAGAAGGTGCCAGGCAAAACAACTCACAGAAGGTGCCAGATAAAACAACTCACAGAAGGTGCCAGGTAAAACAACTCACAGAAGGTGCCAGGTAAAACAACTCACAGAAGGTTCCAGATAAAACAACTCACAGACTCGGTGAGGCGCGAGTCGTCGCTGCAGCGCTGCATGTAGAAAGATTTGATCTCCGCAGGAAAGCGGCACAGCAGGATGGGCTCGTTGATGGTGTCTGTCATCAGCCTCTCGGGAGCTTCGGGAATATCCTGTGGTCAGAGAAGGCTTTACTCACACTCAGCACCAAAACTACTCCCATACACGAGTCCCACATGAAGAGAGCATTAAACAGAAACCGTTCCAGACCGCTCATGTTCACACTTTCATCCTAATGCACCTAAACTGTTAAAACAAACTTATTTTAGAAGACATAAAAACCCACATGTCTGGGGAAAAAAACCTGTTCAATTAAAAACTAAGTCTCCCCAACATATGAGACAGAAAAGCAAGGGGATAAAAACATCCTGGCTATGCTGTCAAGTTGTCCTGAGCTCCTTCAAACAACTGTCTCACGTGCTGGAGAAGTGTGGCCAGGGAACTGATGACAGGTGACAACACAGGTTTTTACCCCTATGTTTGAAGGACATCAGGTCAAACCCCAAGCCACAGCTGCCTGCATTACCTCCCCAAACTCATAGTAAGTGCCATCCTCCTTCTTCACATCATGTTCCTTCAGCCACTCGATGGCTTCAGCGTAGTTCATGCGTCGGAAGGGACGTTTGGGGGGCTGGAAACCCTGCAGGGGTGGAAGACACTCTTTTAAAAGGGATACTCTTTCAATCAGCATGTCCACAGCCCTTCCTGGCTCACACATCATCAAATTATCGCTTAAATGAACAAATCAAACTCAGTACTACAAAGCCAGAACCAAACACAACCATCTCAAGCCCAGAAACACTCACAGATCACCTGGGAGGAAAGATAAGGAAGTATTTCCAGAGCTTTGGGGCTCCACGTTGCAGGGGAGGAACTGGAACACCGCTTGTTTCATCACTCCCTCCTGCTCCATCAGCAAGCAGCAGGTCAGTATCTGCTCTCTGCGATGGAGGTTTTTATTCCACTGGCACAGCCCACACTTCCCTAAACCCCAGCACGCTGCTGACTTCTGGACCGTGCCAGCAGGGGACATCTTCCCACAGAGCTCCCTGCTTTGGTCATTACCAGCCCTGCAGACTTTTCATTCTTATTATGTTTAATATTCTCCTTATCATTACTAATAGTAAGGAAGCTCTCTGCCGTGCCCTGCATCTCCCAAAGGAGTAGGACAGGCTCAGAATCCCAATTTCCTGGGTGCTCCCATGGCTGCCTACCGGGTTCAGGTCATACAGTAAGCTCGCTGCAGGTGATTTCAAGACTCTGTCTACGACATCACACACCAAGTTCTCCAGACGGTCCAACAAATCCTCAAAACTTATAAAAGGACATTCAGCTTCAATGTGAGTGTACCTGAAACAGAGCCACAGCATTGCCAAGTCACATACAAGCACCACACCTTTCACCATGAAACAAACTCATTAACAGAACCCACAACCCCAACACACACTTCTCACCCCCTTTTACTCCCACACTGGAAAGGAAATGAAGCTGTTTAAAAAGAAACAAGGACAGCTGTCCATACTCTGCCAAGTGCCTGCGGGTCCTGGACTGCTCAGCTCTGTAGGACTGAGCAATGCAGAAGACATCTCCCAGAGCTGGCAGGCAGGTCTCCAGGTAGAGCTGGGATGACTGGGTCAGGTATGCCTCTTCACCAAAGTAATCCAGCTTGAACAGGGTGGAGCCTCCCTCCACCTGCGTCTGCACTAAGGTTGGAGGTGTGACCTGGTGGGGAACAGGGCTGTCACTGCTGGGTGAAGAGCTGAGGACGTGTGTGAGCCAGGCCACCGGAGCAGCCGCCTGCTGCCCAGGAACACACACTTACTTCATAGTATCCGTTGGCAAAGAAGTGATCCCTGAAGGCCTGCACCACCATGGAGCGCACCTTGAAGATTTTGGACATGTTCTCACCTCGAATCATCATGTGCCTGTTGTTGAGCTGCACGTCCACCTCCGAGTCCTCGTTGAGCAGATTGTCAGCCCCTCCTGCCGGGGCCAGGCCGATGAGCTCCCAGTAATCACAGCTCAGCTCGTGGCCTCCCGGAGCCTGCAGCGGGAGAGAAGAGAACACCGGGGGAAAATTCACTGCTTGCCCTTGGGTGTCTTTAAACAAGGGCTTGGAGTGATGGGACGAGGGGGAACGGCTTCCCGTGGACAGAGGGCAGGGCAGATGGGATATCAGGAAGAAATTCCTCCCTGTGAGGGTGGGGAGGCCCTGGCACAGGGTGTCCAGAGAAGCTGTAGCTGCCTGGCAGTGCCCAAGGCCAGGAGGGACGGGCCTTGCAGCAAGCTGGGACAGTGGGAGGCGTCCCTGCCGGAGCAGGGGTGGCACTGCACGAGCTGTAAGGTCCTTCCAGCCCAGTCTGTCACTGCGTTCTGCTCGCACCAGCTCCCCCGTGTGGGCCTTCTGACCCTGACAAATGGCATTTTTAGGGTAGAAATGCAGATTTTCAAAGGTTAACCCACAGATTTTTACCAAAATGTAATAGTGGGGGCTCACATTGCCTCACCTTGGATCTATGCTACAAACACATCTCAGTAAAAGAGATGTGGAAAAATTCTTAGCCTCACAAAATAAGAACTGAATAAACCTGTTAAGGGAAATGAAGCCATGACATTTATTTAACACAGTTCTCCACGTTATACTCTAGGAATTGTCCATCAGTGCAAAATCGTTTCAGGCAGAACAGTCACACAGTTCACCTGTCTCACACTGAACAGTGGGAGACAGCACAGCTTTGGGAGCTTTGCTCTTTCTCCAGCCCTAATTCCCTCTGAAATAACGCAGTGACTCCTTCCACCCCTGCTTGTGCCTCCCTCAGGACACCCGTGACCCGAGAGGGAGGAGGAGAAGCCGGAGGAGCTCCGGTACCTGCTTGCCCTGGGGCAGGAGGTTCAGCGTGCCGTACACCACCACGCTGCTCTCCGTGGACAGCACCAGCCCGTTGTAGCACTGGCACTGCAGAGAGACACACAAAGGTGAGCACGTTTTCATTCCTAACTTTCCTACTGGAGCCACAGGGTAGCTCACAGTCACTTCTAAACAGCTCTCACACTGACAGACTGCAGTGAGAGGACACAATTTAACAGGAACACAACTGAGTCAGGAGGCTGAGGAGAACACAACCACACCGACACATGAGGTGTATCAATTAGTGACAGAACAGAATCAACACAACTTACCAGCTCATCAGAAAGGACACACTGAAGAAACCCTGTGCCATCTCTCAGGACAATAAACATCAGATTTTTCCCTAGTTAAAAAGAGAAGGGATTTGGTTTCACTATGAGCAGGTACTGGTTAGCTCCTCATTTGGCAGGATTAGCTTAAAACACAGAACAAGTCGAGGAAACCCTGTAGGATTAGCCTTCAACAGGATCTGAACTAAGAAATGTCTGTATGCCCACACATCAGGGGGAATTGCTAGTGTCACAGTGATCACTGACATCAACCAAAGAGGGCACTTATTTGAGATTTGAGACCAGGTGCTGTCAGACTCATTCTGTGCCCCAATTTTGAAGGCCACTGTACTTGTCCCATCTCCCTGCACGGGCCCAGCACTGCTCATGCTTTACCTTGCCTCCGTAACCTGTGGATCCAGCCAAAAATCTTCACTCTCTGCCCTCTGTAAGCCTCCAGAGCATCAATCTTCACCTGTGAGGCAGGGAATGAAAGCCAATAAATAGGGGAATGGTTCAGCACCTCTTAGAGTTCATCCAGACCCCATCCCAGAGCAGCACAATCTCTGTGCTGGCCGGATGCCCTAGCACAGACCGTGCCAAGGCTCGGGATCATACTCACACACTTGGGCTCTGGAAGACTGGGATCATTCTTGATAACAACCTTCTTGGCTTCCTCCAGGTTCTTCTCTCTTCTCAGGAGATCTTCCGCCTGGTTTGAAAGAAAAAACTTATTAAATAGCTGTAACCAGGCCAGCTGTAAATAACATGTGAAACAACAGCACCAGGGAGGAGCAACCTGCAGCTTTTTTGCAGGGGCAGGAATGATGATGACACTGTCATGTTTTTGGAAAACAATGCTGCTCTGCTCCTTCTGCAGCCTACCTCCTTCTTCTCCTTAGCTTCATTTTTCATCTGCTCCCTGTGCCACAGCTTTTTGACATTTTTCATCTGTGATTTGGAAATGATGGCCCATCTCTAAAGAATTCAAGGAGAGAGCAAAAGACAGCAGATTACACTGTGTCCCTTCACACCAAGAAGCAGTAAAATAATTCCCACTAGGAAACCCTTCAATGCCACAGCACCTCGTTTTCTTTTTGGGAATCCACATAAATTGTAGGAAATGGCTCTTTTCCTGCTGTCATCAATGCCTGAAAAGAGGGGAAAATAACCAAAATCATCCTCACAGAGCCTGAGCAGGCACTCAGGTTGCAAAAACAGGTTCAAAACTCACATGTAAAAATACTTGCCCCGGACACATTCCACACTCACCTTCAGCACAGTCTTGAATGGTTTCTTTTGTGTCCCATCACCAGTGGAGTCGTTGCCCTCTCGTTCAGACACATACAGCTCTTCTGGGATACATAATGTGGACAATTACTCAAAAAAAAAAATGATGAGAAAGAAACTGGACACACACGGATGTGTCCCTGCTCACTGCAAGGGCTGAATGAGGCCTTTAAAGGCCTCTTCCAACCCAAGCCTTTCTATTATACCAAATCTGATGCTTATCAGCAGCGATAAACCTTCAAAGGCACTAGCTGGTCAGTCAGGATAACAATTATTTCATATCTTTCATTTAAAAAATCAACCGATGCAGTGCGCTCGCTAAAATCCCAAGGGCTCCCAAGGTACCGGGAGCCACTGGCTGCACACGGGGAACCGGGAACAGCCCCACCGGGAACAGCCCCACCGGGAGCGGCCCCACCGGGAACGGACCCACCGGGAGCGGCCCCACCGGGAACATCCCCTCCGAGAACAGCCCCACCGGGAACGGCCCCACCGGGAACAGCCCCTCCGGGAACAGCCCCACCGGGAACAGCCCCTCTCTGAACAGCCCCACCGGGAACAGCCCCTCTCTGAACAGCCCCACCGGGAACAGCCCCACCGGGAACAGCCCCTCTCTGTTCTCTCCGGGAACAGCTCTGTGCAGCCCAGCAGGGCCACGGGGCCTGTGACCAGCCAAGGCAGCCCGGCCCCGGCCCCAGCCGAAATGGGAAGCGACCCCTCCCGTGCCCGGGGAGGGCCCGGCGCTGCGGGCCGGGCGCTGCGGCCGCTCCCGGTGCTCCCCGCCCGGCCCCGCCCGGCCCCCCGGGCACCGGCACAGGCGGGGGCTCCGCCGTGCGGGGCCGGGCCCCCCGGGCTCTCACCGAGGGCCAGCGCCGCCGTCCTGCCCAGCACGTCCCCCGCCATGGCCGCGGAGCAGGAACTGCATCACGGGCGGGCTGAGCCAAGGCGGGCGGGCTGAGCCAACCCGCCGCCGCCTTGCGTCAGCCGGCCCGCCCTTCTATCCTTCCCTTCCCTTCCCTTCCCTTCCCTTCCCTTCCCTTCCCTTCCCTTCCCTTCCCTTCCCTTCCCTTCCCTTCCCTTCCCTTCCCTTCCCTTCCCTTCCCTTCCCTTCCCTTCCCTTCCCTTCCCTTCCCTTCCCTTCCCTTCCCTTCCCTTCCCTTCCCTTCCCTTCCCTTCCCTTCCCTTCCCTTCCCTTCCCTTCCCTTCCCTTCCCTTCCCTTCCCTTCCCTTCCCTTCCCTTCCCTTCCCTTCCCTTCCCTTCCCTTCCCTTCCCTTCCCTTCCCTTCCCTTCCCTTCCCTTCCCTTCCCTTCCCTTCCCTTCCCTTCCCTTCCCTTCCCTTCCCTTCCCTTCCCTTCCCTTCCCTTCCCTTCCCTTCCCTTCCCTTCCCTTCCCTTCCCTTCCCTTCCCTTCCCTTCCCTTCCCTTCCCTTCCCTTCCCTTCCCTTCCCTTCCCTTCCCTTCCCTTCCCTTCCCTTCCCTTCCCTTCCCTTCCCTTCCCTTCCCTTCCCTTCCCTTCCCTTCCCTTCCCTTCCCTTCCCTTCCCTTCCCTTCCCTTCCCTTCCCTTCCCTTCCCTTCCCTTCCCTTCCCTTCCCTTCCCTTCCCTTCCCTTCCCTTCCCTTCCCTTCCCTTCCCTTCCCTTCCCTTCCCTTCCCTTCCCTTCCCTTCCCTTCCCTTCCCTTCCCTTCCCTTCCCTTCCCTTCCCTTCCCTTCCCTTCCCTTCCCTTCCCTTCCCTTCCCTTCCCTTCCCTTCCCTTCCCTTCCCTTCCCTTCCCTTCCCTTCCCTTCCCTTCCCTTCCCTTCCCTCCCTTCCCTTCCCTTCCCTTCCCTTCCCTTCCCTTCCCTTCCCTTCCCTTCCCTTCCCTTCCCTTCCCTTCCCTTCCCTTCCCTTCCCTTCCCTTCCCTTCCCTTCCCTTCCCTTCCCCTTCCCTTCCCTTCCCTTCCCTTCCCTTCCCTTCCCTTCCCCTCATTGCAAGGAGTTAGGCTTTCAGATATTTATTTGCATCACTTTTGAAATGTACATTTCATTGAATGAGAGCTGTCAGTGATAATCTTTACTATAAAACAATTTCAATAATTAGCTTTAGTTCGGGAGGGGGAAGTAGATAAAAGTGAAACATTCAAACACCTCCAAGAATGTGCAAAAGTAAAGAGACTCATAAAAACACTTTTTACACTGTAAGAACTGAGGCACCAGCAAGTGAAATACATTTCAATGAGAGTGACTGATTTCTAGTTATCCATCACTGTGTCCAGAACTGAAATGAACAGTTTGTGCCAGCTCTGGGGGCAGCTTCCAGAGCTGAGATTTATCCTGATTCCTACTCCAATCTAATGCTGGCTGGAGTTTATCAGCAAAGACATCCCAGCTCAGCTGTGGCAGCTCCCATGGGAGCATCCAGAGCCCTCCCCAGGCTGAGCACCCCATGTGCCATCGTGTCTGAGCAGTTCATGAAATGGAGCACACAGGCAAAATCGCTTTCAATGACGAATATGAAATGTAGATACAGCTGTGTACCAACACAGTATTAAAAAGTGAAAAGTCTGCAATTCCAGGCATCGCTAAAAACCAACACTGCTGGGTTTTCGTTCCCAGCACGTGTATCCTTCACTGTCACACAGAGCGGTCACACAAGGATCAGCAGCTCCACGGAGAGCTCTCGGTCCTTCTGCGTTCCCAGGAGTCCAAACCCAGAAACTTTGGTGATAAGACATAAAAATCTTCACATCCTTATGCCACGTAGTTAAGAAAGGCTCTCGGTTAGTCCGGAGCGGTTGGGTGCGGCAGGTCATGGCCAGCAGTGAGCACAGCCCATCACGGGCTGGTGTCCCGCGGGTCCCCCGAGCCGGTGTCCCCCGTGTCCCCGGAGTCCGTGGCGGGGCTGGCCAGCACCGCGGCCAGCAGTGAGCACAGCCCATCACGGGCCGGTGTCCCGAGTGTCCCTGGTGCCGGTATCCCGTGTGTCCCCGGAGCCGGTGGCCGGGCCGGCCAGCACGGCGGCCAGCGGGGCTCGCCGCTTGCGGATGCTGCGCCCCGACGCGATCAGGTCGGCGTAGCCGCGCTGGTGGGAGAAGGCGTAGGCGGAGCGGCGAGCCGAGACCCCGCGGCGGAACGCGCTCTGCCGCCGCTTCCACTGCTGCTCCTCCAGCAGGTACTTCCGACGGTTCCTCTGGATCTGCACGCAAACACGCGGTGGGTCGTGCGTTAGCACATCGGCACAGCCTGAGCTCTTTTCAGAGCAGCCAAACCTATCCCCTACACTCTTAACGTGAACCCTGGCACTCCAGCCGAACCTAAATTAAGCCCAAAGCGGGGCCCTCAGCAGCCTCACGAGGTGTCAGTGGCATCACCAGATCTCAGCCAGGCACAAAAGGAAACGGCCTTCCCTGAGCTGCTGCCTCTGGCCAGCCCTGCAGCCATTCCTCCTCCCCCAGGACCCAAGCCAGGCTTGTGCGGCTCTCCCAAGGGCACCATCACTTACTTGTCTCTAACATTAGCACAAAATCCCAGAAGGGCTTGGAATGGAGAAGCCCATCCCATCCCACCCCTGCCACAGACAATGAAACCTTCCTCACAGGGACAGCACAGCTTAGCAGTGACAGCAGCCCCTGTAAACACGCTCCTGCCATAGGCACCCACATAACACAGATTTCACACACTTTGTCGCTCTCCGAAGGCCAGATTGTCATGGATAAGAAGCGCTGTGCCACGACAGGCAGTAAGCAAAGAGCAATGGATAAAATCATGGTAAGCCAAAGGTAGGGCTGTCGCAGAGCATTCGGGGCAGTTCCTGGCAATAAAAAGAGCAAAAGGTAATTATGGCAAAGCTACATGAGACAGGGCTGAGAAGCACAAACCACAAGGACTGACCTGTGAACTGAAAGCCAGAAGGGAAGAGAACGTGGATTCCAGCACTGTGTAAGTCAAATGTGATCCCAAAGTAAAGTGCAATACTCCCAAATACTGAGAAAGCATTAACAAAAGTCCAGTAACACGTATCCAGGCCAATCTAAAAGCAAACACAAGTGCCAAATGAATTTACTGATTCCAAATAATGACAACTTTTTGCATGTTGCTACATTTTTAGTGTAGAAATTTTAGAACAGTGACCAGAAGAGTGTTCTCAGAGCACCAGAGCTCAGGAAACCAAGCTTACTTGCCTGAAAATTGACAACAAATATCAGAGAGGATGCTGCTGTGACAGCAAAGGACTGATAATCCGCAGGGGCTTCTCCATCTTGTCCCATAGATTTTAGGTAGGCTCCGTACGGGATGAAGAAGATGATCAGTGAAGTCACAGCTCCATGGAGCAGACTTAAAAAGAACTTCTTGTAGTTGAAAAGTAAATCTCTCTGACCCAAAATATAAAGCCTGGGGAATCGAAGGCTCAGTTTGTCGCTCACATCCTTAATAAAGAGAAAAAAGGAAAAGAAAGTTGTTGTGAATTGTTGTTCTCAGCGTGGGCTCTGAAGAGGGAGAAGCTGAACTATACCATGTCCCAAAGGGAACGGCAGATCCCTCTCTCCTTCCAACAGCAGGGATTTGCACCGAGCAATGCAAAAGGAAGACATTCTTAAAAGCCACAAAACCAAACCCCTCTTGTTTCACGGCAGCCAGTGTAACCTAAAGAGCTGGTGGCAGATGCCTTTGCATTCACCTGCTCTGACAACACGGGCATACCTGGTCGAGCAAGCCGACGAGCAGGACGGGGAGACTGGAGTACAGCACGTTGTACAGCGTGATGAACCAGTCCTCGTAGGCTGTCTGCAGCAGAGGGGGAATCACAGGATTTAGGGATTTCATTTTATTACATCCTTCCCCTCCAGTTCCTGAGAAAGCTCACATGGGCTCTGCTACAGCTTTAAGTTCACCCAGAGGCAGCAGCACCGTGGCTCAAGGCTCTGCTGAAGCTCTTTAGTCTGTGTTGAGCTTCCCCACTCCTTGCAAATCTCCCTCCCTCTACAACAATGATCCTGACTTCAGTGCTCTGCAATCATCCCTAACTGCTCATAACTAACTCACTGAGCACCCATCACATCCTCCTGCAGAGACCACTGGTGACAGCCTCACACTGCTGGCACTTCCCAGGCTGTCTTTGCTGTTCCACAGTGACAGAAGCATCCGCCTGTTGTTATCCCACACGAGCACACCTTCCTACCTGGGCAGAGAAGCCATTGAAGAACGAGTACCAGATGTGGACCAGCGTGAAGGCGAAGTTTTTGTAGAAGAAGTATCTCAGAAACTTGCACATCCTGATGTACGACCAGCGCCCGTGCACCAGCAGCAGCCGCTGGAGGTAGCGGAACTGTCCGAAGGAGTAGTCACTGGACATGACAGCCTGCATCCCCTCCTGGCCACTGATCCCAACTCCAATGTGGGCAGCTGGGTGAAGGACACAAACACCACACACCAGGTTGGACAAAGGGACAGGAGCAGGACGGGGGGCACATTTCTACTGTCACCTGGATTCTCTCTCAGTGCTTGTTCTGTCAGAATGCACCTGGGAAATTCACCAAAGAGAACCAAGCGATGGGACGGAGGGAGTAAAGTCCAGAACAAACTGGCCAGGCAGTTTGCAAACACCCTCGGCACATAAACCCTATCCTAGATGTTTGTTTCTCACTGGGGTCTCTTGAGAAGCTGTTCAAAGAGTAGCAGGTACAATCTGGGATGGCTAATGCCACCAGGCAAGGGGCAGCCAAGCTGCTGCTTTGGTCTTTGTGTTACACTTCTGTAACACACAGCGTGAGAACAGATGGGATTCAAGTCCCTGCTCAGGGGATGCATACAGAATAAAAACATAAAATAGATCAGGAAAAAACCACTAACCATTTCCTAAAGTGCTTCCTCAGAAAGGGAAACAGGCACAGAAGGTGAAAGCCCCACGGCAGCAAAGCAGATGGAAGAGTCTTCTGACAGAGAGGGACAGTGGAGAGACTGCAGGAGCAGGCCAGAGGAGATCTGTCCTAGCAAGAGAGCTCGACAGCTGCCTTACTTTTGATCATGTTCACATCATTGGCCCCATCTCCGATGGCCAGGGTGATGGCCTTCTTGTACTTCTTCACCAAATCCACCACCATGGCCTTCTGCTTGGGCGTCACGCGGCAGCAGATCACAGCCCTGCACTCACAGGCCAGATCAACAAAGTTCTTCTGCTGCTGCTCCTTGTAGGCCTCTGCCCTTCTCCTTTTTTCCATTTGTTTCTTCTTCTCTTCTGCTGTTCTGGGGAATTTCAGTTTAAGTTTCTTTTTCTTCTTTTTCTTCTCCAGCAGGATTTCATTCTGTGAAAAAAGTAAAACTTACTAAGTTCTCTTCTGCACCGTTTCCAGTCCTACTCCAGGCATTATCTAACATCACACCTGAGGTCATTATGCTCCCAGTGTCCATTTCTGGCATTTTAATGAACTGCTGGTGCAGACAAAGGAAAGGAGTCCTCAGTGAGAGACACTGCAGCCTGGTGGTGCCCCCAAATCCCAGACACTCGGGGGAACAGCCTTGGAACATACCAGCCAGGAGCCAGTGATGATTAGAGCCCGGTCTCTGCTGCCCTGGAAGAAGGGCTCGTTCATCCTGAGAGAGGAATGTGGACTGGATCCAGCGCTGTTCCTCTGGTTTTCCAGCCTCGTTTGAAGGAGAGCACTGCAAAGAGACGGAGAAACTGTTACAGAAAAGCCAAGGTCAGGCTCAGACTGCAAATCCTGAAAATGAACTCCTCTGTGTTTTCACTTGCCTGGTATCTTCTCCATAGCAGATGGCCGTTTCCTCTGTTAAGAGTTCACAAGAAAATCCGATATTTTCAGCAGTTTCTACCAAAAAAATTAAGAGAGGAAAGTATTTACTGAAAGTTCTGTCACAAGTAATTGTTAGGAGCAGCCAGAAGCAGCTCAAGTGCTCTTAGGTAATTTCTGATTTATGTTTCAGTATGAGAATTGCCTTTCAAAGCCACAGTGCAGATGAACAGGATAAAACCCTCCTGTTTTCAGCTCTTTGGTGTAAGCAACCCCACCTTTTTTGTCACCAGTAAGCACCCAGATTTTAATGTCTGCTTTGGAGAGTCTGGAGATAGTTTCTGGAACTCCATCCTGTAGTTTGTCTTCAATAGCTGTTGCACCAAGCAGCTGGAAGGGATTTGAAATACAGGTGGTCAGTAGCATTGAAATTCTTTAAATAACACAATTGAAATGTACTAAAAATGCACAGCTCCTTACAATCAGGTTTTTTTCTATTTCTTCATACACTTTGTCCAGAGCTTCATCCCGGTGACTTGTAGCTAAACTGGCCTCCACAAACTTTTTATTCCACACTTCAAATTCATCCTGGCTTATGTCTCTGTAGCACAGGCAGAGCGTCCTGAGAGTTTCATTTGCAAAGACCTTAAAAATAAT
Source organism: Periparus ater (assembly GCA_032357785.1). Classification (NCBI taxonomy): domain Eukaryota; kingdom Metazoa; phylum Chordata; class Aves; order Passeriformes; family Paridae; genus Periparus; species Periparus ater. The sequence goes on from CM063636.1 coordinate 83,515,562, forward strand.
TAAAACCACACATATCCACAAAAGGAATCTCTTCATTTGCAATCCAAACATGAGGGTAAGAACATAAGCATTTGACAAGTTCGACAAAACAAATCCGGCTTTCAGAACTAATTGCAGGTTTCCATTTGTCGTAATAGCTTAGGAAAAGGAAATTAATGACATTATTGTCAGAAATAAACAATTTTTTTAAAAAAGAGCATACAAAATAAAAACATACATCGAGTGCCTCTTCTGTGGCTTCTCTCTTTAGATTGCTGGGGTGCAGCCGCTCGTAAATCACCGTATCGGCCCCTTTGCAGTACAGCCTGATATTGCCACCGGTCTCTCTTACTGCGGGGAGAAACAGCACAGGTGGCACCCTCAGATAAAGGAATCATTTCAGACTGGGTTTTTCAGCCTACTGCCAAATCCCAAAGCACAAGATGGCATTCCTTCTTCAGCGGACTCCGAGGTGCCCCAGGGCTGTCACACAGCTGTTAATTCTCGACGCCAGCTTCCTTTGCACACCCCTTTTCAGCCCTGAAATTCTCCGTACGCGCTGGTGGCCATCAGCTTACCGATGACAGACATCCTCTTCCTGTCGCTGTTGAAATCCAGGATGGCCAGGACATCGTAGGTCCTCTCGACCCCCATCTCACTGATGGTGATGGTGTTCTGTGTTCGGGAGAGGAAAACGTAGCCGAAGTTCCGGGCGGCCGTCACCAGGGCCCCCTCGTCCGGGGACGCTGCCTGGTAATGGAGCTGACCTGTGGGATTGGAGGCAGGAAATGCTGGGGATCCAGCTGGGCACTGCTGCAGCTCACACACACACAGAGCAGTGACTGTGAACCCACCTGGCCCTCACACCTCAATCAGTCCTCAACCTCCTTCTGTGACCGTGAACCCACCCAACCCTCACACCTCAATCAGTCCTCAACCTCCTTCTGTGACCCTGAACCCACCCAACCCTCACACCTCAATCAGTCCTCAGCCTGCTCCTCACACCTCAATCAGTCCTCAGCCTCCTTCTGTGACCCTGAACCCACCCGGCCCTCACACCTCAATCAGTCCTCAGCCTGCTCCTCACACCTCAATCAGTCCTCAGCCTGCTCCTCACACCTCAATCAGTCCTCAGCCTGCTTCTGTGACCCTGAACCCACCCAACCCTCACACCTCAATCAGTCCTCAGCCTGCTTCTGTGACCCTGAACCCACCCAGCCCTCACACCTCAATCAGTCCTCAGCCTCCTTCTGTGACCCTGAACCCACCCAACCCTCACACCTCAGTCCTCAACCTCCTTCTGTGACCCTGAACCCACCCAGCCCTCACACCTCAATCAGTCCTCAGCCTCCTTCTGTGACCCTGAACCCACCCAACCCTCACACCTCAATCAGTCCTCAACCTGCTTCTGTGACCCTGAACCCACCCAGCCCTCACACCTCAATCAGTCCTCAGCCTCCTTCTGTGACCGTGAACCCACCCAACCCTCACACCTCAATCAGTCCTCAGCCTGCTCCCCACACAGATTAAAGCAAACCCCATGTCTTCCACCTCAATATCCTAATTTCTCAATCCGGTCATTGAACCATTTCCAAAATAAGCTCCAAAAGACAAATCCTTGGCCAGAGACAGCAATATAATGAGTGGAAACAACCCCAAAAACATTAGGAACAAGAAAGGACAGGACACTGTTGGTTCCATGGAGATTTCACAAAGATGGGAGTAAAGCAATATTAATATTCCATGTTTTAAAGAATCTTCCGACCAGTGAGTCACAAATTCAACAGCTGATCACCTCTCCATTTAGTTTTGTTTAATTTAAAAGGGCAGCCTAACACTCCTCCCTTAATATATCAGCATTAGGTGCAGATCTCTCCCTTGTAGAACTGAATTTGAATTATTGTTTTCTGCTACACAAGGAAAACAAACCAACCAAAAGCCGCACTCACCGTCAGAAGTGTCAGCCATGACTGTGTGACAAATAGCAAGCAGAAAAAAGAACTTCTGGATTTCTGGCTCCTTTCCAGACTTTATTTGCTCTATCAGATATTGATCATAGAATAAGAACTTTCCATCCGCGTACGTATTCCAGCTGAAATCCACTTGCTGCTTAGAAGGCAGGGGAAGAGAGTTTGAGTTAGCAGAGGCGCCGTTGCTGCGTGCCCACCGCACCTCTCCGTGCTCTGCCGAGGGAGCGTTCCCGTTCCAGGGACCCAGCTGGGCCCAACCTACCTCTGGGTGGCTCTGGAGCTGCCCCGCTGCGTCCCGGCTGTCTCCTGCAAGGGAAGCACCCGCGGTCAGGGGAGCGGGAACAGCAGAGCTCAGCACATCTACAACATCAACTGCCCTAGCGCTGCAAGCAAAGGAAAAGGACAAACTGCTGCTCTTGTCTGGTCCTTGACTTGGGCCCCAAAGCCTTCCTAGTGAAAGGAAATTTGTACAAAAAAATGTGCAAATTGCCAGTTTTCAGTTTTTCTGAAAGCTGAGAAGTTCCTGATAAAGTTCCTTAATTTCCACTCTGTAAGTGGGGAAAAAACCTCAACAATTCAACCCAATACCAGGTCTGAACTATGGAAGTTCAGCTGGAACTAAGAGAACTCGTATGTACCTGATTTCCAACAATTCCTCCTCCTCCTCGCACAGGCTTTGCACAACTTACCGTATCTCTGCCCGTTTATGCAACACTTTTTGAAGGTCATGATGTTCTGAGTAAGGGTTCCAGTCTTGTCTGAGAAGATGTACTGGATCTGCCCCAGCTGCTCGTTGAGCGTGGTCGTCCTGGCCTTGGCAGCCGTGTCCTTCTCGGGGTAGTACATCTGCAGGTCCCAGTTGATGAAGTAGCTTTGGCCAAAGCGAATCACTTCCACGCTGAATGAAAGAGAGGGAACGTTCTGACTCGCCGCCGCAGCTCGCGCGTCCGCGCAGCCACGCCGCCTGAGGGATTTCCTACCTCACGTAGAGGGAGATGGGCACCATGGTGTTGAGGACAATGATGTACCCCCAGAAGTTGAGGAAGCCCCGGTAGGCAGGGCTGAAGTCCTGAGCGTCGTACAGGTACCAGGAGGAGTTGCCAACCTGCTGCTCCCAGTAGGTGTGCCCGATGGCCAGCCCGGCCGACAGCAGGATGAGGACCACGATGATCTGCAGGGCACACACAGCCTTCTCACTCTTCAGGAACACTTGCTCCACTTGAATCTCAAATCCCCGTGTTCCAAACAGAATGTGACGGGTATTTGTGGGGAGAAATGGAGCAAATATTTCCCACAAAGGCACTTTTCACACTTCCCCCTACTCCATCCCAGCTCAGCAGGCCAGAAAAAAGTCAAAATATATTTATTACACACACACAGGAAGAGGCTGCCTAACTCTGCATTCACTATTCACTTAAAATCTGAATTTTAAACAAAAAGGCTTACAGTATAAACCATGTAGTTCATGAGGGAGTCAATCTTTGTCCTTTTAAATCTTGTCTTCCCACTATTTTTCATTATTTTTGTGTCAGCACCTAAAAATAAAGAGTGAAAAATTTAAAAAAGGGAAGGTAGGATAAGCAAACACACATCAGTATTACAGTTTTACCAAAGAGGGATATGAAATACAGCTTGTTTCTGTAGGATGAAGATCCTTTTTCACTCTTTTTGCTCTTAGTGGGGAAATATTACTCACCTGCAAATATGACCATTCCATGGCAGAAGTCTGTATTCCTGATTTTACAGCCACGCAACAAAACCTTATCAGCATCCAGGGAATAATTTGAGTTTCTCCAGGATAATGTTCCTGTAAACTTATCCAGTCTGTTATTGGGTTCTTCACATTCAACCAGACCTAGAAAATTTGGAGGAGAATGTGCTTAATGTACAAATTAAATCCAAATGCACTGATTTGTACCCACCATGGAAATAACTTTACATTTATTGACTTGCAAACGATTTGAGCTACGTTCTAACAGCACTGGGTTAGAGCTGTACCCACCATCAAAGTCTGCCAGGGCACTTTCTTCCTGAAGGTGTCTGTGTGTCACCTCTAGGGCCATTTTGAATTTCAAGTTGGTCTCTCTAAGAAGAAAGGATTAAAAGGTGATTTTATTAAAGCCACGGATACAGGAGAGAAGTTTAAGCACAATTAAATTAAGGTAGCACTACTTCTCTGGGCAACCTATACTAAAGTAAAAAATGAGTTCATATCCTTTCCCTTTCTTCCCTTGTCACATTCTCCAACAGTTCTGATGTGTCTGCAGTGGACAGTTTTAGTGATTCTTCAATTGTGGGAATCAGCAGCTGGATACATTTGCCCATGTGTGGCTTAACAAGCACTTACACAACCCTTGCTCTTTTCCTGCTCAGCCCAAGTTGTAATTTCTCTTTTCTTGCCTCCTTTGGGCTCAATTCTCTGTGGATACAATTTTTCTCTAGTCTCTCTGCCTCCTTTGGGCTGAATTCTCTGGGATCCTCCCTCGTGGGGAGTTCCACTTATCTCAGTCTTTATGATTCCAAGAAAACTCCCAAGCTCGTTAGAATCTTGTTTCTCGTGTTTATTGAAGGATCCTTACAAAACTTAACAGGTCTCTTCAGGCTGGTTACAAGGTTAATCTTTGTAATTTGGCACATTTCTTTTTTCTGATGCTACAAACAAGGCCTTGTGGCTCACTTTGTCAGAAACGGGCCAGGAGACCAGCTCCTTTTCAAAAGGCCTTTATTAAGCAGGACAGCTCTGGGGTGGGGGCCCGAGGGGTCACGCACACCGCCACTGCTCCCACTTGGACACCGCAGAAGAGGAGGATCCGTGCAGCTCTGTCACTAGGGCAGAGGTGGGCCTTCCTTCCTCACGGGAGTCCTCGGGAAGACTCCTTCTCTTGGTCTCATAGTCTAGGATGTCATCCCATTCGAGTCCCCTCCTGGTTACGTCTGCCTCTGGAGGGAAGTCAGGGGACTCCTCTGGCTCTTCCTTGTTCGATGGTACTGTTTTTATTCCTTCCCTTTTGTGTGGCTCGTTGTCTCGGGGGTCTTTCCAGTCTGTGTGCGTCCCATGAGTCTCTGGTCTCTGTCTCATCTGCATAGAAGTCCTTATGTCATCCTCCTCAGGGCCCAGCTGAACAGGGTACAGCAACTTGGGGCAGGGATACAATGTTGCCATGTGGGAATCCAGGAGCAGTGGGGGCAGGAGCTGGCTGAACACAGAAGGAGAAACACAGGGTACAGCAGCTTGGGACAGGGATACAATGTTGCCATGTGGGAGTCCAGGAGCAGTCGGGGCAGGGCCTGGCTGAACAAGGAACAAGAAACACAGGGTACAGCAATTTGGGACAGGGGTTACAAGGTAAGTAACCCTGGGACAGGGGTACAAGGTAAGTAAGAGGTTTACAAACAGTAACATGGTAACAGTCTTCTAATTATTCTTAACAATATCCCCCCTCTTATATTTTGATCGGGCTCTAGCCCGCATCAACCTTTAACTTCTAGCTCTTGGGAATATTTATCTCTTGACTGTTGATATTGCTCATATATTTCCCTGGCAGTTTTGTGCTCTTGATCCTGGCTTTGAGTTTCCATTAACATGATCCTGGCCTGCTTCTTACCTTTTATTTCAGGGATCTGAATGCTAGCTTGTACTGTGGTAGTCACTGTCCGGATTATACAGGGGAGTAAACAGGGTAGGAACAAAAAACTTGCAAATGCACAGACAGCAATGAAGACTATTTTTTTCCACCACCCCCTCTTGAAGGACCAAAGGTCATTCCACCAGTCAGAGTTCACCAGAGGAGTCCATTCCTGGGTGCCCACATAAGCTACCTTTCGTATTTCTTTCGAGATGTTTTTAATTACCTCACTCTTATCATCTATCTCCAGGCAACATTCGGAGGAATTAAACTTCCCACAAATGCCTCCCTCATCTGCCAATAGGTAATCCACCGCCAGCCGAATCTGGTAGACTACAGCCCTGGTTTGTGCCAGTTGGGTGCTGATGTGGTCTAAAGCAAGGGCAGTTCTGTTTGACACCACTTCCAATACTGCCTGGAGACGGATGATTCGATTTAACATATAGACTGGGGTACGATACCCCCAGGATCCATCCTGGGCCCACGTAGCCAGTCCATATGTCTTAATTATTTCGTCAGGGGTCCAGATCTTCCCCTTCCATTTCTGATTACTTCCTAGGTCCATTACATGCCTCCTCTTTCGACTGCCTTTCTTTAAGTTATTACATCATTCAGTCCTTCTTCTTCAAAGCAGAGCCAGGATTCTCCTACAGGGCATTCTCCAAGCAGGCGTTGCCTAAATGAGGCAGTATTTCTAGCAATCCAATATGTCTTTCCCGCCTCCTGGCAGGTTTCCAATTGGGTATGATCAAAACAGGTGGGATTGATGTTTGTGTGGACTCTCATCAGTGATCTTAGATCCTCTCCATCATATAGGGGATAGTAGCACTTTGTACATGCTCCTCCACCGGCCCCTATCCCAAGGCTCACCATCTGGACCAACATCAGTCCACCCAAGAGTCCGGTATGAGCTAGTTTCGTTTCAGGGAGCTTCATGGCTCACCTTCTTTTCAGCCTCACCCGGTCTTGCCTCTTAGGTTTTCTTTTGGAGGATCAGGAGAGATGCGGATCAGGAGAGATGGTATGGTCCTTCTCTTCCCACCTTTTCTTTAATTTAGTTGCCTTTTTGGAGAATGTTCTGTGGGAGAAGTTAATGGGGGGGGTTTATTATTCAACCAACCTTGCTAACATCAAAACACTTAACAGCAACAACCACAACAACAACTTAAAGAACACTCCCGCTTAAACCAATCCACTCAGCAAAGTTCTGCAGCCTTTGTTTAACTTCTTTTTCTCTCAGTCTATTTCTGGCTGCCTCTTAAGAGTCACTTTTAGACTGGTAGGATCTGTAATGGCAGTCCACCTGGGAGAATTCGTGGGGGATTTTTCTGTGCCTTGTCCACAGTCAGGAGGAGGTGATACCGGTCCTTTTACACGTGAGACGTGAGTCCACCCTTTTTCTTGGGTCCGAATAGCAGCGTGGGTCACCAGCAGGACCTGGAAGGGACCTTCAAATTTTGGGGTTAAGGGGGTGTCTTTCCAGGATTTAATTAATACCCAATCCCCTGGATTGATCTGGTGGATATTTGTGTCAAGTGGGAAGGTTTGGGGGAGATATCCTCTCTTTCTTAAGTTGTTTAGGGTCCTTCCAATTGTCTTTAGGTACTGTTTAGCCATTTCTTCCCCTTCTATATGATCTCCAGTGCTATAAGGGGTCATTAGGAAGGGGAGCCCGAACATCATTTCATATGGGGAAGCCCCAAGGTCAGATCGTGGCCTGGTTCTGATTCTCAGGAGGGCGAGAGGCAAACACCTTAACCAGTTCATCTGGGTCTCAGCTATTAGTTTTGTTAACACATTTTTCAATGTCTTGTTCATACGTTCTACCCGACCCGAACTCTGGGGGTGCCATGGAGTGTGCAGTCTCCATTTTATTCCTAGAGCCTTTACAATGGCCTGTAAGGCTTGGGAGGTGAAATGGGATCCCCTATCCGAATCAATGGTATTCACTAACCCATATCTTGGGATAATACTTTCCAGTATTACCCGGGCGACCTCTTCTGCTGTTTCCTTTTTTGTGGGGAATGCCTCTACCCAATGGGTTAGATGGTCAACTATCACCAATAGGTGTTTATATCCTTGTATGGGAGGCATTTCTGTGAAGTCTACTTGCACACTCTGAAATGGTCTCATGGCTAACTCTCTTCCCCCAGGTTCAGGCTTTTCTCATTACTTTCTGGTTTACCTTCTGGCATATTACACACCCCTTTGTTATGGCCATTGCTAGATCGTAAACTCCCAAGCATAGGTTTTCCCTCATAAAATGATCACACAACCCTTGGGTTCCCCAATGAGTTAGTTCATGCATCTCATTTAATATTTTCCGGGCTAGATTTCCATCTTTATTGGGGAAATGTCTAAATACCCAAACTTTCCCTCTTCTGCCCAAACCTCAGGGTTAATCTCTTCTATATCTTCTGTTGTCAGCTTCATCATATGGACCACCATCTTTCCGTTCATTGGTATTATTCCCACCCCCAGCTGCACCTGCAAATCTCTTCCCAGCAGGTTAGAGCACTGCCGAGAATTTCTCTTCCCTTCAACATTTCTTATCACAGGAGCCATGAAGGGTTTTCCCTCAGCTCCTAACACTTCACAAACTTTGTTACTTAAAAACATTCCAGCTGGGAGCTTGTTCAAACTTGAACGGTCTGCTCCCAGCTGCTAAAAATTCGATCTCCTCACTCTGGGGACCTACCTCAAGGTTTACCAGGGGCTCTTCTCGGTGTTTCATCGGGTCCCCTAATACATACCGCCCCTGATACCCCTAATCACAACCTTCCTCTCCCCTTCTCTACTTAACTCTGTTCCTTTAACTTACATACCTTCACCATCTCTGTGTCCACTCTTTCTTTCAGCCACATGGCTGCATAACTGATCTCTTCTGGACTCGAGCCTCTTCTGGTTTTCAGATGCTGGTACAGTTGGGAGCACATCCAAGGATCTTTACTTCCGTACCAAGGCCATTGTCCTTGCATCTTTAGTTTGGGCCAGACCTCTATACAGTAATGGATCCCACTCTTGATTCAGTTTAGGTTTTTGGTGGCCTCTTCATTTCCTTGGGACTTACACTCTTACTTAGACACTGTCCCATTGCTCTTCCTGTCTACGGGCCTTAACTTAAAACTTACGGTGCCTGTACCCAAACAAAACTAGAACTGACAGGCAACACAACCTCTGAACAACTTAAAACTGGCCCTTACTGAAACTATACTTTATAAAGGTGCTGCTACTTAAACTGAAAATCTGTAATGATGGTCAACTCACCTTTTAAACTTCAACAAAAAAACCCAAAAAAACCAAAAAAAAACCAAAACAAAAAAAAACCACTTACACTCCAGGAACTCACTCTCTCCCTTCACACTGAGGAATACACTCAATCTTCTCACACAGGAATCTGCACTCTTCCTTACACTCGGCCGGCCTTCCACTCACACTTTGAATTTTCTGGGGCTTGCCGTCTCCGCTTGCCCCTGGGGTTAGGTCCCAACGGGGCTTGCAGGTTCCGCTTGCCCCTCCCTACACCCCAATCCCGTTCCCCTCGCGCCTCGCCTCCCTGACCCCCCTTGCCAGTGAAGACTATGAGCACTCCTGGGTCGACGTCGAGGGGACCCTAGCACTAGACGCCCCTGGGACCTTCCCCCGTCCCTGTCTCAGTGCCGTCCACAAGGTTTTGGTCAGCAGGGCTCACCCCAGAACCCCCTGCCCCTCCGCTCCCTGACTATCCCCCTTCCCCAGTGAGAATAGCTTCTGCGTGAGGGCTGAGTGTAAGTGAGTGGTGGGAGAATTCCCCCTTGCCTCCTAGCCCCCCCCGCCCACCAGGGGGTGGCTTCGGCTAAGGGATGCGTGAGTGTATTACTCTAGCTGCCTCGCCCGCCCGCGCAGACTACCTGCCCCTGTGCTCTCCGGCAGCAGGTTGACGACCTCCCTTCCCAGGAACCCCCTGAGCCGAGACTGAGCCGCGACAACTAGAGCCTTTCAGCACGTCCTGTGTCACAGACCCTGGGAAGCGAGGGCCTTTCGCTGACCGCCTGGTGCCGGTAGGGCCTGGGGACCCCCAATTCCAATTCCCCGGTCAGGTCGTCTTGAGTACCCAAGCGGGGGGGGTGTGTTCACTCATACCTAACCTAGGCACCCCCACACACCACCCCGGGAGTCACCTAGATTTTCAATTCCCTGGCCAGGTCGTGGTACCCAAGCAGGGGGGGTGTGTTCACTCATACCTAACCTAGGCACCCCCACACACCACCCCGGGAGTCACCTAGATTTTCAATTCCCCGGTCAGGTTGTACCCAAGCGGGGGGGGTGTGTTCACTCATACCTAACCTAGGCACCCCCACACACCACCCTGGGAGTCACCTAGATTTTCAATTCCCCGGTCAGGTTGTACCCAAGCGGGGGGGGTGTGTTCACTCTTACCTAACCTAGGCACCCCCACACACCACCCCGGGAGTCACCTAGATTTTCAATTCCCCGGTCAGGTCGTAGAACCCAAGCGGGGGGGGTGTGTTCACTCATACCTAACCTAGGCACCCCCACACACCACCCCGGGAGTCACCTAGATTTTCAATCCCCAAGCGGGGGGGGTGTGTTCACTCACACCTAACCTAGGCACCCCCACACACCACCCCGGGAGTCACCTAGATTTTCAATTCCCCGGTCAGGTCGTACCCAAGCGGGGGGGGTGTGTTCACTCATACCTAACCTAGGCACCCCCACACACCACCCCGGGAGTCACCTAGATTTTCAATTCCCCGGTCAGGTTGTGGTACCCAAGCGGGGGGGGTGTGTTCACTCATACCTAACCTAGGCACCCCCACACACCACCCCGGGAGTCACCTAGATTTTCAATTCCCCGGTCAGGTCGTACCCAAGCGGGGGGGGGTGTGTTCACTCATACCTAACCTAGGCACCCCCACACACCACCCCGGGAGTTACCTAGATTACCTGCGTGTGACTCTCACTTGCCTAGGCCTTCCACACGCCCGGAGCAGCCTAGGCCGTGTGCCACTCATACACTTAGGTACCCTCTGCACACTCAGAGGGGGGGCTTTTATCCCCAGGAGACGCCTCACTCGTTTCTCTGGGCCCAATTGGGCCTCTTTCGCTTCCTGCCGTTCCCGGCCGGCCCCCTCGCGGGAGTCCGGAACCGCGGTACTGGGCAGTCCACACTCGCCCCGGGGGTCTGAGCTGCCAGCCCCCGTCTCACTCACACAGCCACTCACTCGCCTCCTACTCCCGCCACCGGTGGCTTACCCAATCCGGCGCTCTTCTGCGATGTTGATCCCAGGCTGTCCTTCCAGGTCCGGTATAGCCAGCTGTCCCCTAGAGGTCCAATAGGGCGGGCAGCCGTCCTGTCCGCGGTCCTCTTCAGGGCGTGGCGATCCCGGACGAGCCCCCAAGCTGTCAGAAACGGGCCAGGAGACCAGCTCCTTTTCAAAAGGCCTTTATTAAGCAGGACAGCTCTGGGGTGGGGGCCCGAGGGGTCACGCACACCGCCACTGCTCCCACTTGGACACCGCAGAAGAGGAGGATCCGTGCAGCTCTGTCACTAGGGCAGAGGTGGGCCTTCCTTCCTCACGGGAGTCCTCGGGAAGACTCCTTCTCTTGGTCTCATAGTCTAGGATGTCATCCCATTCGAGTCCCCTCCTGGTTACGTCTGCCTCTGGAGGGAAGTCAGGGGACTCCTCTGGCTCTTCCTTGTTCGATGGTACTGTTTTTATTCCTTCCCTTTTGTGTGGCTCGTTGTCTCGGGGGTCTTTCCAGTCTGTGTGCGTCCCATGAGTCTCTGGTCTCTGTCTCATCTGCATAGAAGTCCTTATGTCATCCTCCTCAGGGCCCAGCTGAACAGGGTACAGCAACTTGGGGCAGGGATACAATGTTGCCATGTGGGAATCCAGGAGCAGTGGGGGCAGGAGCTGGCTGAACACAGAAGGAGAAACACAGGGTACAGCAGCTTGGGACAGGGATACAATGTTGCCATGTGGGAGTCCAGGAGCAGTCGGGGCAGGGCCTGGCTGAACAAGGAACAAGAAACACAGGGTACAGCAATTTGGGACAGGGGTTACAAGGTAAGTAACCCTGGGACAGGGGTACAAGGTAAGTAAGAGGTTTACAAACAGTAACATGGTAACAGTCTTCTAATTATTCTTAACAACTTCGTGTCTGATGCACAAAATGGCCCCGAACTACGCAGTTCTTTTATCTTTATACCTATTTTTACCCAATTATCTATAGTCACGTATATTATTTTTCTTAATGACCCAATGACCCATCACCTCTGTGATGCACTGTGGCATTTTCTACCCAATCACCTACTACTACCCAAAAACCTCTAGGAGAAGAACATGAAGAAGAAAGAAGAAGGATAAGAGACAACACCCTAAATCCTCCATCTTGTCTCCTGTTCTCTAAACTACTTTTTCACCCAGTGATTTAAAAAACTTTCTAATCTACACAACTACCTTTCTTATCTAACTTTAGCATTTGTTTTCATGTATCACCATGAAAACATGCTCATGAATTTCATATTATATGAAATTCAGTGTTTTCTTGAATCTTAGAACTAATTATTAAAAACAAGGGCACACAGTCTGGATCTCAGACTCCAACACAAATGAGCTGCCAGACATCCCTAAGCAGAGCCTCACCCATCCAGTTCAGCTGTCTCCACGTAGCACAGACTGTTCGGTTCTGAGCTGGACAGCAGCAAAATATCAGCCTAGGGAATAAATAAACAGACATCAAATAAAGCCAGACTCCTCCAGAGCTCTCTAGAAACATAAAAAAAATATATCTGAAGCACTTACAGGAACAAAAGCATTTTTCTTCAGACGAATGATATCACCAACTTTAATATCTTTCCATTTAGTGGCTTTGAACCTAATATCAAGATAGTTTAATAATTATTATTCTTTAATCTAGAACATGATGCACTCTATAAATCTTCTAGGACTGAACTTTGCTTAGAACAAAAATGAGCTCTTGGTGTGCTGTGGGTTTGCTTTTCAGAAAGGAAATTTCATTGAGGGTCTGCAGCTCAGAAGTCAGCCCAGCTCTTCTCTTCCCGCTTCACTGAGTTAGGAATTCCTGTCCTTCTCTCCAAAGAGGAGACAAGAGATCTGTTGCTCTTAGCACAGATTTAGTCCCAGTGAATTAATTTTAAATTACTTCTTTAAGCAATTCTCTTCCAGCTTCAATGAGGTTTTCAGGCAGGCAGTGGAGACCAGAGCTGAACCTTTCCTATCACCTACAGCTTCAGATCTGGGGCAAAGCTTAGCAACAGTGCAACACTCATCACTCACAGAGCTCAGAGGGGAACACACCAACCTTCCATCCTTGATGACATCACACGTCCTGTTATTAACCTCGTTGTCCATCCTGTGACGAGCCTGAAAGCGAGCAAAGAATGAACTCCCTGCTCTGTCACAACACGAGAAATGAGCTACACTGGGTGGGTTTTGCTTTTCAGTGAACAGAACGTGGTTCTTACAATGTCATCCACCAGGTCTTTGACTGCAGTTATTCCCAGCACCAAGAGCAAGGGCACCAGCGTTGTGTACCACGACAGCGTCGTTATTTGAGGAATCGACTACGAAAGACCAATAAAATCAGCTCAGTACAGGATCATCAATCACATTTAAATCAGAGGTGTTTCATAGTCACCTGACTAGAGAAAAAAACACCACATCAGAGAGAATTTTAAATCAGGTTGTGAAAATGAACAAAACTCTGTGAGAAGAGTTTGGCTGTTACTCTGCTTAGGAATCAGCTTCCCCTTCACTGGCTCATACACTGTTGGTGCTTCTGATTTATGAGATGAACTCAAGAGACATCTTTTCCTCATGAAATTCATGAGCTCTGCAACGGGTTCATTCTAATTCTGTGCAACTAGCTCATCTCAGAGCTGTGCTATAGCTCATCCACATTTATTGCAGTTTCTGCTACGATGGGTTTGGTCTCGGCCCCTCAATTCCCTGACAGGACAGCACTGAATTGTGTCGTAAATATTATTGAGCTCAAATTCCCTTCCCAGCGAGTATTCTCCATCTCGCTTACCTGCAATATGAGAAGAACAAGGAAGTAAAAGTTGGCTGCTCTCTTGAACTGTTCAAACAGATTCAGAGGTAAAAAAGTGATGGGGTTGTACTTGTACGTCTTAATTGCGTTTCCCTGCGGGAGAAATCCAAACATCGGTCACACAGCAGAGCCTCTCCTTCCAACACAAATGCACAATGCGTATTTTTAAGCTCCTAATTCTCCACCTCACCTTAAACACGTCTCTTGATACTTTGATTTACCATTCCAAAACCCCAGCCCAGTTATTCCTCCCCCGCCTCTGCTGGAAGCACTGAGGAATTGTGAACGGTGGTTTTTTACACCTCTCACCATCCCAAAGATCTTCAGGGATTAAGGAAGCATTCACCCGACATTTAGCACCTCATTGGGATAAAACAGCTTACCGCATATTTGCTTTTTTTGAAGCACAGGAAGATTGTTCTCTTGAAGCCCGGCTGCTCATAGAAGCGCTGATCGTTTGCTTTAACCTGCCAGCTGCAGTCTGGAAGGGATAAAAGGGGTCGAAAAGCGTTATAAACATGAGGGAACAAATCTGCCACTTTCAGGTTTTCCCTCAAATTCGTATTTTAAAGGTACTTTCAACGAAGCTCGGCTGGTACCTGCTTTATAGTACATATCCTTAAAAAAGCCTTTTCAGTTTCCAGCCTGTTTGTCTTTCCCAGCAATTCAAGTACATTCTGAGGAAGAAGGGTTGCTTAACATTTGAAAGTTCTGTGGGAAAGCTGCAGGGTAACGTTTATTCATATTAAATTCCCTTCTCTCCCCTCTTTTAGTTCACTTCTGTGAGGCCCGTGAAGCGCTGAGCGCTCCAACCCGGCTGTCTGTCTTGCTGGAAGAGGTCAGCTCATCTTTTGAAGGCAAGGATTTGTTCACACCCATAAAAAAGTACAAATCTGAAGAGCTCGTTTTATTTCTTCAGCCACAGCTTTTGTTTGGTTGTGAGAACGCTCAGGAACAGGAGCTGCATCCATCAAATAATTGTCTGTGCCTGCTCCCATTCCCCGCAGCCCGGCACCCCCAGGCACACACCCGGGGAACCTCGAGGTTTCCCATCCCAGGAACTCCTTTCCCAGCTTTGGAAGGCGGTTCCCGGCAGCTCTGCCTGCCTGGGGAGGGTGAGGCAGGCAGGATTTTGAAATGCAGCTTTCCTGACTCAGCGGCCAAGCATCCCCTCTCCTCCAGCTGAGGTGACTGTCCCTGCTGGATGCTCTTCCCGGTTTCACCAGATCCTCTTCACCCATGGACGGGGTGAAACTGCAGTGACTCACACCTCAAAACCCAAATCCAAATCTAAAGACCTTTTTTTTTCCCCCTCACCCACCACAGAGGAAATTCCAGACTGACTTATCTGGACTTTTCCTGTGACTACACAACTTTCATTTCCAGAGGCTTGCTTACAAGCCCAGAAGATAATAGAGAAATATTTATTTCAAAGAACCACGTTTTGATCTGAAAGATTATACCCATAAATTGAGAAAGTTACTAAATTAAAGGGCATAAAGAAAAACATAAAATACATAAACGTTTCTTTTACACATTCCAAAAACATTGCAGTGTTGATAAAGCTGATGGAAAACTGGCAAATGAGGTCTGAGGTAAAACCTGCAGGAAGCAAGCTCCTCAAAATTACTTTAAACCGTGGTGCTAACACGTAATGTTTTGGCAAGCTGCTTTGGTAATTCATCAACTTTGAAGGATGTCATCATTAAAAAAATCTTAAGCTAAGCATGTGACAGGTGCTTGTAAAATGAAAACATAACAACAGGTGGTTATGAAATGAGAGCTGATCAACTGTTCCCACACAAAGAGGAAAAAAATCTGTATAAATGACACAGGCTCTGGTTACACTGAAAATCCTCGTGTTGCAGCATGAGAAAAGGGAATTTAGGGGAGCTCCAGATGTTTTTTTGGGCAGAGGTTCAGAACAGGGATGCCAGAAAGGCTCCTCCCACTGTTCCTACGGCAGCAGCCACAAGCTGTACCTGCCGGTTCCTTTGAACTCCTCCCTCTCACCTTTTACCTTTCAGGAAACTCAGGAGGCTACAAAAGGAGCAGTGAGCTGGAAATCTGCTCTGCACAAGCAGAAATCCAGGCCAAACACTGACTGAGCACAGCAAAATGGTTACGCTGGAGCCCAGAGGATTGGGAAAACAAGCAGCTGAAGGTCTGTGTGAACAGTTCCAGAGCACAGGCCACGCACATCCAGGGCCTGCCTTAATTAAGAGGAGGTCACCACGCAGCTCATTATCTTTACGCAAGGAGCAGTGGCACAGAACTGCAGGTTGGAATGAAGCTGAGTTTCATTCTGACATTTGTTAAACTGAGCTACCATCAGTTACTCCTCCAGAGCCAGATAAGCCATCCCAAACCATACCTGACAAATAAACACACAGGTCCAATGGGTCCCTGAGGCTCAGCCTCTGCATCCAGCATCGTGTACTGCCCATATCCAGTTCAGGATGTTGTTACCTTTTTTCCCAGGATTTCGGATCTCCTCAGCCTCCCTGCTGGCTTGCTTTGGTCCCAGCTCAGCCCCAGGCTGCCGAGCATCCAACTCGTCCTCTGTTTCATCGTCACTGTAGGGCACCACCTCATCGTTGGGCTGGGAATCCTCCTCGAAGGTGGTCTCTGAATCCCTTTCTGAGATCATGCTGCTAGCAGCCTGCCAGAGTTTGGGACAAATTAGGGAAAAGAGCTCACGTGGCAAGTGCCACAAACCACATCTCTAATTTTCCTCTGCTGGTGCCGCTCACCAAACCCCACATCTGAAACCAGTTTCCCCAGAACAGCCCAGGGCATGGGCTCAGTTTTCCAGCACTGAGCAGAGTCAGGGGACAGTTGTTGCCCCAGCCAGCCCCTCATTACTGCTGTGCTACGTGTGATTAATTACACAGCGCAGCACCGTGTGCTCTGACGCAGGGCGGAGGAGCCGGGGAGCGCACGGACACGTCTGGCCACTGCACCGTGAGCAGCCACAGGAGCTGGAGCCCTGCTTGGCCACACTGGGACAGGGAACTGAGCACCGAGAGCCAGGTCAGACATGCAGGGCTCAGGTCACACAGCTGATCCTCCATCCCAACCTGCCCAAAGCAGCCTCGTTCCTCTCTCCTCCACGGGCTGAGCAGCAGTGTTTGTTTGTCACTGCAGGATCCCTCTTGCTGGTGCAAACACCCCAGCACACCACGGGACACATTCTGGCTCAGCCTGAGCTGTAGCAGAGCAGGGATGGTCTCCAGCTGAGCTGTGCCCATGTGCCTGGAGCCTGGAATCTCCAGCCATCGCTGGCTGGGAGAATAACCCTGAACTGCACAGCAGCTTCCCCTGCCTCACCACCAGGCATGGCCTTCGCTAACAAACCCAGCAACCAGCAGGGCAGGCACCAAAGCTGCTGACACCCCCTCAGCTTCTGCTTTTTGCTGAGCTGAATCACCTCCTCTCCCTAATATCTGCTGTAAGAGTGAGATCAATATTCCATGAGCACGGCCCGTGCTGCTCCGGTGGCAGGCTGCTGGCAGGGAGCCCAAGGCACGCCACGCTGGGAGCCACAGCGCTGCAGGGCCCCCAGCACACACTGACAGCCCACAAACACAACAAATCCACCAGGAACCCACACCACTTCTCCCAGCCAAGCTGCTGGAGGCTTCTCCCTGCTGGAATTACCCCAGAGTACGACAGCTGGTCCCTAACAGGTGTAGAACCTGTTACAGATCGTGTTTTCCTAAATAGCCTTGCAGTTGGGGAATACACCTCAAGCTCCAACTCAGGCCCCTGAATACCTCACTGTGATATTTTGATTTATTTCTTTTTGGTGCTTTAGTTCTTTCTGTCCTGCTAACGCCCCTTGTGCTGTGGGGAACAAGTTCCTCCCACACCCTGTGCCTGGAACACAAAATGCCACCAGATCTTTGACTCCACAGCAACCAAAACAAGCTCATATTCCTGGCACACAGAGATTCAGCTGTTAGTCTATTAAACTTTACTGATTAACTGCTTAATGATTAATGAACGAATTAGTAATGAGAAGGGTCAGATGAGATGTTAAAACCGTGCTGCTTTTGTTTTCCATGGCAGATGTGTGGCTCCACGGCAATTCCTGCAGTGCCACCAGAGGTGATGCTCACCGGGAACAGACACCAGCCAAGAGATCTGGGGTAAGGTTAAATTAACTGCAGTCACTTTCCCTCCTCAGAGAACTGAACTGCCGACTGGAAAGCCTCGTTAAGA
This sequence comes from Periparus ater, assembly GCA_032357785.1. Lineage (NCBI taxonomy): Eukaryota > Metazoa > Chordata > Aves > Passeriformes > Paridae > Periparus > Periparus ater. The sequence continues at coordinate 83,533,440 of CM063636.1, forward strand.
GAGGAGATGTCATTAAGAGCTCCCCTGCAGGCAGCACAAACGCTCTGTGCTGCGGGCACAGCATTAGCATGCTGCAGGAGGAGCCAGCCCGGAGCCTGAGGAAAGGCTCCCGCAGCTGGGAGAGACAAGACAAGAGCTGCTGCGGGACCCAGGGCACAGGAATCCTCCCGAGACAGGCTGACAAATTGGTTTCGAGTTAGGTTTCCTGACACCTGGTCTGGAAGCAAAGGGCTGGCTGTGATGTGGCGCAGGTTGAGAGGAAGGTGTGTGAAAGGGGAGATGCCAGGAGCTGCAGAGAAGCCAGCTGGGCCTGAGGCAGCAGGAACAGAGAGCAGCACACAGCCAGCAGAGCCTGCACCCAGCAGCACCCAGCAGAAAATAAAGGGGAGCAAACACGGCAAGAACAGAGGAGGCCACTACTGGTTTTTGATGTCACCATCCTGAGGACTGTGGAAACAGCTCATGGAGATGGAACAACACAGTTGTTGTTACTCAGAGAATACTTTAAAAAGCTGGTTCTTGGCTGCATGGCCCTCATTTTCTAGTTCCTGACCTGACAGTGGGGGCTTTCACACTGTTTCAGGTCAGCTTCAGAACAGAAAACCTCACACTGAGCACCTCAGCCTAGAGGAAGTGTCAGCTCACACTGCCTGGGTGGGTGGGGAGCAATCCCAGCTCCCAGCTCTGCCTTCTAGCTCAGGAAATCCTGCTGATTCAACAGTGCTATGGATACATGGGGAGGTAAAGGAGATCAAAATAGTATTAATCACAGGTTTAGGTATACCTGATACAGTTTATTTACTTAAAGGGCAAATTCCACTCAGGTTAGGTGTCTACTTCTGCCTCAGGGCAAGCACCAGATAATTTGGAATAAATTAAACCTTGTAAAAACTCCACTTACTGCATTTGTTTCAAGGCAGTAAACAGCAACCCAAAGCAATCTTACTCTAAATTCCTCTCTGGAGAGTCACTGCACATGACAATGCTGTGAGAACCTGGGGTGACTTCTTGCAAATCAGATCATCACTCAAAGTGCCCTGGAAGTTAAGGAAGGGACGTGTACAGTAGAAGGATTAAAATGCCCCTAAAGCTGTTATTTTGTGTTTATTATGGCTATGAAGACCTCAGATGTGAAGCACAAGCCTCACCACCACACACCTGCTGGCCACCACAGCCTGTGCACAGCTCACACCTGCATGTTCCTGTCCTTGGCACCGTGATCTGCACTACCTCACTCGCCCCGGCAGTGCCAAGCTCAACAGCTGCTCAAACCTGGCCACACACTGTTCTTTCAGAGCACAACAGCAGGAACATAAAGCAAACTCAAACAGTACAAAAAGTAACCCAGAGAGACCCTTCTGAACTGCTGTAGGTCTCTGGAGTTCAATTAGGACAAAAAAGCTACAGCAAGATATTTCACTGATTTAACTTGGCATTTGAAAAAGTATTTAAATGCAGAGCCTGATCCTCAGACACGTAAGATTCATTTCTTTGCTAGGGATTACTGGAGCATCTGGCACTGCAGAAAAAAACCTGCAGACAGGAGGGCTGAATACAAACTCCCAGAGCTGCTCTGGGCTGGGGTGTCCCACAGGGACCTGCTGGCAGATGCAGGAGCACCTCAATTTGATTTTCCCTCCCTCAGTGATGATGCTGCCATCCTCAGCTGTCCCACTCTGCTCACCTTGGCAGTAACAGAGAGTCAGAGCCAAAATGGGAGCACAGACAGAATCAGCCTGAGGAGGGCTCATATCCCTCATATCCCTCACATTCCCTCTGCCTCCCACAGCAGGATATTGCCTTCGTGCTCTCCCCTCAGGGATCCTGGCCAAGGGTTTCACAGGGTATGGGCCTTCATGAAAAATGTATTCAGCAACTCCTTCCCTGGAACCAGAGCTGCTGCAGGGAAACCAGCAAATCAGAAACTGGGGTTGCTTCCAACCCATGAGCTGGGTCACTGATTACTCCCAGCAGATATGAGACGTTACTGGGAACAAGTGCTTGGGCAGGCAGATAGAAGGGTCTCCTGAGCAGCTCCAGCCTGCCAGGTAATCTTTATGACATTTGGAGAGGAAAAGCAATCAGCAGCTAAAACAGCATGAATCAGCACAAAAAGGCCAAGGAAATAACCTTCACTCCAAACACTACTGAGCTTCAGGGAGATTGCCATGTAAATGACATGCTTAAAGCTGATCAATCTGTGGAGCTGTCTCACACACACAGCTCCAGGTACCTCCCTGAATGACAATTTATGGTAGTTGAACACCAAAAATGATATCTTGAAGGGGATGATTTCCCTCAGTCATTTGTTCAGAAACACCACTGGCTGTCACATGGACCCTAAGAAAGGTAAAGCCCAGCTCCTGGGATGCCCCAGAGAAGGTGAGCCCAGGAGTTCAGGTATCTGAACTCGAGAGCACTGAGGTAATGAAAGCCAGCTCCTGTCCCTGCACATCTTCCCTGCACTGTGAGCCTGGAAACAGCTCCACTGGAACCTGCCAGCCTGTGCCTAACTCAGGGTGGCTCAGGTCCCTCCCCAAAGGTTCAGATCAGAGCGGTTCCACTATGGCTGCAGATAAAAACCCAAAAGGCTCCTGGGGAAGCCGTGCACCCACACGAGCCAGATGTGTCAAACCCAAGATCTCCACACAACAGAGCCACCAGCTGTCCCTGAGATGTGGGAAATCCCTGGGGACCCCGTTCTGCAGCTGCCAGGAGCCACCATGGAGTCACCTGCACCATGGAGTGCTGCTGTGCCCCTCATCACCATCACACCACACACGATTGTAAACACAAAGTGTGTTTGATTCCCAGTAACACCTGAGCACAGGCACCCACTGCTGCTCTGGAGCCTGGACAAACCCTGAGCACCAAGGACTAATTCCAGCTCCAAGAGACTTTTTAATTGCTACCGTGCACAGCCAAACCTGCAACACCCACAGATGTTTCCTTTGCAGGGAACCAGCCCCGGTCCCTCCTGCAATGCTGCAATAACCCAAATCACCAGCACCAGCAGGAGGCAAACACCACAGCAACACTGGAGCACTGGCACCACCAAACTCTGCAAAGCTTCCTTTAAAAAGCTGCTGAGAGGTGACAGTTCCTGCCCTGAACACACCACAGACCTGGTGAAGCAAGCTGAGACACCAAGACCCTGAAACTTTCTAGAGAGAGGAGAGAGGGTGCAGTTCTGTGCTGCTGACAAATGTTCAAATCCCATCTTGGGGAAAAAATTAAAAATAGAAAGCAGAGGTTATTGTGTACTCCCCAGTGTAGCTATTTATTAAAACTTGTATGAAAATGAAGGACATTCCAATATAATTAATTTATCCCAATATAATTAATTTATCCCAATAAGCCATCAGGATTTGACACAAGAGATTAACCAGACACCAAGAATTTAACAGAAAATCACTGTGAGAAAGAGACCCACAGTTTACAGACCAGCTGCCTGGGGTTACGCAAAAATGAGTGAAGATGTGCCATTGCATAAACAAAATCATCATTTTCCCCATTATCTGCCCTGGGATTTCTCATTAACAGACCTGCAGAGCTCTGTCATTTAAAGTCCAAGGCAAGGCAAGATATCTTTGCAGAAGATAAGGGGGTTGCTAACCTTTGCTCAAGCTGCAGGTTCCACGCACTCTGAAAGGGTTTCAATCTGTTTTTTAGAGGGTGTTACCTTGGTCTCGAGGTTCACCTTATTCAACAGCCCATACTGAGGTTAATAGAGGAAAAAAGAATTATTTTTGTGCACACTTAGACTGCATTGTTTGGAGTAGAAGATGTTTGGAATTTTATACAGTTTTTCCCCTAGCAATCACCATCACCATCAAAACCAGCAGGTTTTTTTAACTGGACTAAATAAAGATTACTTCTTTCTACCAAGATTAGAAATTCCATTTATACACCTTTTCTGGCAGCATCTGCAGTGGACACCAAAGCCATTTCCCTGACCTTTATCCGATGGAAGGGGTGACTGAAGCCCAGACTGCATCACAGACGCTGGCACCGGCCACTCAGGGAATTCCCTGTGCTCAGATTCAACTCAGGCTCCATCTGCAATAAAAAATGTAAAAAATGGTTTATTGGCTGATTCCACCTCGTGTGCACCCAACAACAAAAAAATCTTCTTTAAAAAAATCATGAAATTGATTTTCCTTGCAAAATTTCTTAGGAGAAAGAGAAGTTTCTGCTTAGTTCTCCAGACCTTTCCATGCTGTTCCTGTCCCTCCTCTCAGGGAGAGAGTCCCTTTGGCAAATGGTTCTTTTCTTGATTTGTTTCCTGTTTTCCCTTGCAGTGCTTCTCCTCACCCCCATTTTTTCATTTTTAATACATTGTTCAGCATCTCCCTGTGCATCACTGTACAGCATTTTGTACCCAAGAGCACCCATGAACTTGCTGAAATTGCCCATTGTGAGGAAAAATCACACTATGAAAAGCCAGGGTGCACCAAGGAGACAGAGGAGTGCTGCAACTTTATTCAGATAAAGGGAGAGGGTGCTCTGGGTGCAGCCCTGTGGAGTTTCTCTCTGAGGCTTTTGGAGGGTGCAGCCTCCTTTCATCCTAAACTCCAAAGTGAGTTGTGCTCTTCCTTTCCCCATCAGCTGAGGCACCAGGATGGTACACCTGGCACACATCCCCCTTTGGAGCTGGCATTTCACCCCCAGCTCAGAAGTTCAGGCTCTCTGAGCCCTGTGCTAGGCTTTGTGAGGAGCCACTTTATTACCCTGAGGTTCAGGAGTCTCTGTCTGGGCTCTGTGATAAACTCGGGCCTTGAGGTTGGCAGAGGCATTTCAAACCCCCTGTTTGTAAAGACATTAGTGCACATCTATCCTGTCACCATCAATCTTCAAACTCAAATGAAAAATATATGTCAGAAGACATGGGGAAAAGCCAGCAAAGAAAGGATCCTGTGAGCTTGAAAGCCAGCAGAGGTTGCAGAGAGATTCTGTGAGATTGAAAGCCAGCAGATGTTGCAGAGAGATTCTGTGAGCTTGAAAGCCAGCAGATGTTGCAGAAGGATCCTGTGAGCTTCAAAGCCAGCAGATGTTGCAGAAGGAAGGATCCTGTGAGCTTCAAAGCCAGCAGATGTTGCAGAAGGAAGGATCCTGTGAGCTTCAAAGCCAGCAGATGTTGCAGAAGGATCCTGTGAGCTCAAAAGCCAGCAGATGTTGCAGATGTTGCAGAAGGATCCTGTGAGCTCAAAAGCCAGCAAATGTTGCAGATGTTGCAGAAGGATCCTGTGAGCTCAAAAGCCAGCAGATGTTGCAGATGTTGCAGAAGGATCCTGTGAGCTTGCCACAGAGCTGGAGCAGGGATCAGAGGATCATTCTCCAGCCACAATCACACCCTTCACCCCGACAAGCACAGAAACACAGAGGTTAAGTGATTTGGCCATTGGGTAAGTCACTGACAGAGCCAGGGTTGGGTTTCAGAAGCTCCTGGCCAACTCCTGCATTCGGTTACAGCTGCACAAAGCATCTCATTTAACAGAGGTCTGACAGAGCCCACGGCCAGGGAGAGCATCAAAACCCCCCTGATCTGAAACAACACCAACCCAGCTCCTTTTCACATTCAGAGCAAGCAGAGCTTCACGCTCTCGGCCCTCAAACAACAGGCACAGCGACAAGAGAGCAGAGAAATAAACTGCAGCTCATTCTAAAACAGCTTCAGCACAAGTGGCTTCTGGAATTCACCATCCCAAACCCCAAAGCAAAGGTCCAGAGCATTCACACGCTGTCTTATATGGCAGAATTAAGTGAGAACAGTTTAGAAGTTACTGAAAATAATCTCGATGATAGCTACAAGTTAACACAGAGACAGAGGCCTGGGACAGGAACCAAGCTCTAAGGTGATCACCGGCGCAGAAGCTGACAAGGAAAACTTCAAAAATGGCCAGACACGACTTCTAAACCAGGCTTTGAGGAGAAAGATCAAAAGCCACAGCCAGAGAGAAAGCTGAGCAAGGCTGATCCAGCACAGGCACTTACAGAGAGTTAACCCAGGGGCTCGGGCAGCAGCCACACACAGCTGGGGAATGTTCCAGGGCCAGGCAGCCCCAGCAGCCCCGGCTCTCCCGGCAGAGCCCCGCGGGGACCGAGCAGCCCTGGCCGTCACTCCCTGCCCCGGCTGCCGCCGCTGCTCTTGGCTTTCAGAGCTCTCCTGCTGCCAGCCGAGCCAGCGGTGAAACGCTCCATGAGCTGCTCCATTTAGCACAGCTCCATCCCTCTCCGGGGAAGGGATGCTGTTTAAACCACAGGCACGAAGCTCGAGGTAACAGCACCGAGACACCGACTTTTTCTCTGTGTGTTTTGTTTGGGTTTTTTTGCTTTGTTTTGTTTTGTTCTGCAAACAAGTCACTGAGCTCACAGGTAACTTGTCCAGTATTTTCTATTGCAGAATTACTGTTCCTTAATGCAGAAACCTATTGCTGCTCTGACGGCTGTACAAACACTGACTAATGAGTAATCAGCCCGCAGCCCTGGAGGCTGTTTTCATCATTTACAGCTATGGGAATGAAAACAGGGAGCAGGGCATCCAGCCCAGGGCCACGAGCTGCAGTCAGTGCCCGGGGGCTCGGGGAGGCCGCGACAGCCGAGCTGGGCAGGCTCCCGGTGCCTTACCTCACCTCCCGGCAAACTTCTGCACCTTCTTTAAACTTCTTTAAACTGGAGAGGCTCGGGGTTCCGCGATCACCGGCCGCACATCCCGCGGCTGGGAGCCAGGGGAGCGCCGATCCCCGTGGGGTTCGGGTGGGCGCCGCCAGCCGCTCTGTCCCGCCGGGCTTTAAACCCCCCTTTAAACGCGTGGGATCACCGTTCCGAGCAGCTGATGTTCTGGGAAGGAAAGAGAGGAGAAAGAAAGGCGTTCCGGGTGTGCCCTGGCTCAGCTCCGGCCCCTCCTGTGCGGCGGGGCGGGCGGGGACAGAGCCTGCCCCGACCCCCGGCCCGCAGCGAGCGCGGCTCTTGCGGAGGTGGCGCTGGACGTGTCCGGGGGTGATGGATGTACCGCGGCTGGGGCGGCACCTCCCCGCAGCCCCGCTCCTTCTCCGGGAGCCCCGCTCCTTCTCCGGGAGCCCCGCTCCTTCTCCGGGAGCCCCAGCCCCTCTCTGGGAGCCCCGGCCCTTCTCCGGGAGCCCTGAACTCCCGGCCCCTCTCAGGCAGCCCCGGTCCTTCTCCGGGAGCCCCGCTCCTTCTCCGGGAGCCCTGAACTCCCGGTCCCTTTCCGGCAGCCCCAGCCCCTCTCCGGTAGCCCCGGTTTCTCTCCGGGAGCCCCGGCCCCTCTCCGGTAGCCCCGGTTTCTCTCCGGGAGCCCCGGTCCCTCTCCGGTAGCCCCGGTCTCTCTCCGGTAGCTCCGGTCCCTCTCCGGTAGCCCTGAACCCCCTGCCCCTCTCCGGGAGCCCCGGTCCCTCTCCGGGAGCCCCGGTCCCTCTCCGGGAGCCCCGCAGCCGCCTCTGGGCAGGAGCCCCCCGGCCCCGGCCCCACCTGTGCCCGCGGGTCCCCTCTCGCTCTCTCAGCGCCTCTCGAGCCCCGCCGGCCCCGCGCCCGCCCCGGCTCCCTGGGAGCCGCCGCCAGACCGGCCGGACGGGTTCCCCCGGTTCTCCGGGCGGGGAGCAGGGGAGGGGCCCCGGCCCGACACAGAGCGGCCGCTCCCGCCGCCAGCTCCCCGCTCGGGCTCGGGGGCTGCGGGACCCTCCGGCCGCTGCTGGTACCTGCGGGAGATGCTGCCGTGCAGGACCGGGGTTCTGGGACCCTCGGGAGATGCTGTCCTGCGGGACCGGGGGTTCTGGTACCTGCGGGAGATGCTGTCCTGCAGGACCGGGGGCTCTGGGACCTGCGGGAGATGCTGTCCTGCAGGACCGGGGGGTCTGGGACCCTCGGGAGATGCTGCCCTGAGGGACCGGGGGGTCTGGGACCCTCGGGAGATGCTGCCCTGAGGGACCGGGGGCTCTGGGACCCTCGGGAGATGCTGTCCTGCGGGACCGGGGGTTCTGGTACCTGCGGGAGATGCTGTCCTGCAGGACCGGGGGCTCTGGGACCCGCGGGAGATGCTGCCCTGAGGGACCGGGGGCTCTGGGACCCACGGGAGATGCTGCCGTGCAGGACCGGGGTTCTGGTACCTGCGGGAGATGCTGTCCTGCAGGACCGGGGGTTCTGGTACCTGCGGAGACGCTGCCCTGCGGGACCGGGGGCTCTGGGACCCGCGGGAGATGCTGTCCTGAGGGACCGGGGGGTCTGGGACCCTCGGGAGATGCTGCCGTGCAGGACCGGGGGTTCTGGGACCCGCTGAAGACGCTGCCTGCGGGACCGGGGGGTCTGGGACCTGCAGGAGACGCTGCCCTGAGGGACCGGGGGGTCTGGGACCCTCGGGAGATGCTGCCCTGCGGGACCGGGGGCTCTGGGACCCGCTGAAGACGCTGCCTGCGGGACCGGGGTTCTGGGACCCGCGGGAGATGCTGCCGTGAGGGACCGGGGGCTCTGGGACCCGCTGAAGACGCTGCCGTGCGGGACCGGAGGTTCTGGGACCCACGGGAGATGCTGCCCTGCGGGACCGGGGCTCTGGTACCTGCAGGAGACGCTGCCTGCGGGACCGGGGCGCTCCCGAGGTGGCCGCTCCAGCAGCAGCCCCGGGGGAAGGATGAGCTGGAGCTCTGGTGATAACTGGGACCTCCCTCCTGGCGTTGTTGGAAATGACAGGGTTGCTTCATCGCTCCTTATTTGCTGGACTGTACAGCATTACCGAGAGCTTTGGAAACGCTGCGGGATTTTAACCTTTTGGCCTTTCAAAAGCTCAGAATGGACTCCTGGTTCCCAAACCCTTTTGAGGAAGGACTGGAGAGTCGGGGGATGCGCAGGAGTGATGTTGTTAACCCATGGTTTTGCTCATTAATAAGTAGATAAATTAATTAGTAGTGCTGTTCTGCCAGATGCACATTTGTTCACAAATAATGCAGTTTAGGGTAAGCGGAACGCAGATATGGTTACTGATCTGATTAAATACAAAAATCTGGAAAATTCTGTCTCTTTCAGTGATGATGGGCTGCTGGTCTGTACTAAAAGTGATCTTTGTTTTGGACTGGCAGGTATTGGAGAGACTGTGTGGTTTCTTTTTCAGCAGCAACAATATTCAATTTTCCTGTGCCAGAAAAGTCTTGTTCAAACAGACTTGGTTTTCCTAGACCAAAAATGTGATGCTGAGTTCCAGAGCTGTGTCTTTCAGCACTTTTCTATTTTACTGCCTGCCTCAAATTCCTCACACCAGAATAAAACCAAATTTAATGAAAATCAGGAACATTTTGTCTTAGCAGAGCAGAAGAGGTTACTTGTGCCTGTGACAATTCCTGTTCTGTGCAGGACGTTAATTCCTGCCCAGGGCTGAACATTTGGCTTTGACTCCAATATTCACAAGCACGGTTTGTGAGACACACTGTCAGGAAGGAATTTACTGGAGATAAAAGGGTTCTTTAGCAGTGACTAATGGCCCAGCCCAAATATTAGTTTTACACTTAGTCCAGATCCATGTCTGAGGGAAAGAGCAGCTGTTCCCTGTGCTGGGGCCATGAGGAGGAGAATCCTCCACTGCCCCTCTCAGGGCCTGGTCCTGGTCAGTTCCTGCAGGTATTTCTGCTTTGGGGCTTTTCTCCTCCATCCTCTCCTTCATTCCTCAGTCTCATCCTTCACCCCAAAACAGCAGCGTGCCCTGGTAAGAAATACACTCCTTTCTGTCCACTGCTCCTTCTCTCCTTCCCATCCTCTGTTCCTGTCTGTCTCCTTTTGTTTTGGGACACAACTGTGTGGAAAGGGTTATACATCACAATAATTCTGTATTTAAGCACTTCTGAACTCACCTATTTATTCACATTCTTATTTGACTCATTCCCTAATATGCAGAAACCAGGGGATAATGTAGATTGTCTTTCTAAGCAATCCTCTCCCTGTTCATCTTTCTATTGTTTTCTTTAGCTATTAATCCAAACAGGGAGAAAAGAGTTTAATTCTCTATATGTTTCAGCTAATCTGGAATCAGAAGTCATTTTGATGGTAATTTTGAAAATCATTAATTTGAGGAAAGGCCAGATGCTACAACGTGTATAGTTTGTAGGCAGAAGATAAGAGGTGGCAATTCTGCTGAAAGGATTGTTCCTTTCTGTGTTAAATCGTGGAGGATTTCCTCTTTTTCCCTTTTTCTTCCCCTATTTAAATGCAAAACTTTCAGACTAAATTGACGGATTCGAGATCTTCCTAGACTAAAGCTCAGTTTCAGTGTCAAGAAGGCTGAGCCCAGATCTTTTGGAAGTTTCAATTTCCGATATCTAAAAGAGAAGGAGCCAACAAATCAATGGCAGAGATAACCCTTGGCAGGGGATGCCCTCGTGCCTCCTCACACTCCCTTGTGATTTCAGATGAATCCTGATCTCTAATCAATAAAAGGAGCAGCTTCATCTTGTGCCAGAACCTCACAAGTTCCAGGAACACGTCAGCAGGACACTCGTGTGTTGGTGCACAGATTTCTCCAGGGAGCTTTCCTCTGCCTCACGTTTGCTGCTTCAATCAGGCTCCGCTCCAACTGAATTATTAATTACCATTAATTACCATTAATTACCGCAGTTCTGCTGGGTGAGTGCAGCCCAGCAGAGGATTCTAGAGATGGAGCAGTGATTGCCGGAGTGTTGGAGCGTGCCTCGATATTCCCTGGATAAGAGATCCTGCCGTGCTTACAGAAACCCCAACGCCAATTTCACGGCAAGGAACGGAGCTGTGGAGATTTTTCCTACTCCAACTACTCAAAAAATGTTTGCTGTGCATTCCTTTTTCTTCTGTGATCCATCAAATGCGTGGATTTTATACGAGTCCCTAAAGTCTCTCCATCACTCAGGGACGTTTCCTGTAGAGAACAGCTCTTTTTCCCAGAAAAGAAATGAAACCGGGGGCTGAGGTTTCTGAGGAACACAGGACTTGACTTCATCTGCATCCCGGTGTTTTCCCGAGGAGCTCGGGTGTTCCTCTTCATTTCTTCCAGCAGATGGGGACGCACTCCGCTCAATTCCCGGAGCTGCGGTGCCAGCCCGCCCTGCTGCTGCCACCTCTGCTCGCTGGAAAACCGGATTTTAAAGGGTTAAATCTGCATGCCGCCACTCGGGATTGGTGTGGAAACAGGAGGGAATGGAGCTCCTGGCATCTGGGAACAAGTACAGTGATCAATTCAGAGCTTTAGAACACACACGTGGCCTTGCAGGGGTGTTTGGAAATGAAGGATGAGACTGAGGAACTAAAAATCACTGACTCGAGTTCTGCGCCTGTTTCCATTTTATTTCCTCTCTGAATTTCCTTTCCATGGAAAAGCCGAGCTGATTTAATCCTGGAGCTGTGCAGTGTTCAAACACTTCATTCCTTCTCACGCTCCCACCTGGAATTTCAGTGGGAAGGCGACTTTTGCTCACAGATTGGACCTTTTTGAACATGGAAATGTTCCCATCAGAGCACACTTAGGGAGTCTTTTACTTGTCTGGTTGGGTTTTTGTTTGTTTGGGATTTTGGAGGGCTTTTGTTTGTTTGTTTTTTCTTTTTGTTTGTTTTGTTAGGGGTTTTGTTAGGGTTTTTTACACTAGAAGGGTTTTTTTGTTTGGTTTTGTTTTCCCTATGAGTCTGTGTTGCCACAAATCAAAATTCAGGCTTTTCTGGCTGTATCCTGTCTTCTGTGAATTGTGATGAGTCTTTCCTCAAGGGAGCATTACTCCTGCTCAGCTTTCACCCAGTGTATGCCATTGTTCAGCTCTGGGCTATTGTTTTGGGATATTATTGATTTTATTTGCATTGTTGTCTGCACAAAACCAGGCCCATTTCGGGTAATTTGCTGCTTTCATACTTTCTGAAGGAAGGGAACGTATGTTGGCTTGACTGAAGCAGCAACAAAACCCTGCTATTATTTTATGTGGTTTAAAAAGAGAATCCATCTCACGTTTCCCTGGAGGAATTACTACAACGTTACTCAGAGCCCTTTGTGTGGGCTTTGCCTTTGGGATGTTATCCCAGATAGTGCACATCGCTGCTCTGACTGGCTGGCATGCAAAAAAAGATGGGAAAAACCAGTCTGCCAGGCAATTCTAGCCATAATTCCATGAAAATTCACAGTAGGAGGTGAATCCTCCAGGAGAGAGCAAGGTGCAGAGTAATAATTTTACTTACAAATTCAAAGCGTTGTACAAAGATTAAATCATCTCTGAAGAGTTTCAAAGTGATATGTCCTAGTGAAGTGATTCCAGTGACTGAAATGCCGCTCACACACCAGCAGGCAGGGAATTCAATTAAGGAGAAGAAAGTGAGAACACCAAGGACAAATTGTGGCTGCAGGGAATGAATCCAGATGCTCCTAATGGCTTCTTCTGCCCTGCAGCTGCTCTCTGGCCACATGGGCCTGTCTGGGCAGGGAAGCAGAGGTTTGAAAAGGAACAACAGGTCATGTGGATTGTTATTTTTTCTCTCTTGCAGGAGCAGTTTGCAGTGCACTGGTTCCCTGCACACAGGAACAGGTGAGGAGCCTCCTGTGAGCAGCCATGGGACTGGGAAGGCAGCTCCAGGATCCCCAGGGTGTATCCAGCATGTGGCACCGTCCCTGTTTTACCACAGACATGTGAAACTGAGTCAGTTTGTTTGTTTTTGAGGGAAGCTGCTGCTTTTAGCCACCTCACAATGACATTTTATGTAACATGTTCATGAGTGGGCCTGTACCGAGAGCCATGGATGTGTATATATATATATATATATATATATATATGTGTATATATAATATATAAAAATATTTATAATAGAAGCATTACAATAAAGTGGCCATATCTATATATATATATGCATGTAACTGGTCACAGCATCCTTCTTTTCCTGGCTTATAGCTCCCATGGTTCTTTTGCAGGCTCCATATACATAGGGAAAATAAATTCATTTGTTCTTTGCACCAAGGAAGCTGAAATGCTGCTCCCTATAAACGTGGCTTGAAGCCTGAAATTAAAGGGAAAGTATTTCAGAAAAGGAATCACTGAGCAGAGCTCGTGTGGGGCTGTGGCAAGGATTGATTTGAATCAGAATGAGGGCAAGGAGAGTTTGTACTGCCCAGCTGGGAGCTGGGCTCTGCTGATCCCTGTGGATCCAACTCAGGATATTTTATGGCTCTATCCAAGACTTAAAATGAATATGGAGAGAAGCATGAGCTACCTAGAAATTCACTCACTCATCCTACATTCAAGCCCCCATTATTGCTTAAAATGGGTGATGAATGGTGTTAGATGGTGACTGCATTCATTTGATTAAACTCCAAAGTAAGCAGAGTGGAAATGCCCAAGCACTGGATTGCTGGTAAATGTGATTTATGCTTTGTGTGTGTCAGTCTATAAAAATATCAACAATCTTGGTGTAGGCACATCTGCATTAAATTTGTGCAGCTTCTTCCAAAGTGCTGCTATTTGGACCAAAACAAATGTATAATATATTCCTGCTCTAGGTGTGTGCCCCCAGGAGGAAACATCCAGCTCTGGCTGCTGAGAGAAGAGGCAGAGCCTCGCCGCAATCCGCGGGGACTCCGTAAGGATGTGCAGCCACCCACAGAGTTACATGTGCTGGAGCTTTTGACAACACAGAACACCTTCCCTGCTGTCTTCTTCTCTCTCTCTCCACTAATCCTCCTCCCACTCAGCAAGAGAAGTGGCTGCACAGGCTCACACAGATGCCACGCTCTCAGCCTTACTCTGGGATGATTTCACACATCTCTGGAGAGCTGTTCCTGACTCCTGTTTAGGGAGGCTGGGAATGGGGCTGCCTGCAGTGTTGGAGCTGTACCCTTGGATAAACAACACATTCAGGTTGTGGCTGATTACTATTTCCTGTTCTTGCTCTCACAATTCCTGCAAGAGAAGCTCTGAGGAGCCTCACTTGGGTGGATGGAGCTGTGCTGTCCCCAGCTTCCCTCTGCCATGTGAGTGTCAGCACAAATGCCTGTGCTCAGAATTTATAACAGAAATGCAAAACATGTTTGTCTGGTACAGAAATGCCAGCCTTCCAAACCTCAGGTAGCCTCAGATGGTGTTTTTGACAGATCTGTATGTCTTGCCTGCTGCTGAGGATTTATCTCTGGATCTTTCAGTGTCGGTTTGCTCTTTTGAGGGTGGTTTCAGTGTGTGAGGTACGTGATCCCATCCCTGGAGAGCGTGTTCTGCCACTGGAGGGTCTCCTGGCAAGAGGAGCTGCCACTCACTGCATCCTGCTTCCTCTTCTTCCCAGCATCCCAGATGGAGATGGAAGCACCAGGAGAAGTCTCCACATGACGTTCAGCCAGCTCAGGACTGAATTTCATCCACAGCCACCACAAGTTTAGAAGGTGCTATAGAGAAGTGTAACCTTACAGAAATAAATAGTAAGGCAGATGAGGTTTTACAGCAAGAGAAGAAACATCACAGGTTTTGTATAATCTGGCACTGGCCATTTTTGGTATGCCAGGGTAAGTGTCTCTACTCTCAGTGTGGTTGGTTGAGTTAAAATCAATCCAAGGGCGTAATTCAGAGGCTGGGTGGATTGAACTGATTCAGAGCCTAAGCTGGCTCTGTAAGTATAAACCATACAAATTCCTCCTTTTTCAGGGAAAGGCCTTTCAAAGAAATTTCAGTTTTTACATTTTTACACAGTTTTTAATCCCATTCTATTCTTTCCTTGTATTTTGAGCACATTTGGAGTCTGTGCCACCACTTGACCCCACATATGTGCACCAGCTCCATGACTCACCTTTGAGCATTACTGCACATGATGAACATTGGGTTTGTGTAACAGATCTCTGGCAGAGGGGTTATTTCCCCAAGTTTTTGAATTAGGAGAATCTGGGATAGCCTTTGTTTCACGCTTCAGTGTTTGACTCACGACTCTAATCTGGTACCAATCTTCATGGCTTTATGTACCTCTTACCCGCCTACAGCTCAGATTGATTTTCCTCCTACTCACCCTTTTGCTCACTACTCTCCTCACAGTTCTCCTCTAACTAATCCCTCTTGTTTCCCACTGCTCTGTTTTGTTTGTTCCCTCTTCTTCCTCCCTGCTCAGCCTGTCCAGCCAGGGATGCTGGGCCTTACAGCCAAGGGGGAAGTGCCTCGCTGGGCTCCTCAGCAGACTGACACTGGATACTTCCAGGAGTGCTCCAGAGTATGGATTTCCTTAATGACACTCCTTATCCTCCACCAGAACTCTCCTGTACACTTAATCCTAAGCAATTCATTATTAGACCGCTCGGAATCTGCGTTTTGGAGAGAGACCCTGCGTTTCCCAAACCATCCCCAGTCTCTGGGGAAATGTTGGGCAGCTTGAGTTGAAGTTAGACAAACAGCATAAAGAATAGAGGGAAAATATTCCAACAGTTTTGCACATGGCTGCTTTCACGGTATGCCCCTCAGCCTGCAAGTGAACTGTTTATAAAGACAATTCCACTAAGCACACACAACTGATTCATTTCCCTGCTGCAGCCACACTCCCAGAAATCCTGCTGAAACACTTCTGCAGTTTTATTTAAACACTGCTGCAGTATTCCTGTGGGTTAGGGCTCCTTGGGAAGTTCACTCAATAACTTGTGCCATGACAATTTGCTTTGGTGGAATGCACAGAAAGTTTAAAAAACAATACAAACCCAAATGGAACCAAAGAGCTCATGGAACAGGAATATCCAAATGCCTCAGCGTGAGCTGATGGGATGGGAGCCACATCCTGACAAGAACTTCATGGAGCAAAATCTTCCACTCCTTTAAGAGGGATGCTCTTGCTTTCTGTGCCCAAGGATCTTCTGAGGTCTCCAGGTTACTATAACCCTTCTTCTAACAAGCATGTTTTATTAAAGAACATGTGTTTCCTAAAAGATTTGATTTGATGACACAACCTGAAGGATACCACAAGTCACTTTTCTCCCAAATCTTTATAGCCCTGTATGGAAATGGTTCAAACATTGCCGGTATTGTCCAGATTCACAGAACTGAGATGAAGGCACAGAAATGGTAAAGCTCATGGCTGCTTTTGAGAGAGGGATATCAAACATCTCTCTTTTGGACAGGAGCAAAGATGGGGGGCTGAGATTTCTTGCCAAACCCCACTGAAGTAGTTTGTTTGTTATTAATTGTATGCTTGTCACACTTTCAAGGCTCTAAAGGTCATATCTTGGGGATCACTCCTGTTTCTCCTTTCAGACATGGGCAGGTGGGACTGTGAGCTTGACCTGCCTCCAATTCCACAAGAAGCAAAATCCTGAGGCTGTCTGGATTTGAGGCAAGTGAGTGAATTCTCCTTTAGAAATATGATATTAAAAGTAGGGCTAGCCCATTGTGAGAAAACCTGTCCTCGTGCTTCCAAAATCTCCCCGAAGGAGGAGGACTTGTCCTAACTTGGATAAACCTCCACAAAGCTCCCGTGCTGCACTTGGCATTTGGAATGGGAGAAGCCATTGTGTGCCCTGCAGACACAGGAGAGATGATTGTCAGCTGCAGCCCAAACATTGGGGTTACGAAACCCAAAGTGCAGGAGAAATCCCCACCCTGAAAGGAGATATGCATTCGTGATTTGGAATTCCAATGGCACGGGTGGGGTGGGTGTGCTGATTGCAGTTAGGGGAAGGAATGATAGAGGATTTACAAAAGCTGGGCTCCTTCCTGCATTGAACACCGAAATGTCTCCTTAAAGGTCTGCAGAGAGGGATTTAGGGCAAACTCCCTATTGATAATCCTGCACAGAATGAGCAATACAGGCAACAATCTGGAAATTTCCATGAGAACCCAGATTCCGGTGTCCCTCTTCCCAGGGAAAGGGCTCCAGAGCTTGAGTTGACCTCTCCCTTCCTTCCCACTTCCTTCCAGAAAGCATTGGTGCAGGATTTTCACTGGGGCTAGGCCAGCCAAAAATCCACTTGCAGGATCCTGGATAAGGGATTGTGCCCTCAGCAAACACATTTCAAACTCATGTGGAATATCCCACCATTGGGGTGGTGTGGTGACAGCTCTAGCAGGATGTGAGCTGAGAAAAGCCACCAGTAAAAAGTACCAAAAGTACCAAATCTGCAGCCAAAAAGTGCTTTGCAGGGTTGTGTTTGTCATGGTTTTACTCCCAAAGAGTAACAGGCTGCGAGGGGAGGAAGAGGATGAGGATTGCAAAGGCAATGCTGAGGATTGAAATGGATTGTTTGAAAGGTCTCACAGGTAAAAGAAAGATGGGCATCTTGGAGAGACTGGGTGTGCTACAGACTCTCAGCAGGAAAAGGACTGAAGGAGAGGGTTATGGGCCTGTAAAAGCACAAAGCTCTGGGGAAGATGGACAGCTGATACTTATTCCCTGTGCACCATAATATAAGAACCAGGAGAAATCGAATTACATAGAATTATAGCCAGGCCAACAGAAGGAGGTAATTTTCCACTCTGGCCAGTTCCAGAGACAAGAGACCAAGCAAGATGAGCCTGAATGTTAACTACACCAATCTTTTGGGTCTGGGGTTTTTCCTCCCTCAAGGGGTGAGCAGCCCAGGGAGCGCTAGGGAGAGCTGGTGTGGGGTGGTGGAACAGGAGGGACAGCATTGCTCTGGAGATGCCCCAGAGATTAGAGGCTCTGGGCCTGACTCAGGCCCATGTGACTCACCTGAGCAGCCGAATTCCCATGGAAGCTGTGGAAAGCTCCGGAGCTGACTCTGTCCCCAGCCCTCAGCTCCGGGTCTGTGGGATGCTCTCGCTCCCTGCCATCCTCCCAGGCAGTCACACACAGCTGGGACTCACACACTGCTCAGTGAGCTGGACACAGAGTCAGTCTGAGCCCAGTCTGAGCAACTTGACTTCCATCAGGTTTCAGTTTTTCCTCTTTCTCTCTTTTGCTGTCCCCCCTGGGATGTGTGCCTGTGATTCTCAGTACCACACGCACCCCAACAAACCCAAGGTGCATTAACGCAGACAGAACGTGAAATCCAAGTGGAAGAAAGTCCACAGAACAAATGCCACGGTATCTGGATTGCTCAAGCAAGGTAAAACACCCTCAGGTTAAGTACTGAGCTGGAAGAAAAGCCCCTGCCCTGTGACAGCAGCTGCCAGCTGGCCTCTGCTCCCTGGGGACCCAGCCCCTGCACTGCCACACCAGCCAGGACACTTCCATGCTGTGGGAGACCGTGAGCTGGAAGGAATTGTCTGGAAAACAGGTCACTGACTATATCAAAGGCCTTCCAGAACAATTAACAACCTCTGTCCAAAGTGTCGTGGCACAACACCTCATGCAATTCTATATTACTCTTTAAATAGCCCCAAAATGGTGGGATTTTCCTTTCCTGACACAAACACAGGGCTTCTCTCCACTTCTCCAGGGTTAATCTTCCTTTGCTCATGCCTGTTACATTATCACTGGGAGCTGAGCAACAATTAACAATTTATGTTTTGTGGGAGCTTGATTCAGCTTGGCTTATAGCTTTGATGAGTTTTCTATGACTTTCTCAATAATACATTAGAAAATACTGACATGTTTTTAAATAGTTAATCTTCTACTGGTTTTCTGTGTTCTGAACCATGCTCAGCCCCCAGCCATTTCAATAATGCTTCAAGGAAGGTATAGACTGAGAACACAGAGGCAATTATGCTAGTCCAACAGCAACCTGATAAAATATTAACATTTCTTATGAAATTTTTCCAGAATGAAGGAGAAAAATCATCACCAGCGAGAAGCTTTGCAGTGGGGAAAGCCTTTTATCAGCAAAAGATTGTTAAGTAACACCATTAAATATTGAACGATGCTGAGGTGTGTCTGTACACAGCCTCATTTCAGCCCAGTGTGATGCAGATTTTATTTCCTCCTCTGCAGAAATCATGAAATCCTCTTTCAAACCACGATGGAAGAGCTAATCAGATAAAATCTGTACCTTGCCACTACTACTTTTATGATTTGTTAAGTTCACTGGAATGAGTAATACAGCATGAACAGAACATTTTAAATACCCCTTGGCAGTCGCTGAAATACAATAATCATTTAAAAGACACAGGAATTACCAAACTCCATGTGCAGCTGGTGCTCCATCAGACCAAAGGGAGCCTTGTCTGGGTGATTTTCACCTCTGCACTCTCATTTTTTATTTCACCAGAGCTGCTGAGAAGAAATAAATAATAAATTGAACAGCAAAAAGCAAGTCATTCTGGGCAGCCTCTGGCAGCAGTTTGCTCTCATAATGCTGTTTGGTGAGCTGGAAGCATCCAGCTCATTTCCTAAAGAGCATTTTCTGCTTAGGTCGGGGCTCTATTAATCTGTTCAAGCCAATTCTCTGAAATCCAAAGCATCTGTATTTGGGAAGATCATGGTTTATTTGGATTCTCTTTGTGTCTACTGTCAGTAGATGATTTAAAGTCCAAGGGATTTACAGTGTAAAGTCTCTCCACTGGCATGTTACGGTGACCTTCTAAGCAGCATCTCCCAATATTTGGCTAATGCTTCTAAGCAGCATCTCTTTCAATATTTGGGTAACAGCTGGTCCAGTCAGCAATAAAAAACAAAGGTAAACAGCCACAACTGCTGGAAGTGGCTGAGCTTTGGCAGTGGAGAATGGCTGCAGGGAGTGGGGATAGCTGAGCTTTCAGTGTTTGACCAGGTGTTTCCTGGCAGGTTCTGAAGATGCCTTGTGAGACACACAGCAGTGTTTGGGTGATGTTTTTGTTTCGGGGTGCCTGGGGGCTCTGGGGAGCAGTCACTGCAGATGTGGCCCAGCAAAGCCATTATTTCACGTTGGCCCAGTGTCCCCACACCAGTGCCAGCTGCTGTGTGTGGGGCAGCTGCTGCTCCTCCATGCACCGCTCGCAGCAGGAGCCGCATCCTCCCGCTCCCGTCCTGCACAGGTGCATGGAGCGACAGCTCCCACGGAGAATTGCCAGCCATAAGACACACAAAATCTATTTTCCTCAGAAAATTGTAAATAATTCATGGGCCTTGGTTCTATAAAGAGGCCAGTTATAAATCATCTGAGCTGCACCTGGAGATTTCTGATGTCAGCATTATCACATGAATTACATCTCTCCAGGGCCATCTATTACTGTAAACACAATTCCAAAGAGGAATTATGCACGTAACATGCGCAGGCAAACAAACAAGTAATCTTCAGCCTGGAATTTGATACTAAAGCTTTGCAATCCAACTGAGTCGTTAGTGGCACTAATTTTCTGCTCTGGCCTCAGAGATCCTTTCATTCTATTCCTGTCCAGGTGTATTTTTCCCTGGGGAGCACCTGTTGGTGGGAATGCTGGCTGACTGTACAGCACCGGCAGCCTGGGTGCTGTGAGCTGCAAGCAAAAACCATGGATGTGATTCCAGAGGGACGTGAACACGTGCTGCAGAAAAGATCTGGATTCTGACACTTCCATGTATCCCCATCTTCACCGTGCTGGGATTGCAGGTTACAGCTGTTGAATGACACCAACTGCTTTTTCATTCTGTTCTTCAGAAATAGAAACATTCTTGAATAGAAATGATCCTGATGGTTTCCAGCTCTTGGTGTCAGCACAGAAAGATATGGGAGGCAAAGAACTGAGATGTGTTTATGGACTGAATGAGAGGACTCCCAAATTCCCGGTTTTCTGTGCTGTCCAGAGGGTGGGACACGGTAGAGACACTTCTGTTGAGGCAACCAAGCAGGTGACTGAAAAGCAGGGGGGAAAAGCTACACCCAGAGCTGGCAATGATCTGCTGAGCTCAGAGCAGAGAGGAACAAAACAGAATCTATCTTGGCAAGGGCCTGAGCTCCCGTGGAGCTCAGAGGCTTGGCCTGGGTCAGGCAAGCAGAAGTTTGGCCGTGGTGCCCGGCCCTGCCTGCACCACGAGTGCTTTATGGCCAGCAGGGACCCGGGCAGTACAAAGGCTGATGTCTCCCCAGGCTGGACTTTAACAGCTCGTGCTCCAGGCACTGCTATCTGGGCAGAGGTCACATCCCTCCTGCCCCAGAAAGGGCTTTGGAAAGGCTGGAAAAACTTCCTGGCCTACGGACTGCTGGGGAGACTCCAGAAAAAGGGATCTGTTTTCCCTTTGTGCTCAGCTGGGTGGAACAGAAACAGGTACCAAGTACCTGAGCACACAGAGGTGGGCTGCTGAAGCTGGAGCCAGCAGAACTTGTTTGAAATGCCCAGAACAGCCGTGGGTCGGGCTGTGGTGCCACCAGTGCCTGTTTGAAATGCCCAAAACAGCCGTGGCTCGGGCTGTGGTGCCACCAGTCCCTGTTTGAAATGCCCAGAACAGCCGTGGCTCGGGCTGTGGTGCCACCAGTCCCTGTCTGAAGTGTCCAGAACAGCCGTGGGTCGGGCTGTGGTGCCACCAGTGCCTGTCTGAAGGGTCCAGAACAGCCGTGGGTCGGGCTGTGGTGCCACCAGTCCCTGTTTGAAATGCCCAGAACAGCCGTGGGTTGGGCTGTGGTGCCACCAGTGCCTGTCTGAAATGCCCAGAACAGCCGTGGGTCAGGCTGTGGTGCCACCAGTCCCTGTCTGAAGTGTCCAGAACAGCTGTGGGTCGGGCTGTGGTGCCACCAGTCCCTGTCCCTGTCTGAAATGGCCAAAACAGCCACGTGTTGGGCTGTGGTGCCACCAGTCCCTGTCTGAAGTGTCCAGAACAGCCGTGGGTCGGGCTGTGGTGCCACCAGTCCCTGTCTGAAATGGCCAAAACAGTCGTGGGTCGGGCTGTGGTGCCACCAGTCTCTCTGAAATGCCCAGAACAGCCGTGGGTCGGGCTGTGGTGCCACCAGTGCCTGTCTGAAGGGCCCAGAACAGCCGTGGGTCGGGCTGTGGTGCCACCAGTCCCTGTCCCTGTCTGAAATGCCCAGAACAGCCGTGGGTCGGGCTGTGGTGCCACCAGTCCCTGTCTGAAATGCCCAGAACAGCCGTGGGTCGGGCTGTGGTGCCACCAGTCCCTGTCTGAAATGCCCAGAACAGCCGTGGGTCGGGCTGTGGTGCCACCAGTCCCTGTCTGAAGGGCCCAGAACAGCCGTGGGTCGGGCTGTGGTGCCACCAGTCCCTGTCCCTGTCTGAAATGCCCAAAACAGCCGTGGCTCGGGCTGTGGTGCCACCAGTCCCTGTCTGAAATGCCCAAAACAGCCGTGGGTTGGGCTGTGGTGCCACCAGTGCCTGTCCCTGTCCGAAATGCCCAGAACAGCCATGGGTTGGGCTGTGGTGCCACCAGTCCCTGTCTGAAATGCCCAGAACAGCCGTGGGTCGGGCTGTGGTGCCACCAGTCCCTGTCTGAAATGCCCAAAACAGCCGTGGGTTGGGCTGTGGTGCCACCAGTGCCTGTCTGAAATGCCCAGAACAGCCGTGGGTCGGGCTGTGGTGCCACCAGTCCCTGTCCCTGTCTGAAATGGCCAAAACAGCCACGTGTTGGGCTGTGGTGCCACCAGTGCCTGTCTGAAGTGTCCAGAACAGCCGTGGGTTGGGCTGTGGTGCCACCAGTCCCTGTCTGAAATGCCCAGAACAGCCGTGGGTTGGGCTGTGGTGCCACCAGTCCCTGTCCCTGTCTGAAATGCCCAAAACAGCCGTGGGTCGGGCTGTGGTGCCACCAGTGCCTGTCTGAAATGCCCAAAACAGCCGTGGGTCGGGCTGTGGTGCCACCAGTGCCTGTCTGAAATGCCCAAAACAGCGGTCGGTCGGGCTGTGGTGCCACCAGTCCCTGTCTGAAATGCCCAGAACAGCCGTGGGTCGGGCTGTGGTGCCACCAGTCCCTGTCTGAAGGGCCCAGAACAGCCATGGGTTGGGCTGTGGTGCCACCAGTCCCTGTCCCTGTCTGAAATGCCCAAAACAGCCATGGGTTGGGCTGTGGTGCCACCAGTCCCTGTCTGAAATGCCCAGAACAGCCGTGGGTCGGGCTGTGGTGCCACCAGTCCCTGTCTGAAATGCCCAGAACAGCCGTGGGTTGGGCTGTGGTGCCACCAGTCCCTGTGTGAAGGGCCCAGAACAGCCGTGGGTTGGGCTGTGGTGCCACCAGTCCCTGTCTGAAGTGTCCAGAACAGCCGTGGGCTGGGCTGTGGTGCCACCAGTCCCTGTCTGAAATGCCCAGAACAGCCGTGGGTTGGGCTGTGGTGCCACCAGTCCCTGTCTGAAGGGCCCAGAACAGCCGTGGGTCGGGCTGTGGTGCCACCAGTCCCTGTCTGAAGGGCCCAGAACAGCCGTGGGTTGGGCTGTGGTGCCACCAGTCTCTCTGAAATGCCCAGAACAGCCGTGGGTCGGGCTGTGGTGCCACCAGTGCCTGTCCCTGTCCGAAATGCCCAGAACAGCCATGGGTCGGGCTGTGGTGCCACCAGTCCCTGTCCCTGTCTGAAATGCCCAGAACAGCCGTGGGTCGGGCTGTGGTGCCAGCAGTGCCGCGTGTCTCGGTAACACCTCCAGGTAAATTTAACACAGCACGAACTGGGCACCGCTGCCATGAGCTCCCTCGGCAGCCTCCAGCTGAGCACCGGAGACACGGCGACATCAGGGATGGGACATTGGCACACACGGGCACAGCAGCTCAGCGGCACAAAACAACCCAAAAAATCGTTCAGAGCTAAATCGAGACGTGATTTAGCCCAGAAGTGCCCACAGTGTTTTGTGTGCCTAAAACCCGCGATGGCGGGGGAAGGAACGGCACAGCGAGCGACCACAGTGCTCCGACTGCAGCGGAGAGCGGCGGGGGCTTCGCTGCTGCACATCCCGGGACACGGCCCGGGACATATCCCGGGACACAGGCCAGGACACGGGGACACATCCCGGGACACGGGGACACAGCCCGGGACACGGCCCGGGACACATCCCGGGACACGGGGACACAGCCCGGGACATATCCCGGGACACAGGCCGGGACACGGGGACACATCCCGGGACACGGGGACACAGCCCGGGACATATCCGGGGACACAGCTCGGGACAATCCGGGGACACATCCCGGGACACGGGGACACATCCCGGGACAATCCCGGGACAATCCCGGGACACGGCCCGGTGCCGCGGGGACACATCCCGGGACACGGGGACACATCCCGGGACAATCCCGGGACAATCCCGGTGCCGTGGGAACACACCCCGGGACACGGGGACACATCCCGGGACACATCCCGGGACAATCCCGGGACACATCCCGGGACATATCTCGGGACACATCCCGGGACACGGGGACACATCCCGGGACAATCCCGGGACAATCCCGGGACAATCCCGGTGCCGCGGGGACACATCCCGGGACACGGGGACACATCCCGGGACAATCCCGGGACAATCCCGGGACAATCCCGGTGGCGCGGGGACACATCCCGGGACAATCCCGGGACAATCCCGGGACAATCCCGGTGCCGTGGGGACACATCCCGGGACACGGGGACACATCCCGGGACAATCCCGGGACAATCCCGGGACAATCCCGGTGCCGCGGGGAGCGCTCTCGCAGCCCAGGCCCGGTGGCGCCACTCCCGCCCACTGGGGGGCGCCCGCCACACGCGCCCCTGCGCCCGCGCGCATCCCTCGCGCCCCCTCACGCGCCCCCTCACGCCCCTCACTCCCCTCATTCCCCTCACTCCCCTCACTCCCCTCACTCCCCTCACCTCCCTCTTCCCGGAGCCCTCTCCCCTCCGCGCTCCCCCTCACGCCCGTCCCTCGGGGCTTGCGGCCGGGAGCGGGGGCCCCTCCCGCACTTTGTGCCGCGCCCCGCCCGCCGCCGTTGGGCCGGCCCGGCGCTCTCCCCGCCCCGCCGGCTCTCCCCGTCCCTGCGGCCGCGCTCAGCCCCGGCCCGCGGCGGCGGCGGCAGCGCGGGCGGCCCCGGGCGGCCCCGCCCCCGGCCCCTTTCCGCCGGGCTCGGCTGCCGGCGCCTTCCGCCGCCCGCGGGCCAGCGGCAGCAGCGGCGGCAGCAGGAGAAGGAGGAGGCGGCGGCGGGCGGCTCGGCGGGCCCGGGAGCGGCTCCATGGCGACCGCGGCGGCGGAACCGGTGTACGGGCTCTCGGAGGACGAGGTGGGTCTGCGCGGACGGGCCGGGTTCGGGGCGTGCCGGGGCCCCGTCGGAGGGAGCCGCGGCTGAGGTTCGGCAGCTGGGCGAAGGTCGACGGTCGGTCCGGGAGGGCGAGCGTCGCCCGCCCCGCAGGGCTCGGCGCCCCTCCCGCAGCTGCCGCTCGCCCGGGGAGCGCTGCCCGCACCCCAGGCAGGTGCGGCCGCCCGGAGCCCGCGGGTGCCTCGGCCGGGCGGGCCGCGAACAAAGAGCCACGGCCCGCGGTGCTGCGGGCGGGGGCGGCCGCCCCTCGCCGCCTCCTCCCCGCAGCGCTGCCCGTGTCCCCAGGGAGCGGCCGCGGGGCCCGAGCGGAGCAGCCGCCGGCTCGGGGCGCCGGGCACGGTGTCAGACACAGCCTGGCCCCAATGCAGATGGGGCTGATAAGCGGGGTAGGACCCGCGATAACTAATCGCCGTGTGCCGGCTTTATCGGCCGATGTCTTCTGTAGAACCAAACAAATCGTACAGACGTGAGGAGAACAGTCCGGTTTACTTTAGGTGAATGTTAAAAATCTTATTTAACGCCCTTTTTGTTTCATTGCCTTGGTCAGGTGCTCCTTTTCTTAGGAGCCAGTGTCGTAGAGCATCAGCAATGGGCAAGGCTGCATTACTGGGCTGTGGTTTCAAGGTATCGGCTGTTAGGAGCGCACGTATTGCTTTTATTTTTACAGGAGTGAATAGTAATTACAACAGCATTGCTTCCGGTTTTGTGGGGCTGAGCACAACGGGTGATGTGTCGGTCTGTTTGTGGTGTAGAAGAAAGTAACATTAAAAACATTTGCCTTGTGAAGCTGACAGACAATGTTTCTTACCTGGTGTATTTCAGCGGCACCGAGTCTGGATGACTGTAAGGTTTAATTCGCATTGGGAAGAAGGCTCCTGGGCAGGAGTGGGTGTTTTGGTAAGGGGGGGTGTCATTCTGTTGTTGTTAAATTATAAAGCTGAGAGCAGAGTGATTGCAAATGCTCTGCCTGTGTGTGAAGGTAGGGGCGAGGAGAGGGCGTTGCAGGAGCGTTGGGTGATGTAGATAGCGAGCACAACAGCAGAGAAGAACCTTCTCCTGCCTGGGTTGTTTCCATAAGCCTTCGTGTGAGCACAGCGGTGGCTGGCACCAGTCCCCAAGCAGCTTTGGGCCAGCTCCGGTGAATTTCCCGACCCTGCAGGTAGCTGGGCCCACTGCCGAGCCATCTGCAGGGCCCTGCTTGCTCCAGGGCTGCCGGAGGGCCTGCGGTGATCTCGCCTGCTGCTGGGGGTCTGCACAGCCTCAGGGAACAGCTACAGGCAGAGGGGTCTGCTGTCCCAACACGGGCATCCCAAAACATTTGATTGGAGGTGCTTTTGTGCTTATATTAGCAAGTGTGATCTGTGAGGAAAAGGGAAACCAGGAGCCACCCTGCCAGTCCCAGGGAGGTGGCTGAGAACACCACGTTGGAGCTTGGCTGCTGCCTTTTCTGTTGTGCGTGCGCTTGCTGTGTCTTTTGTCCCTGCCTCCTGCCTCGACATATGCTGCTACTTGCACGGAATGCTAAAGAGAAACGGATACAGGGAGAAATCTGCAACCTTGGCTCGGAGGTGGAGGGATCTCGGGAGAGCAGGGGCTGTTCCTGCCACAATGCTCAGCCCCTGGCCTGTGGAGCCGTGGGCAAGGAGATGTGTTTGTCACTCATCTCCGAGGTAAAACCAAGCTGTTGGAAAAGGAGCTGCTGGGAAAAGAAAGGCTCTGGTCTCTCAGCAGTGGCCGATGTCACAGCTGCAGTGATGACCACACTGCCTGAGGGACAGGAGACTGTGCTTTGTTTCCTGCTTTGCTGTGCATCTGCTGCTGCTGGACACTTCTCAGGAAGAGCAGCGACCATCTAAAACTGCAGCAGGAGTCCACAAATGGAAATAGGATGGAAGAAAGAGGGAGAAGGGACTGAGGGAGGAGTGGCATGGAGAAGGATGCAGGTGATACTCACAGCCTGTTGGGCTGTGGTTTCATGACCCTGACCCGCTGTTGAGTCTCTAGTAATGGGCAGAGGACAGCATGGGGGAGGGAGGGTGGTCTCTCTCAGGAAGGTGGCTGTAAGAGAGCTCTAGTAAAGGTAAAGCTCAGGAGGGCAAGGAGGGTGTGCTGACAGTTCTCTGCGTGCTGCCTTGTGTGGGTAATGACTTCCCACTAGCATTGGCTTAGTCTTGGCTCATCATTTTTTGGAAAGCAGAGCTCTATTAGCTGTGTGAGAGGCTGAGTTGCAAATGTGGACATATTCAGCCTATTCATTTCCTTTGTTCCTGCCTGGGTGTGAAATGCAGCTTGCAGATCTGTTGTACATGGGTTTTGGAGGGTTTGGAGTTGGCCTTGTGCAGTGCTTCCCCTCCTGGCACATTTGCTGGTTGGAAAACGCAGTGATTTACATGCAAGCTGGACTCTCTGAGTGGCTCTCCAGAGAGACAGAAGCAGCAGTCTCTCCTACAGACCAGAGGCACAGGCTTCCCTCCTGCTTGCACAGCTGATGTGGGCGTGTGGCTGCACGGTATGGGCCTGCTCCCATCCCTGGGGGTGGCTGTGGCTCCCAGGGCTCCCTTCCACGTGGACATGGTTCCCTTTTGCCCAAGGACTCCCATAGGTGTGGGGACACCAGGCAGTTTGGGGATTTGGGGATCACTGAGTCACAGGGGATGAGCCAAACGTTGCAGCTGGTCATGTTGTGTTCACAGATCAGCCTCCTTGTAAACCTGAACAGTAAAGTGTTTTATATTAATTAGTTAAAAGTAGTGGTAAATCAGAGTCATATACTGCCAGTTTTTCACTGTTGGGGTGGCCTCTGCTCTGGGCCAGGCTGCCCAGAGGGTGTTTGAGCTCCATCCTTGGGGCTGTTTGGGACACAGGCCTGGGCAGCCAGCTCTGGCACAAGCGTGGGGTGGGCCAGGTGACCTCCAGAGCCTTGTGCCAACCTCAGTCCCTTGGCCATTCTGGGAAATAATGTTTATACAGGCTCCTGGAAGCTTAGGCGCTTTCATGTAATCTCTAAATATCAGTGTATATAAAAACTTACAGCCTTTTGTAGCGGAAAATATTTGTGAGTGAAGTGCACCTCTTGTTTGTTTCCGTTCGGGTTTCTTGAGAGTCAGATGTTGCCCACACATATCACAAACATTTTGCTTTTTCAGTGTCCTTGGATAGAAGCAAAACTTGCAGCTCCTTGGATTTTGTTTGCTGGAATAAAAAATGGAACTTGAGAAAAAAGATCCTTGAAGAGTGTCTTTTTATACCTCTAAATATTAGGTCATAAAGAGGTTCATATGTGAAACTGCTCCCTGCAGTTGCACAATTCTTCTCTTTTCAAGTTCTATTCAACTTCTGTGACTTGTGATTGAGTCAATTGGAATTAGAAGCTTCCTACTGAGATGACATTTTGTCATGCCTTAGAAATTGTCAAAAGGATCTTATGTTCCTGAAAATATCTCAATGTGTGAGATACAATCCCATACGCCTCAAGATAAATAATTCTGCATGTAGTCACTGCAGCCTAACCTTTCATCTTAGCTCTTGTGGGCTGTGCTGGGCAAAGCCTTGTGCCTGAGGAATGGATCCTGAAGGATTTCAGGATCTCAGGAGCCTGTGTGGCACTTGGCTTTACTGAGACACACTTTGGGGAAAGGCAAACAGTTCTGAGTATGATGGAAACGGTTCCTATGGACAGGAGGAATCCCTGTAAAGCACAGGCTCACCTGGATGGCATCTGGGTAAGGAATAAGCCAAGACTTGCCACGGTGGTGCTGTGGTGAAGCGCAGCTCGTGCTGTGATGGATAAACTGTCTGTGCAAACTGTTTCAGACTGAGGCATATGGGAGGTTGGCTTTTGTGTTTACATGTTCCTGATGGATTTGTTGCTCTGGAATGATCTCCCTTGAGGGTGTCTCCTTCCCGGTACTGGAGTGTCATGTTAATGGATCCATGAGATGGGGCTGCAAAGGCCTCAAGCAGATGCTGTTGCTCATGATCAGCAGGATTTACTGGGGGAAAAAAGGCTGTGATTTTCCCTCCCTCCCTGGACTCAATGACAGCAGTGACACGTGGGAGTTCAGGGCTGGATTTCTCTGCTTTGCATTTGAAGCAAACCATAAGCTTTGGAAGTCATGGCAATGCTGAGTTGTTGGGGCAGTGGCAGTGTTGTCGATGGTTGCAGTCAGATTTCAGGTGACGTTTTCTGCTGTGTGGCCTCAGTGGTGAGGCTGTACCTCGCTGCCCACCCAGCTTCCACACTGTGCTGGCAGGGCCAGAGATGTTTCCTGAGCCCACCCCTGCCAGGACCGGTGCTGGGAGGGGTTCCAGAGCCGTGTCCCATCATTGTGCTGGTTCCCAGCTCAGCTCCTGGGGCAGTGCTGGATGATTGAGCAGGGCAGGGATGTGCTGGAGAAGCCACTTGTGGCTCCTCAGCTGTGAGCTGCAGAGGGCCAGTCTGCCCAGGGATGCTCCCCTGAGCTCCAGCCCAGCCCACTGCACACCTGAAGCTGGATGCTTTATGTGAAAAAACCCTTGAGTTCCTTGAGAAGATGCAGCCTCTGTCACCACCACTGAACACAGACCCTTTAAATGAGAGCTCTGTTGTTTCTGCTCTGAATATTCCGGTTACATAAAAGCCTCACTGCCATCAGTTTGAGAGGGGCCTCCCTTGGTCACTGGCAGTGTCTTAGCATTAAGAGATTCAGAATAGTGACTTTCTTATTGACCCTGAATTGTTTTTATGGACTCTAAGTGCACTGGCTTCAGGGATAGCATGTAAACCTTAAATGATGATTAAAAAGTCCAGGTAAGGAAGCATTTCATAAATGACAGGGCTTGCATATCTACTTGTGTGGCAGAATATCAAAATAGGCTGTGGTTCTCAGGAGGTCAATAGATTTTTCTAACAGGCTGCATTTTACACCAGCTTTTGATGAGTTATCGGCATGTTTTGGTCACTAGTGCTGCCACTAAGTAAATTTTAGTTTCATTATAAAATGAATGTAAAGACATTTAAGAAGGCTTGTATTAACATGAGGGTCTGAAGGAGACAAGGAACGTTATTTTTAGCTATATCCCCATTCAGAGATGGCTCTGTCTCCCCTGGCTGCTGTCTGTCCTCCGAGGGTGGTGTGCAGGCAGCGCAAGCCACGGTTCTGTTGTGCCTTTGGGAATTGGGATCAGCATTCCTTGTGTTCCGTGTGAAGGGCTGGAATTGGGAATTGGGATCAGCATTCCTTGTGTTCCGTGTGAAGGGCTGGAATTGGGAATTGGGATAAGCATTCCCTGTGTTCCGTGTGAAGGGCTGGAATTGGGATAAGCATTCCTTGTGTTCCGTGTGAAGGGCTGGAATTGGGATAAGCATTCCCTGTGTTCCGTGTGAAGGGCTGGAATTGGGAATTGGGATAAGCATTCCTTGTGTTCCGTGTGAAGGGCTGGAATTGGGATAAGCATTCCTTGTGTTCCGTGTGAAGGGCTGGAATTGGGAATTGGGATAAGCATTCCCTGTGTTCCGTGTGAAGGGCTGGAATTGGGAATTGGGATAAGCATTCCTTGTGTTCCGTGTGAAGGGCTGGAATTGGGATCAGCATTCCTTGTGTTCCGTGTGAAGGGCTGGAATTGGGATAAGCATTCCTTGTGTTCCGTGTGAAGGGCTGGAATTGGGAATTGGGATAAGCATTCCTTGTGTTCCGTGTGAAGGGCTGGAATTGGGAATTGGGATAAGCATTCCTTGTGTTCCGTGTGAAGGGCTGGAATTGGGAATTGGGATAAGCATTCCTTGTGTTCCGTGTGAAGGGCTGGAATTGGGATAAGCATTCCCTGTGTTCCGTGTGAAGGGCTGGCCGGTGGAGGGCACTGTGGAATGGGAAATGGGGACCCGAGGTTTTCCTCTGCTCCTGCACAGGGGCCATTTTCCTGCAAAGCAAACGTGGACTGTGTGCCCCACACCTGGGGATGTGCGGGCAGCTCGCCCCCGGAGCACGGCTTGTGCTGGGAGTTCCAGATCTCCTACAGGAGCCTTCCTTTGGAAAATATCACCAGGCACGGAACGAGCGCCGAATGAGCTGCTCTGGCAGAGGGGAATCGCTGCTACATCCTAGGATGTGGTGGGAGGAATTCACCCCTGCGGCTTCTGGGCTGGAGTTGTGTGTCTGTGAGCTAGCACCCTTATCCTTCCCAAAGCAAACAGCTCCTGGCTGTGCAGGGCTCCCTGCACAGCTGCTGTAGGATCCAGAGAACACGGCACATCTGCAGCTGGGGGTGCAGCATGCTGGCAGCTCGCTGATTTCTGCTGCACTGGGCCCAATTGGCAACCTCTCAGTCCCAGAGCACTGGATGGGCCAGGACCTTTGCTTAATTAACCTCTCTCCAATATAAACTGGGACTTCCTAAACAAGCTGGAAACTTCCAGGCCTTGTAATAGCAGTGAGGGCTGGATTATCCAACAGCTTCAGTCAACAGAAAGTCCTAGATGTGATAACAATGTGCAGAAGTATCTTGATTTAATTACAATTAAATTTTGGTGTTGGTGAACTGAGAAATCTCATCAACTTCCATAAATTTCTCTGTCTTTTGTTTTCACCGCTACTTCCTCTCAAATGTTTTGTTGTGTTGAATAGGAGGGTTTTAGTGGAGCAGCAGGAGGGCTGCTGGGCAGCTCTGTCCCCTTTTGGGAAGAAGTGCAGTGTAATCTTGTGTACACTGTTATTTTGGGTATGCTGGGTAGGAATGTGGCGAGGGTTGGGTGACTCCTACCTCGAGCACTGCGAGGAAGGAATGTGGTTTTACTGCTGGCGTGCTCAGCTCGGGGCTGGAGCTGCTGCCAGGTCAGTGCTAACACCTGACAAGCTTTACCTGGGACTGGAACTGTGCCTTTCTGAAGTATTTAACACACTGTCATGCCAACTTTTTCCAGCATGAGGTTCTTAAGCTGCCCAGTTTTTAGTGCTGGAGTGTTCCCTTCCCCTGCTCCTGTCTTTTCCTCTCCCCTGCCAGAAAGGAGGAAGAAAACCAAATCCTTAGGAAATGGATTGTTTTCTGTAGAGAACTAGTAATTAATTTTAAAATAAAAGATGTGGCTAAATTGCACAGGCCTGGATGCTAATTGTAGTTAAAATAGTTAAAAATAAACCAACCTATAAAAACAACTCAAAGCCCCAACAAAACAAATCCAGAAACTTGATTTCTGAGATGGACTATAGAATGTATTAGGATGTATTGTGTCTGCCAGGTGATGTCTTGACTGGACAGCAGATTTGGTGTGTGTATTTGTAATTGTTCATTTTTTATCTCCCTCCATTTGACCGTAATTCCTCTGTGCTGGAAGGCTGTAGGTGCTTGTCAGAATCCCGATTTCTAGGATTTAGGAACCTTGCCTGTTACCAAAATAAATATCTAAAATAAATATATACCAATATAAATATGTTAAAAAAATAAATAAGATGTGAGAGCACTGTCTATTCTGAGGGAAAACTCCATCAATGAGCTGGGCTTTGCCATTAAGCCATAGCACCTTATTTCTGTGCCTCACTGCATGGATCAGTGTGGCTGTGCTGGTGTCCTGCCAGCTCAAGCCAGGTTTTCCTGTTTCCATGTAGTTTATCTGCTGGAGAGGAGCAGAAGCATTTGGAATGGGGAGCACAACCGTGCCATGAGCTCTCCTTTGGCAGATCCTAGTGTTGAATAATCCTGGCTTGAGGGTGGAAGTATGTTCCTGTAATCTGTGTTGGTTTTAATTGAAAGCACTCCAAAGTCTGACTCTCTTTAAGCATCTTTATGTTACGTAGATGATCACACCAAATTCATGGCAAGATTTTGTAGAGATGGGAGTGATGAGAAGTGTGCAGGAGAAGGTGTCCTGGGATGACTCCCTCATGGATGGTCTGTTTGGAAATTGGTGTGGCGGGGAAAATCTGCTTTTGGCCTCCTCCTGGTGGCACTGGATGTAAGGTTTGGAGCGCGCTGCTCTGGAAGCCGTGCGGACAAAAATGAAGTCCCCGCAGAAGTGTTGGGTTTTGGGGTTGGAAAGAGGAGGCCAAGCTGAGACCCATGGGTGATGGAGACAGCCCAGGTACCTGGAGATGAGGCTGCACCGGCTGCTGCCATCAGAGGTGCTTTAGCCTGCTTTATTCAGATGAACCAAATGGGATTTAGGAGTTGGGTGTACTATAGGGCTGCTGTTGTGACTGCTTCCTTAGCACTGGGCCCCTGGGAGCACCCAGTTAGGTGTGTGTGGTGTGCTGAGGAGCTTCAGCTGGTGCTGATCTCAGTGGTTGATCCCAGGACAGTTCATTTGCACCTTCACTCTCCACTTGGGCAGGGGGAGTTGAGGCTGGTGGCTTCTGGAGCAGCCCACACAGCTCCAGTGGATTTGCACTGCTGAGAGAGGGATGCTGCTTTCTCTTGTATGCCCTGGGATAAATCTGCAGACAGTGTCCCATGTCTCTGCAGGGCTGTGGAGCTGCAGTAAGTTCTGGGAAGCTGATGGAAGTCACAGGTATGTGGCAGGAGCTGCTGGGCTGGTGGTGGAGGGTGTGTGTGAAGGGAGGGTAGGGCGCCTGCTCTTTGGTGGCTGTGAGCTGTGACATTGGCTATGTGGGTCTCAGGCTGGAATCCTGACCCTGATGAAGTCTCTGGCAATTCTGTCTAATAGCAACTCCTCTGTAGTCATATGGGAATGTTAAGTGGATGAATTCCCTAACAAACAAGCGGTGTTTTTAACCTTTCTTTAAAGATTTCTTGAGTTGACCGTTCCTGCTGTTTGTGGTGAAGGGAGTGGTAAGAGGGAGAATTGGTTTGTGGACAAAACTGTGAGTCTGGGCTTTGTGCTTGTGCTGATTCAGCCTCAATAACAAAGCAACAGCTTTGCTGCTCAGTGATGAGCAATGGACTTGCTTCTGTAACCTCTGCTCTCGGTACAATGATGTTTGAGTGTTATAAAATACTGGCTTGGCCATTGTTTGTAACAGTTGAGCTGAAAGAACTTGAAAATGTTGTCTTGGACAGGTCCTGCTTTAGTGAACTGGGACCATCTGGCAATGGTGTACATACATCTCCATTTTATAGCTGTGGGAATGGTGTCTCTGTTCAGAGTTCAGGGTTGCAGGATCACTTCCCTGCCTCATTTCATAGGTGCCTTTTCTCCCTCCTCACCTTTGTTAAAATGCTGTCTTAGCACTTGTGATAGTTTGACCACAGGTCAAGTTAGCCAGTGCTAAATCCCAGCACATTATTAAAGTTTACACCTGTCCCACGGGATGGGTGGACACCTGAGGTGGAGAAGTGGAGTGGTGAATTGGGCAGCTTCAGTGCTGGGTGCCACAGCGAGGGGCATGTTCCTTGCACAGCCTGCACTTGTTTCAGATAAGTGGTGGAGGCACATGTTTGCCTCTGTGTTTATCCTTGCTGGATGTTTGGTTTGTTTCAGTTCCAGCTGGTCAAGTTTGGTCACTTAATATTTTATTCCTTATTTCCAGTGTCCATAGAAAAACATTCAGTCGTCAGGATCAGATAAATTCCTGTGCATGCCTGGCCTGGCCTGTGTGTGAATAACACCACTCCTGCTCCCATGGCCTCAGGAGGCACTTCTCCTTTCCGTTCCTCGTGGGAGGGAGCCTTGCTGCGTGCTTTTCCCTGTCCCAGCAGCACCGTGACACACCTGGGTCCTGACAGTGTCCCTGCTGCTGGAGCAGGGGTGTGTTGGGGAGCACAGTGAGTGGGATGAAGGTTGCTTGCTGCTTTCAGTGTCGGCAGTGCCTCCTGGCCTGTACCCCCCAGCTCGAGGGCTGGCTTCTCCTGTGCCTCTGCTGGCTCCAGTGCTGCTTCTCGCCCACACTTCTGGGGCTGATCCTCTCCCAGCAGCCCTGCTTGTGTGAGCATTCTCATGAAAAGCTAGCTGTGAGCTGTGTATTCCCAGGGTGTATTCCCAGGCTGACAGTGCTGGAGCTGTGTTTTCCTTGCTTGTGAGCTGCTCTCTGCTTGTGGCTGTGACATCAGGACTCACTGGGTGCTCACTGGAGGCGCAGTGACCTGGGAGCTGGGCAGGAACAGGAACAGGGACAGGCTTCCCCTGGCCACCAGGGAGCCTGGCTGAAGGTCTGGAACCCAGAGCTGGACATGGGCCTTTAGGAGAGATAACGGGCAGTGAGCCCATGGATTGTTCTCTTTTAAAGATAGCACTATAGATACTTTTTTCCAAATTTTCTTTGTTGTATGGAGTGGATTATTATCCCCATGCTTCTGTTGCCTCTCTTATCCAGAGCCTACCTTCTCATTCTGTGTTCTAATTAGCATGATAAAGAACATGTTGCATTTTCCTGCCCTGTGTTTAGGCTGGGATTTTACTTATCCCTGTTTAGGGGCCAGCTGCATCCCAAGGGTGGTGGCTGTGGCACTCTGGGACCCCAGAACGGGAGAGGTGGGTGCAGCAAAGGCCCCCCTGTCCTGCAGATGCTGTGCTGGGCAGGTCTGGCCAGGCTGGGAGCAAGGTCAGAGTTGTTTTTTCCAGGGACATGGTGCAGCTGTGCTAGAGATTGTGCCAAATCAAGTCACACAGTCAGGTTTTGGTTTTGTCTTAACTAGTTTCTGTTGCAGTTTGAAAGTCAAACATTGTAAAGCAGACTGTGCTAAGTGGTTACAGGCTGGGTGTGGATTACCTGCCAGGTCATTTGTCACCGTGTTCCTGCATGCTCCTAATGCAAGATCCTGACAGAGCCCCTTTGGAAGCTGTTGAAACCATGGGCCCTTCGCAGCTGTTACTGACTGGCCTCAAAGTCTGCAGAGTTAAAATGCTGGAGTTTGTAGCTAATGTGTTTTCCAGTCTTATGGTGACCTTCTCATATCATGTGCCTATCTGTGTCACGTTTTTCCTGAGAATGTTGTCCAAAATTTGGCTTGGTACTAGTGCATATTTTAAAACATTTCAGTCACAGCTTTACTTACAGTTTCGATTGACATTGTTTATTAAAGAAATGCCTCTTAACACTGCTTGAATTGATTTAGCAAAACCCTGAGTGGTTTCTTCAGCCTGCTGACATCATGAGAATTTGTCTTTAATCCCTTTGTGCTGCTGTCATTTTATTTGGGGTTTGGTCAGTTCAGTTGTGAGGTAGTTGTACCTGCATTTGTGTTTCTTCATTTCACTCCCACGAGAGATGATCAGCTGTAATTTGGTGCAGGTACCTGTACCCTGGGGCAGTGTGTGCTGCCTGGCTCCCAGCAGCTCCTGAGTGTCTGTGCCCTATAGGGGATGAAATTGTTGTTTTAAATTCCCAAAACTTGGACAGGAGATAGATCTTGTGTGAGAGGGAGGTCAGAGGTGAGTGCTGAAATGGCTGCTGCAGCATGTACCTGGTGATGGAAATCGCTAAGCATGTTTGGTCTCCTCTTTATTGGACACCAGAACTATTTGGGAATTTGTGCATTTGGGAAGTAAAGTTGGGGACCCCAGCCCTGTGTCCCTGCAGGCTGGAGCTCACAGGGACCCCAGCTCCGTGTCCCTGCAGGCTGGGGACCCCAGCCCCATATCAGTGCAGGCTGGGGACCCCAGCTCCGTGTCACTGCAGGCTGGGGACCCCAGCCCCATGTCACTGGAGGCTGGAGCTCACAAGGACCCCAGCCCCGTGTCCCTGCAGGCTGGAGCTCACAGGGACCCCAGCCCCTTGTCCTTGCAGGCTGGAGCTCACAGGGACCCCAGCCCCTTGTCCTTGCAGGCTGGAGCTCACAGGGACCCCAGCCCCTTGTCCCTGCAGGCTGGAGCTCACAGGGACCCCAGCCCCGTGTCCCTGCAGGCTGGAGCTCACAGGGACCCCAGCCCCGTGTCCTTGCAGGCTGGAGCTCACAGGGACCCCAGCCCCTTGTCCCTGCAGCCTGGAGCTCACAGGGACCCCAGCCCCTTGTCCTTGCAGGCTGGAGCTCACAGGGACCCCAGCCCCTTGTCCCTGCAGCCTGGAGCTCACAGGGACCCCAGCCCCTTGTCCTTGCAGGCTGGAGCTCACAGGGACCCCAGCCCCGTGTCCCTGCAGGCTGGAGCTCACATGCTGATAGACAGCCTTTGATAAGGCTGGGATGTGCTGCAGAAGAAGCTCAGTGTGTCATTGCTAAGTGTTGCTGTGGAAACTGGCTGGTTTAGGTGGTTTAGCACTCAGCGTCTCCTGATGTTTATTGGGAAGGTGAGGCAGTGCTGTGGCTGATCCCCCAGCCTGGAATCACATGCCAGGGCTGCTGGACACCAGGGTTATCATGCAGATGTTGCTGGACATGCGACCTGGGGTAGCTGCCATCAGGAGGTCAGACAGCTCTCCCTGCATCCTGGGGCTGGTGTGGCTCCCCAAGACATCTCCTGCTGGCTTGTCTCTGGGGCCAGGCTGACCCCAAGGGCTGGGGCACTGTCCCTGTTCTGGAGACCAGAGCTGGCAGGAGCTGCCTGCCTCCCACAGCTGGCCTTTGGTCTGGACAGGCTGTATGAAGCCAGCTGGTCAGGAGGAGCGCATGTTGTGTGTGTTTGTGCTCCCTGTGAGTGAGCTGTCTGAAAATCCAGGACCTCTGTGGGATAAAAGCTGTTCACAGCTCTTATCGAGGGCTTGCTGAATGCCTCTTGCTCTGGCATTCACCTGGGTCTTGTGTTTCCTGTGGATATGGTTGGTGGTCTCGGTTCTGCTGCCCATTGTGTTCTCACTCGTGTCCCTGGGGCTCAGTGTTAAACTCAGGAGCGAGCAGAGGCTGAAGGGCCAGCGTGGTGGTCTTTGCTGTGAGGGGCTTGTGCCCCTCTATGGGATCAATTCTTCACCTTTGGGTTTCATCTCTGATTGCAGTCTGTGCTCTTTCTGTCTTCTTAGATAGAGGTGGTGCTCCCTGCAGTTTCCAGGAGAGGTTTAAGCCCTTCTCCACTGTCAAAATGGCCATTAATATTGTGTCAGTCCTTGCAGTGAT
The DNA here is from genome assembly GCA_032357785.1 of Periparus ater. Classification (NCBI taxonomy): domain Eukaryota; kingdom Metazoa; phylum Chordata; class Aves; order Passeriformes; family Paridae; genus Periparus; species Periparus ater. The sequence continues at coordinate 83,571,369 of CM063636.1, forward strand.
CCCACTCAGACTGGAACATCCTTGCTGTTTCGATGACACTGAGGAGATGTTTCTTTCTGAGAAGTCTGGAGTCTTCCAGTCAGGTGGAAAGACAGGATTGTGTGTAATTGAGACAGAGGACAGCCTGCACTGTGTGATCACCTCTGAAAAGCTTTTTCATGGAGAAATTCCCATGGATGGGACTTCTTGTTCCTCATATTTCATAAATGCTTTCAGTGCTTGGAAGGTGCCTTAGAGGCAGGAGGTACATGATAGCATAGGACAGGGAGTACATTGATTTACTGGTTTTTACAATTTTCTGACCTCAATTGTAGTTTTTAGGGAAGGCTGGAGGAAAGAAAATGTCCAGATCAGGGTTTGAGAGCTGGGAGTATTGAAGAGAGAGCACTTTGCTGCTCTGGATGCAGAAATATTGGATATTCCTATCAAAAGATAGTACCAAATTACATAGTAGGCTTTGTGTGCCAGTGAAGATGTCTGCTGGGCTGGCCAGCACTCTCATTATTCTATAAAAATTACCCTTTTGCATTCAAGCAATGACTTGGGGAAGACTAATTGTGAGAATCTTTCATTATTCCAGCTTTCTCCAGTTCAGTGGTAGCTCTGCCTGGCACCTTCAGCTTTTTCACTGACCACTGTAGCACTTCTCTTAATGTCACAAGTTCCTTGCCAGCATTTGTGTTTTCTGGAGCTGTTACCTGATCTTTGGAACAGGATTTTGCTGTGTTCAGTCTAAGCAGCTGCACTATGGGTTTGCCTACAGGACAAATGCCATCTCATGGAATGTGTCAGGCTGTGTGGTGTTGTGCAGCTCAGGACAAATGCCATCTCATGGAATGTGTCAGGCTGTGTGTTGTTGTGCAGCTCAGGACAAATGCCATCTCATGGAATGTGTCAGGCTGTGTGTTGTGCAGCTCCAGCCCATCTCCAGTGGGAGCCTGTTAAAGGAGTCATTTAGGAGTCATAAAGAGCATTTAGGGCTCTGCAGCTCCAAGCTGCTTTTCTCCCTTTGCTTTGGTACAGCACAGTCACCAGCAAAATTGGACTTGGTGTAGATCATCTTCTTTCTGGAAGGGGATGTGACTTCATTTAAACCTGCCTGGAGGAAACTGAGCTTGTTCTTCAGACTTGTGTTAATTTGTGTGATCCCAAGAGCTTTTCACTGCTGTGTTCAGTCACTGTAATACACATTTGTGTTCTTTACTCCCGAGGTTGTTGACTGAGCTCTCTAAAAGTCCTTGTGGTGTCAGGAGCAGCCCAGCCCTGTGTGTACCTCATCATCTCTGCAGGTCACAGTGTGATGCAGGGTCAAGAATAAGCAGGTAGAAGCAATAATTTCTTTACGTGACTGGTTGCTGTGGAAGCCGATCCACTGCCTGTAACTTGCCTGAGGAATTCAGCGTTGCTGTGCCCTCTGCTCCCTTGTTTTCTGCCTCCCAGAGGAACATGCATCTGTGCTTGCCTGGGACAAGGTCCTGCTCTGGGATGCTGAATGACTGACCCTATTGCAGCTCTTCTGCAAAACATGGATTCTGAATGTGCCTTTTGTTCGGGGCATGGAGCCCCAGTTTGCAGCCAGAATGCCTGGCAGGACACAAAGTGCAGCCTCTGTTTTAGATAATGAGTGGTGAATATTTGAATGAGTGTTTCTTAGTCTAGTCAGTGTCAAGTACCATTTTGGGAACAAGTGCCTGAGCTAACCTCTGAGCTTGGTCCAACAACAATCCATTTATTGATAGAATTTCACAAATCTTGAAGGAATTCCCCATAAACAATTAATACAACTGAAAACCAAAACAAACAGCCACCCCGATCCAACAACCAGTGCAAGCAACACTCCAACCCCCCCCTAAAACCCTTTCAAGCCTTCCACCACCAATATATATGCAGAAATTACTGATACAAACCCAACAAGCACTCAGCAGCACCTTCATTGTATTTGTTTTTCTTTAGAGTCTGTTCTTTTACAGTGTGTAAAAGACAAGCATATTCCATTAAAAGAAAAAAATGCCTTTAAATTAAAATAGTACCTACTTTTCTTCCTCTTCAAAAGCACCTGCAGTGCATGTATGCATAGGAGCAAACTTCTGCAGCTGAATTACTCAGTCTCCTGCATTGGGAATATTCTTGTTAAGTTTTTTTTTCCCTCCACCCTTAAATTCTGTTCTCATCTTTGGCTGTTCATAACATATACCTGTATGTCCAGGATGCACTGGAGAAGAAGCAAAGAGGATTTCCCCTGTGGGATTTGTCCTTCCAGCCAGGAGGGGCTGTGTTTGCTCCTGCTTGTCTGCCCAAATTTAGGGCAGAGCCTGGACTAGTAACTGAAGTTTCCGTGGTCTTTGTGAGACACTGTAGTTCTCAGGTGGAAGAGCCTGCTAGCCCTAGGCTATCCATTTATATCACAAATAAATACTCATAATGAACATAAAGAGTCAAATCTCTGTCAAGGGCTGCTGTGTTTGTAAAGTGAGCAGGAAGGGAAGGGGGAGAAGGAGGTAGAACATGGTGTGCATGTAGGTTGGAGACAGCAGGACTACAACCAAAAGCCTGACATGAGATGTTTCTGGTGAGAGCAGATCCCTTCCCCACTGACTTGGCTTTTTCACTGGTTTGAGTGGCTGTTTTTATTCCCCTCATCTGGGCAGAGGCTGTGATGGAGTGATTCTTCCCCCAGCTGAGAAATTCTTGGGGAGGAAAGCCTTAATGGACAAGAGGTAGTGCTAGAGGCTATGACTTGTTATTCTTTTAAAAAAAAGAAACTTGATCAAGATGAAGAAGAGAAGCCAAAGGAGTGAACTGCTGGAGTGACTGACAACACCACTCACTGAGATGTTAATGTGTTTGGAAGAATTTTTTTCACCAGGGGAGGTTGGAAACTCATACAGTAACATTAATTATTAACTGCAGCCAAGAGCTGGAAGATCTAATTTAATTTCTGGTTGGATAATAGGATGATTCATGCAACAAAACAAACTGTGTCAGAAAATGAAGTGTCTCTGTGAAAACTGACATTCCCAAGTTCTGCTCTGAGCTAAAGCTACTGCAGGTAAGCTATTACAGCTAGAAAGTGGAAAGTACAGGCTCCTGCAGGTGGAACAGCCAGCGGTGCAGCTCTGGGTGTGTGCCGTGGAATCGATCTCTCAATTTATCTGGGTTAGAAGTGAGCCTCCAATCCCAGTTTATTGTTGGATTAGGGTTTTATTGAATGTGTGTTTTGTCATTAAGCAGTGCAGCCACTGATGGTTTATGGTCTGGAATCATTAAATATCTAACAAGAATATAGATTGTGGTTACATAAACATGTTTGTGTGATCTATTGTTGATATAGTTGTGTGATCAACTAGCTGGGCTACTGCAGTGAGTGTAGCTCAACCTGTCCTGGTTGATACAGGATCTTTGCTTGCTCTGTGACACCTTCCACTAGACCAGCTTGCTCCAAGCCCTGCCCAGCCTGGCCCTGGCTTGGGAATATCATTAAGCAGAGCAGCATCGCTGCTGGATCCGGGCGGGGAATGGGAATGTCTGCTGTGTACTGATGGAGGCTTTTGGATAAATGGCTGGATTTTTGTGGGGACTGATAGGCTAAAATACAGCGTTACACTGGATTTGTGTGCCATTTCACACAGGAAAAATGAAGATGATTAAGTGTAAGGCTTAATTTTTCAGTTTTAAAAAGTTTGAATGTTAAGGGCCTAGTGCATTTCATGAGATCAAAAAACACCAGTTCAAGATGTTTAATTTTTTTTAATAAAATAGAAGTGTATCAGAGGTTGATGTAGTGAAAGGTAAAAATCTTTGTGTTGTGCTGGAGCAGCTGCTTTGAAAGCAAATCTTCCCATCAGGTCCTTCTGGGAGTCCTTACTGCAGGCTGCTAATTGGGAATTGCAACCCTTTCTTGTTACTGGTTGGGCTTGTCAGACATCCACTGGGAACATGGATTTTTAGTGGTTCTCTTTTGCCTAGGAGGTTTTAAAGTACTGCTGGAAAGTAATGGATCTGTGTGGGCCCTGACCTGGCCAGAATGAGGATTTGAAATTAAACCAACCTGCCTTGTTCTTTTGCCAGCATCCTGGCACTGGCAAAATTCTGTGCAGAGAATCATCATTCCTTTGTTTTATGGCAGTTTGTGCATGTCAGAACTTGTTTAAATAAAACCTTGATGTTTTAATTAATCAGTTTGGTTTCTGTATCCCCAGAGGGAAGAAAAAGAAGTTCTGTCAGACTTTTCTTTGGGAATTTTCTGTTGAAATTCACAGTAAATGTTCAGTTTGAATGCAGCTGGTCTTGGTGCTGGTCTGTCATGCAATATCAAGATTGGGTGTGGTTTTTGGCATGGTTTTGTTGGGTTTTTTCATTTTTAAAGCTAAGTCTGTAGAGGAGAGTCATTGCCAGGTCACAGATTGCTGCAAATACACCAGTTACTCCCAGTCAAAGCTTTGTGCAGGTTTTTAATAACTACATGTACCAAATGCTTTTTTTTTTCTCTGCTCCCACCAAAGGTTAGACACTTCTCTTGTCTTGTCCAGGGAAAAGCAGATCAAAGTTTCCTTTGGAAAGAGAATTTCCTAGACTGTAAATGCATGGCATGTACAGATGATTCAGCAAATATACCCTCCTGTCCTTAGGGTGTTTGCAGGCATTGGAAGTTGGGCTTGATGATCTTGGAGGTCTGAGCCAGCTGTAATGATTCTGTGATTGCTGCATGAGACACTGGAGAGCTCAGTTAGTGAGGTTGTGCAGAAAACAATGTTTTGCTTACATGAATTCTTTTAATGGTATAAATAGGTCTGAAAGTTAAATAAGGAGGAAAAAGTCCTGTGCAGAACAGCAGGCCCATTAAATGGAAGTTCTTTTGCATCCTCTTAGGTATTTCCAAAGCTCACAGGTGGCCTGGTTCAACACGCTTGCTAAAATTGTTCAAGTATATCCAACTGCATGGAGTTCAGTGGATTTCCATAAAAATAGATCACAATTCACTTGGAACACTTAGTTTTTAAAAACACGTAGTAAAAATACCTTGTGAGCAGATTTTCAGGAGGGCAGCAGCGTGGTTTGAGCCTGTTTGTTAATGCTGTGCTTTCAGCATTGGACTGGGTGTCTGGACTCTGGGTCCCACTCACTGGCACTGATGTGCAGGTACCTTTGATCCCCATGATCCTGATGTCTGTGTTCTGACTTGCTCATTGCAGTTCTGTGTGCTCTTTCCTGCTGGTTTGTCCCCATGCAGGGGCAGCATCATTATAGTGTCCCTCTAAGACGAACTTGTGCCTTGATGAAATTCTGCCTGGTGTGTTTTTCTGCTGAGTGTGTCATTGCAGCCAAGGAGAACATGAGTATAGTCAACACCTTCCTTAGGGAGTCTGAAACAGGACCTAAATCACTGCTGTAAAGCATTTCATATTTTTCTGCTGTATGAGCTTATGAATGCCATAGTTCTCTAAACCCTGCAGTTCTTGTAATGCTTACTGGTGTTTGCTTCATCTTATGATTCCTGCTGTGTGAGAATCCTTGCTTGGCCAGGAGTGCTCTGGGGAACCAGGTATGCTCTGTAAACTCTGGCCAGGAGGCTCTTTATGATCCAAACTGCAAAGCCTTCTTTTCTCCAAAAGCTTTTAGGTTTAGTTGCTCTAATTTTGTGATCTGTGGAGAAAATAATGGGGTTTTTACAAATACATTGCATCCTGCAGCGAGGGTTGAGAACTCTGTGGGTAAGAAAAGGCACAGTTTGAGTTACTCTGGGATTTGGTGAGGAGGAGTGTGATAACACATGCAAGGACAAAGTCCTGAGCTGGGTTGCTTGTGGTGAAGCTGAAAGGAGATTTTAATGTCCCTCCTCAAGCCAGATGAGTCGTAACCAAGTGAACTTTTAGGTTTGTTTTCTGTGCTGAACTTGCAGAGGAGCGTGGAGATTTGGGTCATAGCCCTGGTGCATGCTTTTGTTTGCATTGCACAACTGAGATTTTATCAAACACTGTTGGCAAAATTGCCACTGACAATTTCAAGATTAGTAAGATATTGCAAGAATTATAGTGAGACTCAGGTTCTGTTGCTATGGCCTTCAGAAAGTCACTGTGATGTCCTCAGAGATGGAGCTGTTTCCTTGGGGTGCTCGCAGCTGCCTTCCCTGGGGGTGATGGTGGCAGCCTGCCAGGCAGGGCACCGCGCTTGGGTTCTCCCTCTTGGGCTGCCCAGCGTTGTTTGATGTTCTGGAGGTGCCAGTGAGAACAGGATAAGCCAATTTGGGTGCACTCTCTGCAGGAGGGTGGTCTGGAGTAGCTTCCTAAAGCACATTTTTTCACTCAGCCATATGTGGATTGGTTTAATCCACCAAATAAAAGTAAGAATCAGCTCAACTCTTTTGCCGCTGAACTTGGTTTCAGTTGCTGGGGGATTTAGGAGAAGCCTAACATGGTTATTAGGTTTCTTACTTAGATGACACATGATTGATTTTGCTTTGGAGCTGCAGATCCTGGTTGATTTTCTCCCACAAAAAGGGAGAATTAAGAGCAGTGTGTGTTTGGGTGACTGTGTGTGTAGCACACCGGGGGTGAGCTTTCATTCAGGAAACCAGGAGTGCCACAGTTAAAACATTGAATTAAACGTTTGTTGTCTTTTCCATTTGGATTTGTTTTGCCACCAAAACACGGAGTTAAAGATCTGTTATCTTTTTAAGTACATTATGTTTTGCAAACTTTCAGCTCTAATAAAACTAGAGATGAGGTACTCAGTGGATGAAACCGGATTCACAGAGTCTCTACGTGCAGGTAACATTCCAGCGGCATCTGGTTTCTCTCCTCACAGTTAGTGGAAATTTACCTCGCTGGCGCCTATCAAGGGTTGGAATCAAAAATGTCTCTACACAGAGAGAAGGAAAAAAAAAAGCCCAACTGAACCAACACTCCCCCAGCGTGGCTCAGGCGAAGCTCTCTGCAGGTGAAACCCAAGCTCGCTGGCCTTTCCCCTCGTTGCCTCGGCGATGGTCATTTATTGCTTGTGCGGGCACAGGCGGCGGGCGAGCGGTGGTGCCTGGCGGAGCTCCGGGTGCTGCGGTGAGTGTGTGAGGGCTGCGGGGTGACTGCGGGGTGACTGACTGACTGACTGACTGCGGGGTGACTGACTGACTGACTGCGGGGTGACCGACCGACCGACTGACTGCGGGGTGACTGACTGACTGACTGACTGACTGCGGGGTGACCGACTGACTGACTGACTGCGGGGTGACCGGCTGACTGCGGGGTGACCGGCTGACTGCGGGGTGACCGGCTGACTGCGGGGTGACCGACTGACTGCGGGGTGACTGACTGACTGCGGGGTGACCGACTGACTGCGGGGTGACTGACTGACTGCGGGGTGACCGACCGACTGACTGCGGGGTGACTGACTGACTGCGGGGTGACCGACCGACTGACTGCGGGGTGACCGACTGACTGCGGGGTGACCGACTGACTGACTGCGGGCTGACCGACCGACTGACTGCGGGGCGACTGACTGACTGACTGCGGGGCGACTGACTGACTGACTGCGGGGTGACTGACTGACTGACTGCGGGGTGACTACAGGGTGACTGCAGGGTTCCTCCAGCTGCCAGCCTGGCATCCACATGGGCTGTTCCTGCTGCTGCTGCTGTGTGTGGCTCAGAAAGTACGAGAGTGACCCTGCCCATCTTGGGCTGTTTGACTCAGAGACTCTTTCATATACCTTTGGAAAAACACATTAAATGTTTAATCTTCCCGGTCTGCGTGACAGCTGTTCAAATATTGGTTTGCATTGATCCAGCCATTGTGCCTTTCACACTTGTTGTTCGTTTAAACGAGTCGAGCTTCTAATTTTATACCCCCATCGATTGTTATTTCAGGCTGTTCTCTTAATGCGTACGTTACATGTGTCATGGGATTTTCTGTCCTGTTGGAAGTTGACATCTGCAGCTTTCCTTTTCACACCAGGCTGGATTGCTGGGGCTTTCTTTCAGTGTGCATTCAGAACATACGGATGTGTATTCCAAAGCTTGCTCGGGTTGCTTTTACAGCACTGCTGTGTGCCCCTTTGAACGGGCAGCATTTCACCCTCATTGGGGGGAGAAGGCAGCTCAGGACGCTGTATTTGGCCCACATTCTTTCTCTTCTCTAAACTCTAGAGAAGAGTCACAACTCTTCTCTAAACTCCACAGCTCCAGGGTGTTTTACTAATCCAAGGCCAGCACTGAATAAGTTTTCTTTATGTGAGTTCTTTAATGGGTCTTAAAAATGACTTGGCTTTCCAGAGCAACTGGAGAAAGTGAATGTGATGTGTGTTTGATAAAGAATTAATAAAATGGTAATCATACAGGTCATGCATACAAAAGTCCCCTAAATCTGGAAATACATCTGTTTTCCTTCATCTTTTCTGAGGTTTGTTCACTGTTGATGAAGTCTGGGTTTTGATCTGTAATAGGCTTCCAGTTCCAGAGCTTGGTTCCACCTCAATAAACCAAGTCCTCTGAAATGGCACTGTGAACTGCAGCTGAGAACAGAGCCTGTGTCCAGGTTATCCTTCAGTGAAGAACTGTGTAACCTTTGTCATGTTTTGGGAAGGCAGGAATACGTAAACTTCGTGTTAATGATTGGACAGACGTGAGGCACAGTGGAGCTCAGCACTAATAGGTACCGAGGCCCTTCAGGGCAGGCTGCAGCAGCAGCTGGGGACGCTGTTCAGGGGCAGGGCCAGCTGCCAGAATGTGCACATGGAGCTGCTGAAATGCTCAGAGCCCCAGAGCCATCCCCTGCACACACAGCCTGGCCAGCGGATTGAATCACAGCGCTCAGGACAGCGCTGCCTGGAATTCCCGCGTGTGCTGCAGGTGCCAAAGCCGAGCGCGCTGGGAATGGAACTGCAGCATCAGCCCTGGGGCTGCACACAGCACAGCCTGGCCTCTGGAACTGTGCTCCAGGCAAGCTTGAAATAGGATGGAAAAATGGCTCTGTGGAATGAGCTGAACTTACCTTTCAAACTGTGCTTCAAAAAGCAGCTTAGGATGTGTGCTGTACAAAACGCAGGGAATTCAGTGGAATACAAAATTGCAGAGTCGGGTGTTCATTTCCTGCACAGAGGTGAATACAGTTTAATCTCATCCCCACACAGGTATTTTCTTCTGCCACGTAATTTCAGCTCTGAGCAGAACCAAAGGTTCTTCCTTTGCAAAGAGTAACTCAAGTGGCAAGTGGCTTCTGAAACCTTTTCTCTCCTCTTGCCATTTTCTGCCTCCTCTGTGATGTTGCAAGGAGAAAAATTTGGCTGCTCGTGAAGGATGGGGTGGGGTGATAAGCAGATGAAGGTGGGTGCTGGTCCCTTGGGTGCAGGAGGAGGGAAGGAGTATCCCAAGATTGTGTCCTGCAGTGTGCAGTTGCCTCCACTGCTCGCTGACTCAAAGGGGTATTGGATATTCTTGCCAGAAAATGGGAGTTTGTGTTGGGAAATTGCTCTTTAAGAATATATGAGGTGGCTGATCACTGATGGAAGTCTTTCAGTCAGGGTAAAGTGCCAGTAAATTGTGCTCTGCAGCTTTTGTGTGGATCAGGTTGTGCTCTGGACAGTCTGAGTGTGTGCTCAGCAGTGTCAGTTCATGCAGGAGCTGAAGCTGTTCAGCTGAGAGAACTCACGGTTGCACCGCTGCTTCTGGAATCTCCTTCCGTTTTAAACAGGGCCGGGCTAATTAAGCAAGTGCTCTTTTTAGAGTCCAGCAGAAGAACCATCTTGCTCCAGTCAGGGACCTGTCCCTCCTCTGCTTCCACTTTGCAGCTGCTGCTTGGGGAGGGGTGTCCGTGGTGGTCCAGCCCTGGCTGCTGGAGGGGGCCCTGGTTTCCATCGGTGTGGCTCCTCCCCAGGGAGCCTTCCTTGCTCCTGACACGTGTGGACCTGGTTCCCTGAGTCCTGCAGAGCTGTGCTGTGTCTGATGGGCCTGGTTACCCTGTTTTGCTTGCTCTTGTTTGTCTACTTGCAAATTAGGACTCCAGCTGTATGTTCCTTATCCTTCAGCCTCACTGTTTGCTGTGTCAGATCCCACTTCTCCTTAATCCCCCCAGTCTGTCTCCTTATCCAGTTCTCTGCTTGTGCTGGGGATCACTGCATTATTTGGGGTTTCAATCCTGGGTCTTCTCATGCAGAATTTCTCTGTGGTCGGTGATCTCTGTCATTGTGCCCTGGGTTTACAACAAAAACCAACCAAAATCCCAATGTTCTTGTGCAGTCTTTTCAGAGAGGGCCGGGTGGAAACCTGCATCAGGTAATTGGTACCCTGTGAGTCTCAGGCTGTGCCCAGCCAAGCAATCCTTTATCTGAATTTTTGGTGGACAATGAAGTGAGATCACCTCGCTGTTGCTGTAATAATTTAACTCCTTTTTTACCTAGACACAGCACAGTTGGAGATGAAGAAATTGCGATACAAGGAGTCAGCAAAAGTTAATACATATGGTACATATGGTAGACCTCATGACTAATTGAGGAGGTGGTTAAATTTTTTTTAAACATTACATATATATGTGTACATATTTCATGCATATAAAAATTAGAACAAACACTTGCAAGAGCACTTGTTCAGCTTGTTAAATTGGAATATTGAGGAGAGGCTGAGAGCCTCCTTGCAGGAGGGAACAGCGTCGTAGCTTCTGGGACACTTAAAGCAGATATGACCCTTGGAGAATCTGTTTAGATCCTCTTGAGCATCATCTTTTGTATCTTGCAAGACACAGTTAGGGGGTCCTCCAGTAGTGGGACCTCCTCTTGCCTTTTTTTCGCTTCTAAAGATGGTGGGGGACATTGTTCATGTTTTCCTTTGATTTATTTTGAATCAGCTAATATGCAGAGGTGCCCTCAGCACAGGAAGAAGATGCCACTGTAGCAAAGTTGATATTGGACTTTGCTAGAGGGAATCTGAGCAGCATTGTTAATACAGAAACAGCTATTGCAACTTCTCCTCTAGTTGTGCTTCAGTGAGGTCTGAACAGTCTGAGTTTCAGCTCGGGTTTTTCTATGCTGCCTTCCCTTATGGAAGGAATTCTCCTGATCACAGTCTGCAAGTTCATTGCCTTTTGTAGATTAAAGCAGCTCTAGACAACCAGGCACACGGTGCATAGGAAAAAAACCTTCCATATCCACTAACGTGAGTGCACTGATTTGTTCTTTTTCACATCTGTTTTGCTCACCTCTCAGGTAAGCTTTGGGCTCTTTTGGGAACAAATCCTGTTCCCTAATTTAATTAGGAGCTACCTTGCAGTGTTGTGCTGCTGGGGAGAACACCATACACCTGGTTTACACCTGGTTTACAGGAGGGATTTGTGCCTCCAGTGCTGTTTTACTGCAGCCCAGTTCCTCGGGCAGGGCGTGTGCCAGGCTGGAACTTGCCCTGCACACAGGTTCAGTGGGACTCTTGTTTTCTGATCCCCTGTCCGTGCCTCCTTCCACAGGGGTGAGTTGGGATACCCGGGTAAAGCTCTGCTTTGGGGCTGCTCCTGACCTTCCTCACAGTCAGAGAAATCTGTGCCAAGACAGCTGACAAAGCTGTGTCTGCCTTCCAGCTGCCTAAAGCAAACAGAGCAGGAGAAACCTGTGGGAAAGTGTAATTGTTGTCTGAACGGGCTTCAAGGAACGGAGTCTCAAGTTACCGTAATTGAATCCAGTATCTTGCAGCTCTGGGAGGCTTATCAGAGGAAAGAAGGTATCACTGATATGGGGACTGCAGAACCTGTTTCTGTAGAAGACTTTCCAGGTTTCAATTTGGTGGCCTCTTTGTGTTGCTCAGGCAGGGTGAAATAGAAGTAAAAAAAGGCAATTTTTACTGATGTTCCTCAGGCACCTCATGTAATGAAGTGATAAACTGAGCATCAGGCTGATGCTCCAGTGATGTGCATCTGCAGGACGTGCCATCTGTCTGTGAATGCTGATTTTGAGCTCTCCACGTACACCAAGGTGGTGAGACAGGCTTCAAAAACTCATTTTAAGGATTTATTTTTAACTTGCATCCTCGATTTTTACACCACAGACATCTCTCATTAATATGAGAATTATTATGTTATGAAATGTTATGAATAATTTCTCTTGTGTTTGAAGAGCTTTAGTGTCAATGCAGAATGAATTTGTGGCATATGGATCACTTAGGATGTGAAATGGCCCCGTTCAGCAAATATTCTTGTACTTTTATTGCTATTATTGTTACAGTGTTATTGCTATGATGTATTACTGTTATCTACTCTTACTCTGCCTTTATTGAACTCTCAACAGCTCTGAAGTCGAATACTCCTCATGGTTGGATTCAGATAAGCCTTCCAAGAGGTGGTTCTTATCCAAATCCTGCCTAGGAGAGACTCCTGCTATCTGCTACCCTCTTGCCAAGTGCTGAGCTTCAGAATGACCTAGAGAATAACCATCAAACCCTCTTTTCTTTTTTGTCACAGGAGGAGTCTCGCATCCTCAGGGTGAAGGTGGTTTCTGGCATTGACCTGGCCAAGAAAGACATCTTTGGAGCCAGGTGGGTGTTGTGCAGCCCTGCGATCCCTGGAGCTCCAGCAGGGTGCTGGGTGTGTGTGGCTGCTCCTGCCTTCCTCCTCCTCTGCTCAAAGCCCAGCCTTGCAGAGCCCAGCCAGCTGATACCTGGGGGAGAAGCTGCTTCTCAAGCTACAGTGAACCCAAACCCAGTAATTTTCTTCTTCTGAAGGTTAATTCAGGCTTGACATTCCCGCTCTCTTAAGCCTAAGCATGACAAAATGCTCTACTGCAAATGTTCCAATCTACTTAGAAGGGTTTTATCAGTTTGAAATTAGTGGTATCCAATTTTAGCTTTTATTGAAATGACTAATTTCTTAATGTATAAATGAGCCTCCCTGTAGGTTTGCCTGTATTTCTTTAATGATGCTTACAAATTGTTCATTAACTTGTGTATCTAGCTTAAAACTACATGAAAGCAGCAATTAAAAGTTTAATCAACTTTAGTATTTTGGGTGAAATTTGCAAAAGCGTTCCTTTGGTAGCTGTGTGCAGAGTATGGTATGCCAAAGCTTTTTTATTTTCTTTCTCCAAATGTCTTGTTTTGAAGAACAGTTTTTGATGCTGACCGTAAGCAACGTAACTTTTACCTTTCAAAATGTGTGAAGCTAAATCCAAGTGTAATTTGTACTGAATCCTATTGATGTGGCCTTTGGCATATTTTAAGGAAATTGGTCTCAAGTCAGTAGGATTTCCATAAAAGCAGAGAGTTGAAAACATTCCCTACACGTGTTTTGAAATTTGTTTTTCTCTTTCAAATGAGTTCATGTGCAGTCCTTTGAAAGCAGGTTGGTGTTGCAGAGTTGTGGCCCCAGCAGCTCCTGTGCCTCTGTGGGGTGGAGCTGTGCAGGGCTTCAAACAGTTCCCGTGTTCCTGCAGAACTGTGAAAGATTAACTACGAGGCACACATTGTGTTTTGCATCTCAGTGGGTTGTCCTGACCATTTTTAATCAACTTTACCATTATAAAACACTGCCTGTGGGCTTGCAGAGTATGAAAGCCATTTCCTTCTTGATTAAATCTAAGGAAAGTCTCTTACCAGTGTGGAGCACTGGAGAAACTTGTACTTTTCTTCTGAAGATTGTAACAGTAAAGAAATCTCTGTGCTTTAGAGTTTGCTTTTTTGGGGTTCTTTTTGACTTAGGAAATGATTTTATTAGCAGGTAGGGATGTCTTAGGACACTCAGGGGAAAGCACCTTGCTGTCCAGAGCACTCTGACAGGAATGTGCTGCCAGGTGAGGGCTGGGTTCTGTTCCCAGAGTACGAGGGGCAGGACAGAGGAAAGGGCCTCAGGTTGTGTTGGGTTGGGTGATAGGGAAAATGTCTTTCCCAAAAGGGCTGCCCAGGGCAGCAGTGCAGTCCCCATCCCTGGAGGGATTTAAAAGCCATTTAGATGTAGCACTTGGGGACATGGATTTGTGCTGGACTCAGTGATCTTAGGTGGTTTTTCCTACCCCATAGCTTCCTATGATTCTCCTAACAGTACAGAAATTTATGGAATTATGGTTGCAATGGCACAAATTAACAAGAATGTAGAGTGGATTAGTAACTGTGAGCACCCTGAGGTGATGGTTAAATGTGGGGCATTTCATCCACATAGGTGCAGAGGGGGTGGGCATAAGAGGCTGGTAAGTGTGGATGGAAGTGGGGGTCTGTAACCTGCTTTAGAGTTTACCCTGTAAAACTACAAGTCTGTGTTGGGTACTGATGGTGAACAGATTCTGCAGACTGGGATTTTGTGAATTTAGCATCAGCTTGCATGTGTGAATGTTTGACATTTATTTCCTTTTAATTGCCTTCCAACTTCTTAACTGAAGTGTCTTAATAAATTTCATACAAGATTCCAAGTACTGGTGGAAGTCAGATTGTGTGTATCCCATAAAGGTACAGCTGATGGGGTGCCTTAGCTACTGTATTTTGCCTTCTAAATCATGAAGTAAGTGAAAATTGTGGCTGGCTGGAAGTTGAAAATGTAAAGGGCTATTCAGTAAAGAAAACATCAGTAGAGATGTTTTTAATTGTCAGGGTGCTCTGCTGCTAATGGCATTAGAGTTTGTTATGGGTTGCCTCTGGGTTTATTGCTTTTACCTGCTCTTTTCTTGAAAAGCCCTTTTTCAAGGGTTTTCAAGGTTTGCAAATCAAAATGAAAACGTTTTTCAAGGTTTGATTTCATGTGTCCAGGATCCATGCTGGAGCTGGGGAAGGCAGGCTGTGCAGGTAGGATTGTAAATCACGCTGTATACTCCTGATGTGAGCAAGGCTGTGTAAGATGTGGCTGAATTGTTTAATTAATGAGTGTCCTGTCACTGGTTTGTGATGGGAGGAGAGCAGGGGAGGGTGTGGCTTTGCAGGTGACAAAGAGGGCAGATGTTTACCTTGTACCTGTACTTTCAAGTCCAGTATTTCTAGCCCACTTGGAGTTATGGTGCATCTGTTTTAACTGTTGGAAAAGCTGTGGTGACAGCTGTAGCCCTGGAGCTGTCCTTGGAGCTGGATTGGCTACCAGCCCCTTCCCCTTCTCCTACCGATGGCTCCTCTGATGAGCAGAGACAAATCCACTGAAGGGAGCAGCTTTCATAAATTCATCAAACCCTTTAAAAAAATAGTCTGGCTTCTGAATGCCTTCAAATGACTCTCCAGCACCTGCACGTGTGCCAGAGGGAGAGCGCTGTGTGCATCCTGGCGAGGGAGGCCCCGGAGGTGGAGCAGGGCTGTGAATTCCTGGAGCCGCTTGGCTAGAGGGCAGCTGCTCAAGTAGGAGAGAGTTCATACTCTGGTGTTGCTTTTTTCTTTTTCTAGCTGATTTGCAGTGGAGGATTTTCCAGTGTAGTGGAAATGAGATGTTACTAACAGTGTGGGATCCAGCCCTCGCTGGACCTGGGCGTGCAGAAGCAGCAGGCACGCGTGGCTCGTGCTGCCCCGTGGAATGAAATGTGCTCCCAGAAAAGCTGAGGGGTGCAGGGAGCAGCTGCCCGATGAGCACCCCCGCTGCTGGCTGCAGAGCCAGGCGTGTGTGCCTGCCCGGGAAGGAGGGGAGCAGCAGAGCCCTTTCCAGAAGCGCCTGTGCCCAGTGGCCGCGCTCCTCAGGAGAGCACGAGGCAGAGCTGCCTCTATCCCCCATGGAAATGCTCTGGCCTTTCCCAAAGGGAGCCCTCGATGGGCCAGCGAGACGAGGGCTCGGCTGCCGTGGGCACCCAGAGCGCTGCTGGCACAGGAAGGGGTGAAAGGCTCGGCAGAAACGCGCACACACACACACACACACACATGGGGTCATTTGGGAAGCTTCTGTTGGTGCTCGTGGTGGTGTGTGCAGTGGATGTGGGGCTGCCAGCTGGGGCACAGGGGGTGTGTGTGCACTGTGTGTGTGCACTGTGTGTGTGCACTGTGTGTGTGCACTGTGTGTGTGCACTGTGTGTGTGCACTGTGTGTGTGCACTGTGTGTGTGCACTGTGTGTGCACTGTGTGTGTGCACTGTGTGTGCACTGTGTGTGTCTGTGTGTGTGTGTGTCTGTGTGTGTGTGTGTCTGTGTGTGTGTGTGTCTGTGTCTGTGTGTGTGTGTCTGTGTGTGTGTGTCTGTGTCTGTGTGTGTGTGTGTGTCTGTGTGTGTGTGTCTGTGTGTCTGTGTGTGTGTGTCTGTGTGTGTGTGTCTGTGTCTGTGTGTGTCTGTGTGTGTGCATCTGTCTGTGTGTGTCTGTGTGTCCGTCTGTGTGTGTGTGTGTGTCTGTCTGTCTGTGTGTCTGTGTGTGTGTGTGTGTGTCTCTGTCTGTCTGTGTGTGTGTGTGTGTCTGTGTGTGTGTGTCTGTCTGTGTGTGTGTGTCTGTCTGTGTGTGTCTGTCTGTCTGTGTGTCCGTCTGTCTGTGTGTCTGTCTGTCCGTCTGTCTGTGTGTCCGTCCGTCTGTCTGTGTGTCCGTCCGTCTGTCTGTGTGTCCGTCCGTCTGTCTGTGTGTCCGTCCGTCTGTCTGTGTGTCCGTCTGTCTGTCTGTGTGTCCGTCTGTCTGTCTGTGTGTCCGTCTGTCTGTCTGTGTGTCCGTCTGTCTGTGTGTGTCCGTCTGTCTGTCTGTGTGTCTGTCTGTGTGTCCGTCTCAGCGCTGTTCACTCTTGCCCAGGGCTCTGCTGGCAGCAGAGGGCCCCAGAGAGTTTCTGCAGTTTCCAGCACCAGCCTGAGGTACCTGAGGGCTTCCCGGCCGCTCAGGCTTTCAGGTTTTTACCCATTCCTGCACGTTATCTTCTGGAGGATGCTCTGGGTGCATATTTCAGGAGCTGTAGATGGAGAAATGCTGCTCGTTCGAGGATGTGGTCTTTGCTACTTAATGACTTGGTGATAATTCCTGATGGTTATAATGTCATAGTAAAAAAATAATTCTCATCAGGTAAGCGCTCAGTGAAAAATTTCTTTTTACAAATACAGAAATGTAAAATGTTTCTTGTTACTTGAAGAAAGGAAGATTCTGTATTCAGCTCCTCAGCTTTCCCATCTGCCTGTCATATAATGTGATCTGAGTTTACATGAATCTGGAACCTTGAAAAAAGGGGCATGTCAATAAAATCATCTAAGGAAAACCTTTTTGTCTGAAGTGTTTAAGGCAGAACTGCTGTGCTGGGCTTTTCTCTTGCAAAAGCCAGGTGTCATGGAGTTCTCTCTCTCCTCCCCCACCCCCGTTGGATTTTGGAACTTGTTAAGATATTTTGGGAGTGTGAAATGGCATGGGAAGCTCTATGGATACATCAGCCCCTCAGCTCCAGGGGCTGATGTCTGCATATTCTGTTAGAGCATTCAGTTAACCTTTGCAAAAGAAATGGCCTCAGGGAGGAAAAAAAACCCATATTTACACTTCCATCTGTTTTGGAAGATTAAAATATTCTTTATGCTCTGGGAGACTTCCAAGAGAGCAAGAATACCAAAGGAATCCATCTCGTTACCCTTTATTAGAACGTAACGTGGTAAAGGAAGGTGGAGACACTGGAGGTGGGGTTTGAGGTATAATTTTTAACTCCTTTTTTCACCCACAGGCACTTCTCAGCTGTCTGTCTGTGAGTCATTATCTCTAGCAGCTCCTCAGTAAAGCCTTGCTACGTTTCTTGTAGAGTCAGAAGTAGTGTGAGCTTTTCCTTGCGAAATAAAACCCTGGAAGGGAAATGGGAGGTCTGTAAAATGACTCTGGGATTTGCTGTGGAGGAGTGAGATTTTGGGATGCTTAGGCACAACGGACTGCAAGTTTGGCTTTGTGGTGAAGGGTAAGGTAAGGTTTTGTTTTCTTTTCAGAAGCTTTAGCCTTTATCCTTGTGTGATTGGACACTTTGTGCTTTGCTTTAGTCACAGGACACGAGACTTGGATGACAGTGAAGTCAAAATCTTCCTTCTCTTGGAGAAGAACTCTTAATGGATGTTACTCAGTTCAGGGAGAAAGATGAAACTCAGAAGTGCTAAAATAAAACCAGGGAGCAAACACAGCCAGAATGCTCTGGAGCATTGTTAGTAGTTAATTGCTGTGTATTCTTATTGTGCTTCTCCCTTCTTACTGTGCAGGAATGGGGAAGTCACCGGGGGAATTGGGATAAAATGATAGTGACTGTAAGAGGTTCTGCCTTACAACATTGTTTTTACTGCTCTCCATAAAACTTGGTCAGAAGTATCTCATTATAATTCTAATCTTCTTTAATGATGCATATTTTGAGGGTTTGTTTCCCTCATCTCTTTGAATCTAAAAGTGACTAAGCAAAACATTAGAATTTTAAAACGATCTTGGAACTTTTTAAGCTCCCCTAAGTGCATGCACAGACAGAGTTTCTCTAAGTGTGTTTAAATGATTCTGAAAAACATTTCAGGTGCACGGAATTTCCTCTTGCCGAGCTTAGCCTGCTGTTCAGCCCTGATGTTAGCTGCTATCCCAGGGGCTCCTGTAGTTTTGTGGAGACTCCTTGAGATGAATATTTGTGAAGATGGTGTGTGTTAGTGGTGTGAATTTGGAAGTGGAACTGAAGGTGTGTTGTCTGTAAAAGCACATTTCCTGCAGGTGTAGCAGTGTCCGTGGGGAGCATCCCCAAGCCAGGCACAGCCAGAGCCCTCGGCCATCCCCGGCCCGTGGGCAGGAGCTGGCCTGAGGTCTGCTGCTGTTCTGGACAGAAATGTGAAGGTGATCATTTTGGGACTGTTGAAACATTCTCCTCTCTGGCTTGGGAGCACAGGGAGACATGTGCTGCTGCAAGGGTTTAATAAGGAGGTTGTTCTGTGTCTGCCTGCACCGAGGAGAGTGCAGGGAGCTCGGATGGAGTGAGGGGATGGATGAAGATCAACCCACAGCCAGACAGTGCTCCCCTCAAGACCAGGGAAAGAATCAGATTGGGATGTGGCTTTGAGGAAGAGGCTTCTCTACCTTCATGTGCCAGCACTTCTGTAGCCAGAATTCCGGGAGCTGTTCTTTCACATATGTGAGGCAGAAAAGGGGCAGCACAAAGGGAATGGTTCTGTGTTTCTTACAGAAGCAAAATTATCTTGTGCAAGACTGTTCCAAAGGAAACCAGTCGGGCTATTTTGAAATGCAGAGTTTGCCTGCATGTGACAAGCCTGGCATTCACGCACTTGCATAACAAGTGTTACTAAATTTTATATGTGGGGAGGCGGTTTCAGCTTTTAAAATAAAAATAGAGCCATGTAGGCCTTAGTAGTTCCATTGTTCTTTCACATGTGCCTGTGCTCTCCACCCCCTTCTTTTGGAGCTTAAAATAAGTAAATAATACATCATGTCACTGGCAGAAGCTAGTTTTGAGACTTGCTTTCAAAACTGCTTCAAAAGCATAGAGCAAATGGGATTCCAGAGTCATGTGGACAAATGGGACACTGTTCATGAGCCCCAGTTTCACACTGCTCCAAATTAATGAGATTTTTAAAAGAGGCTGATCTTCCTTGAGGTTTTTCACTGGAGTTTTTGAGTCATCAGTGCTTTTGTTGTCCTCCAGAAAAGGAGCTGGAAGCTTGCCTTCTCATGCTGAGATTCAAATGAAAGATGAAAATTACATATCTACAGTTGCTTCAGCTTTAAGAAAATGCCAAATACTGCAAGTTGGCAAAACCGTGGCAAACAGCTAATTCTGGATGTCTGAGGGATTCCAGAGGTTGGGAAAAGGATTTCTTAAGATTTCAGATTGTTTTGATGGCTGTTGTTCTGCCAAACTGTATTTGTACTAAGTTGTGATTATGATTAACGTAGCTTCCATTGTTAGCATTGTTTTCTTAGGATTCCCTTTTATCCTTCAGAGAACTCTTATCAGCTTCAAGGTTCTCCTGATCTTGGCAGACACTGATGTTTGGAGAGATGAGATTTAGTGCTTTTAATCATTTTTGATTTTGGTAGCAAGGAGCATTTAGGTGCTCACAAATCAGCTCCCCTTTATCTCCAGTCCCTGGTATGATGGTGACTGGGCTCATTTCTCTTTTAAGCATGACTTGGTCCTTTGAAATGCTCTTTGTTGCCCTTGGTGTAGGTTTATTATGCCCTGCAGCTGCAGTCTGGTCACCTCTTGGGCTGTCCGTCTGTCTGTCGTGTCCCTGTGCATGCAATGCTGCTTGAGTGTAACTATGGCTTGGGCTGGCCATCTGTAGTGTCCCCAGGCTTTATCCATCTCCTTTCTCCATTTTTATTGCAGTGATTCCACCAGAACACCTCTAGATTCCTCTTGGATATTTCCTGCGTTAGCAGCTTCCTAGCAGTCCATGATTATCAATTTGGTGTGCTGCAGGTTTCATTAAGATGGTGTTTTAGCACTGGTACTAGTGTAAAAATTGATGTAGAGTAAGTTTTCTACTTGTAGCTTTCTGTTTTGTGACATTTCCACATTGAATCCTTTATCCTCTTCCCCAGGCAAACCCAGAACTTCTCCTCAGTGGCCTCTGCAGCGAGTTTTCCTTGCAAGTTCTGTGTGTCAGATCCATGAAGTTATCCATGGCAGTGGAAGGGCTTCATTCTTGTTCATCCAGTGGCACACTCCTGAACTTCTCCAGCCCTTTTCAATCCTGCTGCAAATCAGCACTCCAGGGCTGAGACTGGTGTTCACAAGGAGCTGTGGGATGAGCTGCTTGATTTCCCACTTGTTTTTAGAGCACAGTGAGGGTATTAATGCACTGCTTGGAATGGTGTTTTCCAGGAGTGCTGGATCCACAGCGCTTCCTTGAGGAATCTGTGAGTCTGCCTGAGGAAAAATTAACAAAGCACTATTTCATTTTAATCCCCATCTCCTTTCTTTTTAATCAGTCTGTTTCAGGATGAGAATGCCTGGCAGGTGCAGCTCCAGGCTGATCTGACTCTGCTTTCTGTGCTCAAAAGTTAGAATCATAGAACCATTGGGATATGTTGAGTTGGAATGGACCCATCAGGATCATCGAGTCCCAGCCCCTGGCCCTGCAAAGAACATCCCAAGAATCTCACCACATGCCTGAGAGCATTGTCCAAACTCACCCCATTGATTTCTAGGGCTTTTCTTGTGTTCTCAGCAGGTGTCTCATTTATTATTGTCTTCTGTCACCTGAACCATCGGGATTTCCTTCCTTTAACAGCTCTGCAGACACTGCTGTTAGACAGGAATCTGGTATTCTACTGCTTATCTTTGCATCTATTTCATTCCAATTTGTGGATTGGTTCTCCAGTGACTTTTAACAGACCAGGTGCAATATTTCATTCTTTTGCAAGTCTTCTTCAATTTTACTGATTTTCATGTTTTTGTTTAATAGACCTTCCATGTTGGTACTGATTTTCCCTTGCAAAGATGCCAGGATAATCTGGAATACTTGCTATTAGCTGGGTTTTCAGGGTCCAATTAAGCACTGTAAAGTTCCCTCAGTGTTTCTACTGCTGCTTTGACATGTAGTGTCTGTTCTCTGGGATCCCAGTTATTTTGTTTTGCTGCTGTAGTTGTGTTCTTAACTGGGGCTCTGCCTTCTCCCATTCTTTGCCATTCTCTGATTCCTTCCCCAGTTTGTTCCATCACAGTGTTTGCTTCCCAGGAGGTCTCAGCTGGTGTGTGTTATTTTCCTCTGTAGCTTGTTTCATTCTCCAGGTGTGTCTATGGATGTGCCAGTTGTGTTCCCTGCAGAGCAGACAGCAGAGCATGGATTTCACCTGGAGAATTTTAGTATTGATCAGGTGCATTCTAATCTCTAAGAGCTCGTGTAACTGCAGTGTGAGGAATTCTCTGTGTTCCCCTGGCCTGTGGGGCTGGGGAGGGAGCTCTGAATTCCTCGTGGCTCGTTCCTTCTGTGCTGTGTTCCTGTGCCAGCTCGTGCAGAGCTGCTCTGCAGGGCTGTGGGACACAGCTCCACTCAGGGCACTGCCAGCTTCCCTTGGTCTCCATACAGGTTTGTTTTAAGTAAACAAATGCATGTAAGTAAACAGTCTCAAATATCCAATCCTTTGGGTAAACTCCAGCTTCACTTCCAGGACTGAGAGCTGCCCAGCTCGCTCTGACTCGCTCTGTCCCTCTTTTAGAGCAGGCAGAGATGTCAGTAATCCCTTCAGGAAAAGCAAAATTTCCTTGTGGAAATTTGTAATAAACTTAATTATTCTCTATTTTTTTTTTTTTAAATAGAAATAGATTTTAAAAATAATCTGTGATACTTTCACAGTTTTCATTTTCTGTAGGCAGAAGATTCATCCAGGGTATTTTAGCACTTAAAAATAGCAGCATTTCTAAGGGTTCCTGAAATCAACATTGCCCAAGTATGGATTGTTAACCCAACTCTGGGAAGATACCTGTAAATATTAACACGGTTCATCAAACAATTCAAAGCAGCTTCAGCATTTCTTTATAATCATAATGATGCTTTGCCTTCTTCTAAACCTTGGTGCTTAATGCTGAATTTAATTGCAGTTTAAGTAGAAGCATTTATGTGTGCCTACTGCTAGGAATAATCAATCCAATAAGATATCTCATTTATTCTTGTCTCCACCTTTGTGCCATTTTATATTGGGTATGTGGAACATCCAGCATAATGAACACGCAAACGCTGATTGTTCTGTAGTGATGCTGTAACAAAATAGTTCCTTAAATTCAAAAAGTATCAGCATTTGAATGACTTGGTTGGAAAATCTGAGTGTCTGGTGGTTTTGTGAGTGTCTGTTGTTGATGTATCCAAGAAAGCTCAGACCATCATCCAGCTGAGTGTGCTGGAGCCTTGAGAGGGAAGCAGCAGAGCAGGTCAGGTCCTGCTTTCACTCAGGCACCTGTTCCACTTCCATTGTCCCTGTGTGTAGTTCACCTGTTCCTGCAGGATGCTCTTTGTCCCAGTTTAGAGCACAGAACCTGGAATGGTTTGCGTTGGAAAAAGAGGCTCCAGTTCCACCCTGTGCCATGGGCAGGAGCAGCTCCCACTGGAGCAGGTTGCTCTGTGCCCTGTCTGAATCACTGCTGATACTGTGCAGCTCGGATTTATGGTTCAAAACAATGATAACCACTGCTTCAAATGCTTCAAATGCTTCCTGCTGCAGCCCTGACAGCCTCCAGGGCTTGGTTGCAGGCAGTCTCTCCCAAAGCCCAGCGCTGGTGACTGGTTTTACTGGAGTGCAGGGGCTGGGTGGGAGCAGGGACAGAGCTGCAGGGAATGAATGAGCTCTGCTGTTATGGGCAGGGTTTAACTGAGCACCTCCAAACACTCATTTTCAGTGTGTCAGCAGCTCATTAGAGCTTGGAGCTTTCACTGGGGCCAATTCCACTAGAAGTGTTTGGAGGTGCTGTTTCACCCAGTTGAGTGATCAATTCCTTCTGCAGTGCTCTTGGCTGTACAACTGAGGCCACTAAACCTCCTGTCTTCTTTTGCAGTGACCCCTATGTGAAACTTTCCCTGTATGTAGCAGATGAGAACAGAGAACTTGCTCTTGTGCAGACAAAAACTATCAAAAAGGTATGTATTATTATTATTATTATTATTATTATTATTATTATTATTATTATTATTATTATTATTATATTATATTATATTATATTATATTATTATATATTATTATATTATATGACCATATATTATAATATTATATAATAATATATATATTATGATATATATAACATTAATATATTATATATACTATTATATATTGTATTATTATATTACTCTTTAATTCTGTGGCTTTGGAAGGATTAAGAACACCGGAACACAGTTGTATAACATAATGCAGCACTAATTAAAATTGTTACATACATGTATAACAGCTGTATAATGTGGTTTTCTCGAAAACAAAATCAGAGAACAAGTCCTGCTGGCCTGGAGACAGCACCTACCTTGTTGATATTGTTCCCTAAAGCTTGGCTTGTCAAATCTCACTGCACCATTCACAGGTTCTTTTTTCAAATTCATGTCTCATTGAAAGACATGGCTGGAATAAAGGACTGAGAAATTCTGCTTTAATTATAATTTATCTGATTTTTGGCAAAAATGATCGCTGTGTTCAAAATTTTAATTTTTGAAATATTTTCCTAATATGAGAATTGAAAATAACCAGATGACAGAAGATATGCTGTAAGAGAAGCCTGGGATTTCTTATGTTTTTAATTAGAACCAAAATTGCATTTTATTTAATTTCTCAATTTCAGCTCATGCAAACAAAATTCCACCAGGGAATATTTGTCACTACCAGGACCCTAAGATTTTGTAAGGATATTTATTTTCTTATTTTGCTGGTATTGGTGGCAGAGAGGAAAATAGTCAAAAGCTGTATGAAAAGTAAGGGAAAATAATGAGTTATCATCTTTTATGGAGGTGTTTAGAATCAACAGGGGTTCAGTTGAAATCATTGCTGCAAAACAGAATAGTGAGGAGAATTTTGTTATTGAAAACATCAACTGGAATGATGCACTTCTAAAATCAGGACATTGGGTGTTGTGAGAACACCGGTGTGGAGGATCCAAGCAGAACTTGTCCCAGAACCAGGGCATGTTTGATGTGGAAAAAGAATTTTCCAAGACTTTCTGGTTATCCTTTGGTGCTTGTTTCATTCCCAGGACTGCATCTGCCTTTCTCACTGTTTCTTCTCACTGTCAATCAAAGCCCAGACATTCTCAGACATTTCTGGAAGAGTGGTATTAACTCATGTGTTGGAAAGTTCTAGTTGGTAATTTCTGCTTTGAATTGTTAAATTTCATCTCAAGGCAGAGTTCTCCCTGTGCAAGTTGCAATCTTCTCTTTATTTCGTAAATAGCAAACATCATTATCACATCTCAATTTTGAGTTTAAATCATTAATAGAAAAATACCAAATACAGCTGATCTGAGGAATGACTGACTGGCAGTTACCTCCTGCAGCTCTGTGTTTCTCATTTTTCTCCTCATTTCTGTGTTCCTCAGTTGAATGAGGAACTTTGTGCCTTGCAGGAGTGCTTTTGGGAAAGCAGGAGCTGCAGTGTCCCCTTTTTGTTCTCCTTTTCCGTGAGCTGTGCCGTTGTCTGATGTGTCTCAGATCACAGCTGGACTGTGCCTCTGGAAGTGCTTCACTGCCAAAGGGGTTAAATGCTCATTGTTCTCTCACTCTGAGAAAATAAAGTTACCAGAAAATGTCAGCTTCATGTGGCATGCCTACCTGGGTTGAGTTCCTGAGGCTTTTTGTTTCCATTTATCTCCCTCCATAGTTAATCCAGCTGTAAGGTTTGATTAATGCTTTGTACTTTGTTTTGGAGCTGTGTTTGGAATGCCCTGCTGAAAAGGTTCTCTCTCAAGCAGGGAAAGCTGGATTTGCTGTTTGCTGCCTTCCCATCCTCTAACATGGTCAGCACGTTCTCTAAATTCCTGCTGGAATTTAAAAGTTCAGATGAAGATTATCCAGTTTCTTCAATTTCTTCACCTTGACTGTGCTGAGCTCCAAAGACTTCTGCCTTTCCCTTATGGAATATTAAAAATAGTTTTCCATCTCTGAGAATGCCCAGTCTCCCCATTGAGCTCCAGCGTTCAGGAGCATCATTTCTCTCCATGTCCTCCTTTGCTGTAGGGTTGAAAACCTGTTTTGAATTCCCAAGGAAGCTCTAGCTCAGCTTGACTCCTGGCAGTCCTTGATGTGTGGAGCACTTGCCCTCCTTGGGATGTAGCTCTCCTCGAGGTTGAGTTTTTATTTCTGTTTCCCTGCTCATGTCCTGTGTGGAGCTTTTGCTGCAATTCCTTCTCCTTTGCTGGCACTCAGATGTTTTCTTTTGGACTCAGCCCAGGAAGAGTGGGAACTGTAAAGGTGAAAGAAATTTCTGTGAGTTACCAGGCATTTATCAAAGACTCTGCTGCTTTGTCCATCAGATTTCCCTGAACTCTGTGGTTAAGCAGCATTTGGAATTAATGGATTATCAATGGGCAGTGGTGCCCTCCAAACTGTTGATAAGGCAGTGCTCTGTTTGGTGAGATGTATGCACCCTCTCTTGCCAACAGCAGTAGCATTTGATGAATACAAGTGTTTAAAATGTAACATTGTTTTCCTTCCTGCTTCATTTTAGCTTAGTTTTTGCTGCATACATTGTGCTCCTTGAGGGGAAAAAGCTGAAAGTTTCTCTGTGCCCACGAGCCCATCCCTTCCTCTCACAGGTTCCCCTGCCCTTTGGGGTGCTCTGTTCTTTGGGGAGGTTCCTGCTCTGCCAGAGGTCCTGAGCTCCCAGTTTGTGGAAGGGTGCAGTGCAGTCAGCCCCCATGTCCTGCACATGAGGAATCCATTGGAGCTTTAGCAAGGAGGAAGATAAACAGCCAAGATTCCCCTTCTCTGCTAGAACAGAATTGTCGTGGGTGTAAAGCCAATTTTTCCTGTCAGCTCTGCCCGTAAATCTCTGCTGTGTGAGAGCATGAGGGAATGATTTGGCATGAGCACAAAAACATTGGACATATTGTCCAATTGTTGTTATACTTACCCAAGCTTGAATTCCCCAAATTACTGTTTGGAGTTCTCATCTCTTTTTTTATCAGTTTATTATGTCATGCTTGAGCTTACTTCAGCTTGCAGTCTATATGCACATTTACTCTGTGCATTTCAGTCAGGTTGTTAAAATTAAAATCCTTGGGCTGGGAGGAGATGGGAAGAATATCTTACCTATTCCAAGGAATAAACTTTTCTTTTGGTTTTGGTTTTTAAATTATTTTTCTGTTTGTTTCACAGTATAAATCTTGAGCATGTTTTAGTAGGCCTAAAGTTACCTTTGTGTTTAAAAAATACTTTTTTTTCATCTGGGTTTAAATTAATCTTGAGAATTAAATGTCTTCAGTTTTTATTTCTATAGGTTCACAATGATTTGTCTTTTAATAATGAAATTCTATTTATATTTAATGTCTATTTTAGGATCATCATGACTCAAATATCCTCCCACGTTTGGTTTACTCAATAGAGAATTTTTAGATGGCAATGTATTTTTTAATTTCTATTATTACATGCTTTTCTTCCTCTTTTATTTAAAACTGTCACTTGCATGTAGGTTGTTATAATTGCACACCAGAGAACTTAAAGTTAATATGTAAATATTGTTCTTTCTTTTACAGACCCTGAACCCTAAATGGAATGAAGAGTTTTACTTCAGAGTAAGTTTCTCTTTATTTGTGGTCATGATTAGAACCTGCACAGCTGATCTTGTTTTCTGACTTTTGTTTATATGTTTACTTCAAAGCCCTGCTTGCCCCATGCACTTGCAGTTGTTTCTGTGGGGATGGAATGCCCAGCAGGAATTGGCTCGGGGTTACTTGGAAACTGTTTCCCAACCTGTCATTACATAAATGTGAAGGGCAGTGACTTTGCTACTCCTTTGCAGACAATAATTTTCCAAAGAACAGCTACTGGCCTTTAGTGTGGCTGTGGCTTTCACAAAAGCAGGAGAGGTTCAGAACTTCAGGGGGTTCAAACACCAGTGCCCGAGGGCAGATGTGGAGATTGTTGGAGTTGTGCTGGATGAGGAGCTCTGGGAGAGCAGTGCCACCACTGCAATGTTGAACATTGAATGTCCCTCAGCATGGGAATGCTAACATGCACCAAACAGCTTCTCTGGGCTAATACACATCTAAAATCTCAGGAAAAGGGAATGCACAACACTGCTGCAAAACCTCTGCTGTAGTTCACACTGCTGTTAAAACATCTTGAACGTCCTCAGCAATAACAGGACCTATAAAGTAATTTAGACCCTATTTTGAGTGTCATAGTTCTCTGATTTTCTCAAAACTGGGATGTCCATCTCCAGATGTTCCACAGAATTATTAGTGCATTGTGGTACATTACTTCTCAATTTTCTTAATTAGACATGTTGGTCATAGTAACCTGGCTTGCAAAGCTTTTCTGAAAGAATACATCAACTGGATCAAACACTGTAGAGCTTGTTGTTCTGTAATAGCAGCTGGTTTGTCTTTCTGACAGAGTTCTTCTTATGTTTGTTTTTGTCCTTTTAAATGCTGGCAGTCTTTCTGCTTCAGTTTAAGTAAATAATTTCCTGGAGGTATATTTGCTGTTTGCAGGTGTTGGGGAGACTTCTGCTGGGTTCCAAGGGTGTGTGTGCTAAATGGGCTAGAGTTGCTGTGCCATGGACAGTCAGAAAAATACATGAGAATGGGAAATTCTGAAGGAAATGCAGCAAAACTCTTGCTCCTCATGAATCAATCAGTCAGTCAGGGAGCCCTGGCAGTCTGTCCAGGGGTCCTCTGCCAGGGAAATGCAGTAACTGAGCAAATAAAAGCTCTCCTGTCAACTGCCAGGCTCTTGCCAGTTGCAGTAAGGTTCTGGTGCTGCAGTTTGAGTAAAGATTGACATCAGACCTGTTAGTCCAGTCCTCTTTACCTTGGTTTGATTGCTGCCTGAGCCAGTACCCAGATATTGTTATTGTCCAGCTGCTGAACTTGCAGTGACATTTGCATTTTCTCACAGGTAAACCCAACCAACCATCGGCTCCTGTTTGAGGTGTTTGATGAGAACAGACTGGTGAGTGCTTGTCTTGGTTGTGTTACACTGATCTCAAGGCTCTGCGTGCCACGGCTGATAGAAATACAACACAACTTAAAGGTGTCTTGAGTCTGTAGTTTGAGTGAGGGTGCCAAGAAACACAAACAGATGCATAAAAACCATTTGAGTTTGGGGCTAAAAGGGCACTAAAGCAGTGCCCTTCTGGGTCAGACTGAAACAGTCTTCCTCACCCAGCCCTCTGACAGCACAACCCTCACTCTGTCCTTCTGTAGGCCTCTCCACTTCAAACCAATAAAGTCCTGACCTTTTTAATTGCTGATGAAGCAGCTGCTTCAGTCCCTGATGATTTTAGTGTCCCTTTGCAGTCCTTCAGTGCTTCTGTGTCGTGTTTTGGAGGTGGTTACCAGAGCTGCACACGGTGTGTGTGTGAAGGTTTGAGCTCATGGCAGAGCCATGATGCTCTGTTGGGTTTTGGTTCTCTGCCTCACAGTGCTCACGTGTTGTTAGTGGGTTTGCTCTTTGCCTGCATTTGGCTGATGCAGTAGCTCTTCTGGAGGAGGCTTTCACCACCTGATTGCTGCTAGCTCCTGTTGTGGTTCTGAGGGGTGAGAAAAGTGTCAGTGTCCCTCTGTACACCTGGGGTTAAACACAGCAGTGCAGTGGTACACTGGTGGATGGCTCTTGGGGGGATTGCTTTTTGAATATTGTAACACCATCTCTCCATCTGTGACATCAGGAATTAACTTTTTCTGGGCTGGGGGCAGTACAGTCTTTACTAACCTTGTTTCCTTTCTGAGAATTAGGATCAGAGTTGTGAAGATACTTTTAGTAAAAAAAGACTGTGTAGAAGCATCTGTCTTCAACAAACAGGTTCTTTCCTTCTTTCTTGCCAATAAACAAAGAGCAAAGGAAACCACACAAGCTGTAATCTGGGGAGAGAGAGGACTTGGCAGCTGAATGGCTGAATTCCTCAGGGGGAAGTGAATTGGTGAACCAGTGGCACTGTGCCTCTACACTGGGCTGACCAGGAGTGCATTTATTTGTATATAATTATCATAATGACCACTTGCACTATTCAAACTGCCACATGCCATTGGAATGCAGAGGTGCCACAGGAGCAGGGAGGTGGGTTGGAGAAAAAACTCCCATGCAGTGACAGCTGGGAAATGACAGACTGGGGATACTCATTTCAGACATACTGCTTTGAATTTGCAGTTTTGGGTGTGCAGTATTGGCCTTACCCTGGCAGTTTCAGCACTTTTGTTTGTTGAACTGATTTGTGTGTGTTCTTCTGGTCCTACCTCCAAAGTCAGTCTGTCCTTGGGCTTGGAACCTCCTGGCCAAGGCAGCACCTGGGATTAGGAGCCGTGGCTTTCCTTGCAGGAGGTCTGTGACAAGGTGACTACTTTGGGGGGTTTGGAGTAGCAGGCTTCCATCAGGTTCTGTTTCTAGAATGAGGAGACACTGAACTGATTATTTTGGCTGTACTCTCACATACTTATTGTCAATACTTAAATGGCTTTCCTTGGAAGGACTTTGTTCCTTCTTCTTGTTCCCAAATTATCAAAGTGCACCCTGTCTCTGCAGGTGTCCTTGCCTTTCTATTCCCCAAGCTCAACAGAGTGAATGTGATGGATGCAGCTTCATTTTGGGTGCAGAGACCGTGCTCTTGAGTAATGTTTTAGCTGAAAAAGAAGATAAAATAATAGCAACACCGGTGCTTCTACAAGGCGATCTCCAGGACCATTTTTGGCTATTCACATTTTTGTTGTGTCTCATAATCCACATAAAACAATGTGGGATTGGCTGCTGGCAGTTTGATCAGTTTGAGCTGCCGTTACTCTTGGGATTGGCAATTTTCTGGCTTTTGAAAGCAAGCTGCTTGCAAGCAGAGTTCAGATGTCCAGGCAGAGGACTGACCCGCCGCATCCAGGTTTTTCAGAGCTGTTGACAAGACTGAGGCTTTCCAGTTCCTCCAGGGAACAGCTGCCCAGGCCCTGAGATGGAGCTGCACTTCTGGTTACCCAGAGAATGTTTTCTGCTACGTGCTGAGAGGTGTGAGCGCCCTCAGGGCTGTAGCAGAGCTCTGGTCTAGGGTGGTTGTTCACATTCTGGTGTATCCTGTCTGCCTGTCCTTCCCCTGAGCTGCTCTGGCTGTCAGAGGGTGTAACTGTACTCCGTGCTGGCAGAACCACGCCTGGTGGCGTTGCCCAGTCCCTCGCTGGAGGCCAGCCAGGAGCAAGCAGTTCTGTGCAGGACAAATCGGTACAAACGCACATGCGACACCCAGCTCTGCTTTTCCCTCACCTGTGCTGCCTGGTAAATCTGGAAAAGGAGCTTTGTGTCTCGCTGTCCTGCACGGTTCTGCTGCTTTCACTGCGTGACAGATCTTTGCCACGTGTACGATTGCTTTGTTTGTAATTTGTACTTACTCAAAGGGGTGTGCAGGTTGCATTGCTGCTGGGGCTTTTTAAAGGGAAAAGTTTGTTGCTTAATTGTGTTATGAGCACGGTTAAAATGGAAAGCATAACCACGTTGTATTTATTACTGTTCCGCCATAACAGCCCAGAGCTGTAACACACCAAAATGTTACGCTTGAAAGAATTCTCCTCATTTGCATGTGGTGTTGACTTAAACTTTTAACACAAAATGGAAGTGGTTGTGTTGTAGTCAGATTTTTCTGCGAGTGCTTTCTCGGAGTGTGCCCTGTGAATCTGATGTGGTTGAGATTTATAGCGGTGCTGAGCGTATTCGCTGCCTCAGTCAGCTGCGAGAGCTCTCCCGCTGGGGCCGCTCCTCCCTGATGGAAAAGGAGCAGCTGGGAAGGTGCTGTTTCAGGCTCTTGCTGGCATATTAAAAAAAAAAGAAAAGGAAAAAACAAACTCCTCACACACTTACATTGGAGAGGGGGAAGCAGGCCACGTGACTCCCACCATCCTACCCTATGTCACCATGAGTGTAGGAGCGCTGACTGCTCCTGCCCAATCATGCCTGGAATGCTGCTTGCCACTTGGGCTATTTCTGCTATCTGTCGCTCCCAGGGCTGCAGTGCTAACCGTTTGGCAGATGGGACACTTTTTCTAGGAGTTTATGTCTTTGGTTTTTAACTTCTGGCAGTGCCTGAATTGTCGCTGTTCTCCCCCTCCTTTTCTTCTCTCTGTAAAACCATGGCCCATCGGCTGCGGTTTCATTTCGGCTCTGGGAGAAGCAACACAGCCCCCGAATCGGAGATCCTTGCCCGGGAGAGAGAAGATGACTTTTTCATGGCGTTCCACACCTTGCCGAGAAGGAGCAGCCCTCACGCGTTCTCGCGGCACGGAGCGGATTACGGCGCCGATGGAGATCCGCACGAAGCGGGCTCCTTGAAAAGGAGCACATCCATGTTCATCCCGCAGCTGCTCAACGGCCTCGACACGCGCCCCACCAGGAGCTCGTCCGTGCAGATCTCGCTGCAGCGCAAAGGCGCCGACGGCTGCGCCGACGAGTCCCCGGAGTCTCCGGAGGAGACGCCTCTCTGTAAATCCGCAGACTGGAGGGAGCGTAACGCATCCTGTGCTGAAAACCGCTCTTCTCCGAGCGCTCCGCAGGTGACTCCTGAAAGTTCTTCACCCGGGCTGCCGGAGGAGTTAGGGCAGCAGAAGGATGGAACTGTCTGCTGTAACCGTAGAATATTTTGTAGTGTTCCAACTCATAACCAGAGCGAGGAGGCTCTGCTGCCTGCCCAGCGAGAAGAAGCGAGCGAAGCAGCTTCAGCTTTGAACATAAGCGGCGTGAGGATTCAGCACCGGGCCTCAAGCGCAGATGTGCCTCAAGTTACTCTGCTTCCCTTTGGTCCTGAGGCTCCAAATAATGCTGCCAGCCCTGAACCCCGACGCTGGTCCTTGCAGCATGTGCCAGATCTGTCAGCAAATTCAGGGAAAAAGTTCTTTGTTCTCCAGTTACAGCAGCCACAGACGAGCGGTGCAGGCGCAGGAGGTGGAGGCAACTTCGGCTTTACCGGAACAAAAGGGGACAGATTGGTCAGGTACCCTCGGATCCGGCTGGAAAGGAGCACTTCCTACCCTGTCCAGCCACCAGCAGAGGGAATTACCCCCACAGGTGAAGGGCTGAGTTCAGAACTGCCTGGAAACAGCAGGAACAGGGCAGAAATACCTCGAAGCAATTCCGTAGAGCGGATGCCTCAAGGGCAGGGATGCTTGTTTAAAATCAGACCGGATCAAAACATGAGGCAGCAGCACTTCAGGATTCTTGTCACACGTGGGCCTGAGGAACAAAGTCCGGGCGTTGGTCACCCAAAGGAGGCCAGCGGCACCCCCGGTCCCGCAGTAAGTACGACGCTGCTCAAGTGCGTGCACTGGCAGAACACGGATGGCCTTACACAGGCTGCCAGACCGGAGCCAACTGCAGCACTTCCATTGTTAGTGCTGGAATGTTCTGCCTTTCTGTGGAGCAAGCTACCCATCGCCTCCATTTCTAATCTCCTGTAACTTTGCTCTGGGTCATGATTACATCCAGGGTAATATTTTCAGATCTTACTGTCACACGTTTCTTAATTCACTGTTACGTCAGCTGGAAAGATTTTTTTAAAATCACGGCATTTAAATAGCAAATTTAATGTTCCTGTTAGTTTAGTTGGCTGAGACCTTGCTGCATGAAGAACTCTTTGTGCACTCTGGTTTTAAAAACAAATACTTTGTCACTAAGTGTCGTGGGCACACGTGTACCTCTACACACTTTTAAAATGTGTATTGTAATGAAGTAGTCCTTAAGGCTGTGGGAATCTTAGGGTAATTTCAATCAGGAGATTTTCAAATACTGACTTAGTTAAGATACCAAGAAGTCTGGGGAAAAAATAACCTTTGTTACAGTAATTTCTCTTTCCTCCTTCTGGAAGTGAAAAACACGTCATGCTTTTTGTATGCTGCAAGTCCTGATCCAAGTCCAAGTGCAAGTGGCACAGCGCAGTAAACACTCTCGTTGTTTGGATTTGCCTTGATTTGGCGTTAGGATGGCAAAATTAATCCTCTGGGTTTGCTTTGTTACAGCAGGTGAGGATTGATGTTTTTCAGCTACTTTTTGGAAGCCCAAAGTAGGAACAGAAGCGAAGGGTTTAGATTAGTCATTTGCTTAAATTGCTTTGCTGTGCAATCCAACACGGCCCACTCGAGTTCCCAGCTCAGGGTGCTGCATTTAGCATAGCGAGCTCTGGCTCCAGCTGTGGCGTGGTCACTGAGGAGATTTCAGCCTCCATGGCTCCTGTGCTCTCAGGCTCTGAAATGCTGCACAGGGACAGGGGTGACTCTGCAGCTTTCCTGTGCAAAGGCTTGTGGGCTCCTTGTGTTTCCACCCTTCTTCAAAGAGTAAAATAAAAAGAAATCCCTTGCTGGTACAGCTTTGGTTCCAGGATTTGTAAGGGAGCAGAAAAATGTATGTCTGTTTTTCCCTTTCCCTTTTTTCTCCTTTCCAAGATGAGCTGTTCCCGTTGGCCCACCATAGCCAGTTCTTCAGGGTGCTGTGGGATGTCACACCTAGCACAGAGGCAGCAGAGGATTGCAGAGATGTGTCCTGGGGTCTGTGCAGCACTTGTCATTTTCCTAAAGGATCTCTCCCTCCTGCTTTCATCCCCCCCTGTGGTAACAATTCCCCTCCCAAAGACATGCTGCAGTGTTCCCGGAGGAGGAGGAGGAGGAAGTTGTTTCCTCTCGGTTTGAGTGACCGTGAGGAATGGATCGAGGCAGGCACAGAGGTGCTCAGCCCACATGGTGCTGCATCCTGCAGGGCAGAAACTCTCAAAGGAAAAGAACTGATTGAAACTTAACCCTTCTTTGGTGGTTCTCAAGTTTGTAGTAAATCCGGAAATACTGTGGGTAGAGGTGATGGACTGGGCAGGATGCCGTGGGAAGTGTGGGGAATGGAAGCGTTTTGGTGCAAGTTTTGTTTCATTTTTTAACCACAGAACATTCCTTGTTAAAGTGCCATTTTTAATGTGTCCCACAGAAGTTTGTTTGAAAGATCTGTGATGTGAGTGAGGGAGTGCCTGAAATATCTGATCTCTTAAGCTGAAGGGAGAGGTTGCCATGGTTTATATAGTTGATAGTGTGAAAAAAGAGTAATTGTGGTGTGTCCCAGTGCAAGAAGTTGATGTGTATGTGATTGATATAGGGCCTGGGCCGGGGCTGGGAGCAGCAGCTGCTGCAGCCTGATTTATCTCAGAGCAAACATCCGAGCGGGCGTCTGCAGTCCTGCTGCTCCGAGTGGTTGTGACCTTTCAAATATCTGCTCTTTTAGACAAGTGCTTTGGGGCAGGCAGGATGTCTTCCATTACCAGACAGAGTAAAATATTAAGTAAAGGCTGAGCTCATGTCAAACTGTGAAAAATTTTATTTGGAAGCCTCGTTGCAAATTCTTTTGCCTGCTCTGGTATTATATGCCGTGCAATAGAATGTCTGTGCACATTCTGCTGTTGTTTATCACTGGGGGCTGGGAGTGCAGAGCTGGATTTGTGGGAAACACTTCAAAAATGTACTGGACAGCTGTTGGAGAGAGCTGACAAAGGCATCTTTGTGAGCAAAATGCAGCATGCCCTAGGAAAGTGTTGCAGGAGCAGGACTCAAATATATTTAATAAACAAACAGAAGCGGCACCTCTGGGTTCTGCAAGGCTGCATTTCTCACAGCTCAGCTCTTCCTCTCTCAGAAATCATTTTAGAATAAATATTGTTACGAAAGTACAGAGACTCTGAAGATGCCAGCTGGGGTTGGGATGCATAAACCAAAAAGAGCAGGCTCAGATAAGGGGAAGGGAATCTTCCTCCAGTGGAAGGTGTCCCTGCCCGTGGCAGAGGGTTGGAACAAGATGATCTCTTGCAGCCCACCACATCCTGGGATCCTCTGATGACAGCAGTGGGGCAGTCACAAATGCCAGAGTGCTGCATTGCAGGGTCCATGGGGGCACCAAAGGTGGCAGCTTCATCCCAGCTACCACACGGCAAAGCAGGGACTGAGTGCCTGAACTCTGGCTGAAACTCTGCTCTGGCAACTCTTTCTGTCAAAGTGGAAGCAGGGTTGGGTGAACATGTGCAATGCACACGATGGCTTTCACACAGACTCCGTAGAAGTGGATAAAAAGTTCATCTGAGGAATGTGGAACTCAGTGGAATCAAGGTGCTGCAAGTGCTGCTGCCAGGCTCTGTCACTCCCAAGGGCTGTGCCACCCCCAGACATGCCTTGCTTGACTTGAGATGTGTCAGTGGTGGTCAGGGGTCATTTTTATCACCCACAGCAGAGCCAAGTGCTCTGAACAGAGCTGTGCAGGGGAAAGGCTGTGTATGCTGGAGTCCTTCTCTAAAATTGGTAATTAGCCACTGACAATTACATGGCTGCAATGGAGATGAGAAAAAACACTCTTTTTCAGTCACATCATAATGTATTTTAATGCACAGTGGATTTTGACACTTTATTTTCCTAGAGGGGCTGGATGCTTCCTTAGTCCTTTCATTCCACTCCCCATTTTGCTTGGTTTCAGTGACACCCCTTCAGCACAGAAAGGTTGCTGGTAACTCTTTTGTACCTTTGTGACATCCTGTGGTTTGGAAAAGATTTCCACCGGGGCAAAGTTTTGGAAAGAATGGATAGCATTCCATGCAGAAAATCACTACTACAAGGCAAGTTTAAAACCTTGGAACCATCCTCTTTTCTATCTCATTGTGAGACCTGTGAGTGGAATCAGTTTATTCATGTTGGGGTTTGTTTATTTGTGAGTTTGGCCTGAGAGAAAGTAGCTCAGTGGGTTTGCTGATGGCCTCAGAGGAGCTGCTGGGGACAGTTTCCTGGTCCAGTATAATATGGTACTCACACATTATAGCTAATGTTGCCATCTGTAGAAAAATGTGTGTTTCTGCCCTATCCAGGATTGGAAATGTCTGTCTAAAGAGCTCAGCACTTCCATAGACCTTTCTTGCACAGGGAAATCCTCCTGCAGGGTTTCTGCCTTGGTTGGACTGTGGGAAGTTCTATTCAGGAACGCATTCAGACTCTTCCTGCAGCAAAGGCTGCCTGGCTGACCCACCAGCTGTGGATGGAGTCAGGAGCTGTCAGGAAAGGGATGTGATCATGACACACCATCTCACATTATCAAGGGGAAAACGTGCCCAAGAGCTCACCCTGTACCTTGGTGTTTCCTGTTAGCCTGGTTTGGGGCTCAGCCTTCTGCCATGCTGTGCTCCAAGATATGCACAGTGCTATGAAAGCCTTGGCACAGCATTCTCTGTCCTTAACCATGTGTTTCCAACTTCTGGTCTGTCCCTGCTCCAGTGGCTTGGGAAAGAAGAATTCCTAAACAATCAGTCCCACCCCATGGCTCATCTGAATGGGTTGATGAGGCAGCGCTGGCCCTGTGCTCAGCCTTCACTTGAAAGGACAGGGAAGGAACAACATTGTTCAAGTTTTTCAGCAGTGTCATTTGCAAAATAAGAGATGCATTTTGGTGGGTATGAAATTCAGTTCCAAGTTATCATTCTGTTTTTCTACTTGAGCCCATAAAGTGAACAGTGTGATTAAAAATAAATAAATGTCGATGTTTCAGAGTAAGCTCTGGCTCTCTCCTGAGCTGTTAAAAGGCACCAAGTGCTTTGTGTATTGCTGATCAGCACAAGGAAAACTGATGAGAATCTTCATAGTTCCATTAAAACAAAAAGGGATTTTCACCCCTTCAAATCACCATGACCAGACATGAGTGTTATTTGGTGTTAATACAGTTCAGGGAGGGATCTTGGTTTTCCTCTCTAGTGTTGCACTTCTTGCCTGTGCCACTCCTGTGCTCAGTCACCAGCAGTGTTCAGCTCTTCATTTAAATCTTTCATTTCCTGGTGTCCAGAGACGCTGGTACATCCTTAGGGCTTGAGTTGGAATGGGTTCACGTGTAGTTCCTGAACCCTGAGTCTAAATGTCTGCCAAGTCCAAAGAATAAATAAACAAAAATGGGACAAATCCTGTTCCTCGTACCTCACTGCTTGCCTGCCTGACCTGTTTCCATGTAGATGATACTGGAAGCAGCAGTTACTCCATTAGGATCTGACTTGTGGACTGAAAGCACAGCAGGTATTGGAGACTTGCACAGAATCAGGATCATTTGGGTTTGGAGGGATTTTAAAGTTCATCCTGCCGTGGGCAGGGACACCTCCCACCATCCCAGGTAGCTCCAAGCCCTGTCTGACCTGACCTCGGACACTTCCAGGGGTGGGGCAGCCACAGCTTCCCTGGGCACCCTGTGCCTGTCTCACCACCCTCTGAGCAGAGAATTTCTTCTGAATATCTCATCTAGATCTCTCCCCTTTTAAAACCATTCCCCCCTTGCTCTGTCACTTGTGCCTCTGCAAAAAGTTGCTTTCCCACCTTTTTGTAGGCACTCTTAGGGCACTGGAAGGGGCTCTGAGCTCTCTCTGGAGCCTTGTCCTTTCCAGGTGAACACCCCCAGCCCTCCCAGCCTGGCTGCAGAACAGAGCAGAGGGGCTCCAGGAGCTCTGGGCTCCTCTGGGTTGCTGCACATCTTTCTTTCATTCTTTCTTTGGCTGAGGACTCTGGATACAGCACTCCAAATCTTCTGTCAGTGTGTCCCTTTCAGGCCAGCTGGATTGGCACAGCTCAGCTGCACCCTGGCATTCTCAGGAGGGAGGTGTGGGCACCTTCCAGAGGCTGCCTTCTCCTCAGAGCTGCTTTTCCTTCTGCACTGCACATGTCTGAGTTTGCAGTCCTTCTTCAGGGGTTGCTACCTGGGCTCTAACAGGCATTTCTAGAAAATCATTCGTGTGCCCTTAGCTGGAGCTTTAAATGGTTCAAATGAACAGTGCTGTGAATTTCCTGGCTCTCCACTTGCTCTGCCCTTGCAGATGGCCACCTGGAAAGCCTCTGCTCTCTGCAGATAAAGACTTTGTTGACAGCTGCAGGTAGAGGGTGATGAATTCCATTCCTTGGGTCTCTTTAGCTTTTCTGTTGAGGACAAAATCAGTTCTCTCCCCAGTGAGAAGTCACCTGCCCCCGTTACTAATTCTGGTGTCCATCAGCTTGCAGGCGGGTCCTGAAGCACTGGGGAGATGGGCACGCATTTCAAGGCAGGACCTGAATAAATTCAGCTTTTTTTCTTCCCCCCCATTGGTGGAGGACAAATAATTCATGGCAAGTAGTGTAGATTAGCCTGCAGAATTAAGAAACCCATCTGTAGTTTTTAGTCAAGTTTTCAGAGTCAATAGCTGGCAGTGCTGTCTTTGTACCTCATCCCTCCACATTCCCAGAGCTCCCTGGGATTCTGAACTTTGTGTCAGGCATTTTTTTTTCTCCCTGAAAACTGTATCTGTTGGTATTTCTCTGTGAAGAAACCAGAATAAAACTTTGAGCAGCAGAGATGGAAATAGCATCACTTTTCAAAAGAGCAGTGATAATCTCTTTGCTCCTGCACGGCAAATCCGTGTGTGAGTTGGGTACACAGCAATCTCCAAAGTGGAGAATTTATACTGGAAATGCTGACACGAGTTTAACGCTGCAGCTGCCAGCCAGAGCTGCCTTGGTGCAGATCTAGCCACAGAAAATTACAGAGAAGAAACCAGAGAGTGTTGATTGCTTTTTGTGCTGTTCAGCTGGTTTGCTGTTTGAGAAAAGCTGTCAAGTAATGATGAGTTTCAGAACGTTCATGTTTTGTACACATAAACAGAGCAGAATTCTGCATGCAGACTGAAGTTTTTACTTCAGCAGCTATTCCAAAGCCAAATCTACCCTGATTAGTTACTTTCCAGATTAAATCTCATTGTAAAATATATTACTGCATCTCTTCATCTGAAGTCCCGTGCTTTTATCCATCTTTTCATCTACCAGGAGGACGTTGGGAGCTTCCACAAGTCAGCAGTTATGTACAGACAAATAAATTAATTAAACCAGCATGATGACCAGCCAGGTTTTTGTCTCTGAAAGGAATGAAATAATGAAAAGGGTGTGTGGGAGAAGCTTCCAGAGCTGAAGGCAAAGGAATGAGACGAGTTGTTGAAATAAAATAAAAATTGCACTGAGTGCTGTGGAAAGAACAGGTAAAATGGGAAATATTGGGAATTACACTGCAAACAGTTTAAAACATAATTAATTATTAGCTTGGATGTTATCCAAGGCCTAAATATACTTCTGTGAGTCCGCTCTGTGCATAGAAATTGCATAATGAAATAAATTATATTTCCATTTTCGAGCAGTTGCCTTGTCTCTGATGTGTGAAGCTGGATATCAGCAATTTCTGAAAGGGTTTAGTAAAACATGAAGTATGAAAAGGAGGTTTTCAGTAATCAATTAATTTGTGGTAATATTATTTGAGGTCTATTACACATTTTTAATTTACTGCATAAAAATTCCTGATCTTAACTGAGCGAGTGAAATACAGTTTTTATTATTGTTTGCAAATGTGAGGAATGGCACACTGGCTGAGTAGAGAAACCATTCCACTGTGGGAACTAATCTTAGAGATTTGTTTTGGTCTGATGTCACCATTTTTTAATATCATTTTGGCCTTGCAGCAGCCCCCCAGTGCAAATGTCTTAAAGGAAAGCAAACCTGCTTCATGTTTAGTGAGAGAGCTGGAATCAATCTGCTCTTGTCTTGCCATCCCCCCAGTAAACCTGGCAGTGTTTTTTCCTTGGGGAATTGCATTGTGCTGGAGTTTGGGTGTTTTGCTGTCCCCTAGGTTCAGTTAAAGGGGAGGGAGAGAAGGGTGTCTGTAGGGGTCTGGGTTGCTGTCTAAGCTTGCAAATCCTGTGCATTCCGTGCATTAACTGTGCATTCTGCCCAGCTTTCACCAGCCTGTAGGAAGAGTGTGAACTCCTTCTCTTTGCCCTGAGTGGGTGCTGTAGGACCTGATCTCCCTGGAAAGCTGCAGTGGTTGCCTGGCCCTGCCAGGAGCCCATGGGACGTGTCCCCAGTGCCCAGGGGGCTGTGCTGGGCAGTGTTTGTGTCTCCAGCAGCGAGGTCCAGAGGGTCTGAGCGGGCAGGTGCCATCACCTGGCTCCCGTGTGCCAGGTGCCATCACCCAGCTCCCTGGGGCCAGGTGCCATCACCCAGCTCCTTGTGCCTGATGCCATCACCCAGCTCCTTGTGCCAGGTGCCATCACCCTTGTGCCAGGTGCCATCACCTGGCTCCCGTGTGCCAGGTGCCATCACCCTTGTGCCAGGTGCCATCACCCTTGTGCCAGGTGCCATCACCTGGCTCCCGTGTGCCAGGTGCCATCACCCAGCTCCTTGTGCCAGGTGCCATCACCCTTGTGCCAGGTGCCATCGCCCTTGTGCCAGGTGCAGCCCAAACAGATGCAGGGAGGGAGGGAAGAATGCGGAGCTGCCTCTTGGCAGCAGCAGCTCCATTCTCCACGGAGCTGATGTGGGAGCTGGCAGCGTCTGCTCCTTTCCCAGGCTCCTGCAGAGGTTTCCTGGGAGCTTGGAGCTGCCCAGAACTCTTCTTGCCTTTTGTTCTGCTCCTAAATTGGATGAGGATTGGCAGCTCTGACCAGACGTTTGCAGCCAATAGTGCTGGAGTTCTGGCTTTTCCTCTAATCAAATCGTTGTGCAGAATTCCAGAATACAAACAAAATCCCGTGTTCTTGATTTTTTTACCCAGAAAGTTCATATTACCAGTTACCTACTAGATTTTCAACTGAGTGCAATTTAAATGACATCAAAAATCTGGCAGTAAATATTAGTGACTAATCCCCATGAACTAGACAATATAATCTTGTCTAGTTTCTCTCCTTTCTACAAACAAATGTGTTGTTCCTAACCTTGAAAATTGAGCAGGTGTGAAGGTTCTTGGTCTCAGCAAGGAAAAAGTGCTTGAACCACATGTAAATGGTAAAAAGTGATTAATTCACAGAAGTTAGGAGTAATTAATATCCACTAATTAGCATGTCAGTGGCCTAAGCATGAAGTACCTTACTGTCCCCTCTGGTCAGTGCACAGCCATGTTTCCCTCAGGATTCTGATTGTTACCCCACAGGACGCAGTCTCGTGTCACAGAAAAGCAGCTTTAGAACCCTTCCAGTGAACTTTGCTTTTTTCCATAACATTAGGAGAATCATTAAAACAAAAATACGATATCAAATATTGCCAGGCCTAATGCCTTCTTGAGTGTAAGTACTGCTGGGATCAGCCAGCTGAAAGAAAGTACTTAGTACCTTTGGAAAATTCAGGCTGAATAAATGTCAGCGTGCCTTCCCCGAGTCCATTCCAGCAGTCTCACTTCCCTGCCTGCAGAGCCTTCCATGACTTTAATTTCCCTGCCACCTCTTGTCTGTTGTTTAACCTCAGCCGCGTGCCTAAAGCAGCGCATCATGATCCACAAAAGCGCGGTGATGCTGCTGATGGAACGGGGCTTGGCAGAGCTGCTGCTGCCTGGGGCTGCTGCTCCCGGTCATCCCCGGCACTTCATGGGCTGTTCTGGGGCCAGCAGAGATTTCACAGCCCTGCTGCAGCCTTAGGGTGTCATTTTTAAACAAAGGCCTGACCCTGTGTTATTCCTGAGGTATATAAACTTGAAGTGCAGCTTTCTGCACTGCTGCCAGTGAAGCTGTGCACCCTCAGCTTCCTCAGGGACAGGGAGCTGAGCTTGGCACCCAGGGAGCTGGACATGGCATGGGAATCACAGCTTGTGTAAATGTGAGCTGCTGTGCCCACAGGCTTTATTGGGGGTTCAGGAGGGGTCACACAAACATTTGGTTCCAAGCTATCCCCGGTCCCGTGAGCTTGGCTTGTCGTGCTCAGGTTACAGGGGAATTATTGCGGGTGTCTGACGCTGCTCTGAGCTCTTGGGAGTGGCTTGGATATGGAGAGGGTGGAATGGCAGAAATGAGGGTCTCTCCTGGGGATGAATGGAAAACTGGGGACTTTTACTTTGCCATGAGTCATTTTACATTATTTTAGCGCTGCTTGCAATGAGCAGCGTGCGCTTCAAGGAGACCAAATTCAGGAGCTGTGCTCAGTAATGAAGAATGTCACATCAGTGTGATGGGTGTGATAGACGACTAAAATTTCATTGTTCAACAATCAGTTCTTTGCTGCAGAGTTCTTGAGTTGAGAATTATTGTAATTTGTATGAAGAATGCCAGTAAATTTGACCAGAATCATGGAAGAGCTGCAGAGAAAAGAATCATAGGTTAGAAAATTCCAAAGTGCACGGTTTTGCTTGCTCAGCATGTCTGTGCAGAATATATACATATTATATTATGCCTCTGGAAGTGATGCACCGCTAACATCTCTATTTTTCAAGCTATTTATTCAAATAGTTCTATTTTTGACCGATTTGGAGAGAAAAACTATGTATTTCTTCTGTTTTGTTTCTCTTCAATTCCCACAGAAGTCACAGTCTGACCATTTTTCTTCTTTCTCAGCTGCCTTCTTCATGTTGCAGGAGGAGGTGAATGTGTTTTAAAAGGTGATGGCCATTTTTAACCTTCCTGTTAAAACCAGCTATCCTCCTGCTCACCTTTCCAGCACTTTTGCAAGAGCTGCATACATTCTGTATCTCAAGTCCTTCAGATCTCAGTTGCTACACTTCTCCAGGGTATTTAGAAGCACTGGAACAGCTTTAGGGGGAGTATAAACCCCCTAGCACAGGAGAGCATTTCTACTCTTAGAGTACTTGGTTTTTCTGAGGATTGTATTTCTTAACTTAATATAACTTAACTTACACAGAAAAACTGGTTGTGACAGATATATAGTGGAATCCAAAAGTCTGAATATATCCAAAAATCTGAGCTGCTGTTGATGAGAAAAAGCAACAGCGAAAGCAGGACATTTCTTTGAGCAGAAGGAAAAGGTAGGATAAGTGGATAAGTGGATTAGTGCAGAGGAGAGGAGAAGAAATGGTAGTGGAGACAATAAGAGCTCTGTTGTTTGAATGGTTCCTGGTCTGCAGCAGGACAACATTAAGGAACAATTTGCTGGGGCAGCAGCAGGGAGTGCTGCAATGTGCTCAGGGCACCCTCCCAGTGGGAGCAGTGCTGAGGATGAGGCTGAGCAAATAAAGAGTTTGGGGGCACCTCTGGGCAAGTTCCAAGTAGTAAAATGCAGCTGTTTGTGCTTTGGAGAGACACCAGCCCCCCTTCCTTGGAACAATCCTCCTGCTGTAAACCTGCCTTCGTTTTGCTGGCTGTCTGTACCGAGCTGGCCTCACATCTACAGTTTCTTGTCTTGGAATGCCATTGTTTTTGAGATTCTGTGCCTCTTGAGTCCTCAGCTATCAAAGGTGGTGTGCAGGTGTTTGTGTTACTCTGCACGTACTCGATGTACTCTGCTGCTGCTTCATAAAACGTTCCTGTGCTTTTTTATAGAGCAACATTTCCCAGACTTGGTTTGAGAGTTTCTTGCATTATTTTCTGGCTCTGTAGCTCGGGTAAGGAAGATGGCTTGAGGGCTCTGAGCAAAGACTTTCAGCCAGAGTTCTTTGGGAAATGTTCTTGGCGCAGTGCCCTTCTCCTGCCGTGCCAGAACGTGCGTGGAGTGGGCAGGGAGGGTTGGGTTCTGCTGGGGAACTGCAGAGGTGCATTAAAACTCCTTAAATGTGAGTTCAGAGACACAAACTGCTCTTGTCCCAAGGCCTGTGCTCCTGGCCAAGCTGCAGCTCTGGCAGTGCTCTTTGGGTACCACAGGCTGCAATTATTGCAGGGGTTGCAGAGGGCAGATTATTGTGCAGAGTGTTTAGAACTTGGTGCTCACTGACTATTGCATTGGGAACTTGAGCCCATTCTGTTGTGCCTCACTGTTCTTTCTGGGGGATTTACAATGAAACTTCATAAGAAGATTGTTTCATTTTTGTTCTGAGAGGTTTTTTTAAGTAACTCCTTCATTTCTTACAGAACACAGGACAGAAACTGTTCTAAAGCATTTACTTTTTAAATCCTTTCTACCTGTTCTTTCACTCCTGTACATTGATTCTGCTCCTGTTTTCCACATCCTCTCACAGCTCAGGCCTGTTTTAAATATCTCAGGCATCAACTCCTTCTTCCTGCCATTGCTGCTCTTTTACTTGCTCCACATTTGGCTTGCTCAGTCTCTAAGGAGGAATGGCTTCACATCTTTGCAGAGGCTGTTGGTAATGCAGCAGTGGTAAAACAGCAGGAATTCTCTCTGTTCATCACAGGGAAAGAGCCTTTGGGAACTGAGAGCGAGGAGCAGCCTCCTGTTTGCAGCCTCCTGTGTCACACCTTTCATTGCAGTGGGCAGCTCAGTAATGAACACAATAAGGCTTCACTGCTTGCTCCTTCCCTGACATTATCTGGAATTTTCTTGGCTGTTGCTGTGCTTCAGGAGTGTATCAGATCTTGGCAGAGGTGCCCAGTGTTTTTTGTTACGTTCAAATCAGCAGTCAGTGCAAGAGAAATAATTCAGAATTTAAATAATAATTTGAATAATTGATGCTTATGTCTTGTGATTTGTTTAACCCATTGAAGAACTGCTGCAGTTGTGCTTGTCCGTGTGCCAG
This sequence comes from Periparus ater, assembly GCA_032357785.1. Lineage (NCBI taxonomy): Eukaryota > Metazoa > Chordata > Aves > Passeriformes > Paridae > Periparus > Periparus ater. The sequence goes on from CM063636.1 coordinate 83,616,267, forward strand.
GAAGGAGGCATTTCTTCCTCAGCTGTGATGGTTCTGGAGCCTCAGCTGGGAAATGGCAGCTCAGGCCAGGATTCCTAAGCCCCAGTTGTGGTTTGGCTCCCAGGATCAGGGCTCCCTGCATGTTCCCTGCTTCTGTCCCAGGAGAGCCAGGGGTGACACCGGGAGCCTTCCCTGAGCTCAGAGCTGGCTCTGACACCCAGGGCAGTAATTGGGTCGTAAAATGAAAGTTGAGAGGGAAGGCACCAGGGAAACTGTAATTGATACTTGTATTGAGCTGCCTGGAGGAAAAATCAGTGTTTGTTTACTCTGGTGGGAAGGAATAATTGGAGATGTTTTTTAGGAAATAACCCCCCTATATAGTTTGTTCTACCTGCACTTAGAGATTTGGGATAGGGAAACCACCACCTCCCCCCCAGTTTTTTCCCTGTGGTTACAGTGCAATGTTTTTGATTAAGAAAATATCAGTGAAAATAACATAGCCAGGTTGCAGAGATCCCCTGCAAAAGTATAGTCAGTTGCCATTATTAGCAAATGGAAAATGGGATTTTAGTTATGCTTGGGAAGTGCTGCTGAAAATATTTTGCTTAAGAAAGAAGAGAGATGATAGTGGCAAGTGGCAGAATTTCTGAAAGTTTATGTAAATGAAAAGAGTTTTACTGCAGTACAGAAAGAAAGAAAGATTGCTGGAACTTGCCAGCTGAGAATTTTAGGAATCATATCATCAAATGATAGAGGAATATCATAAAAGTATCATTGTAGCTTTGTTCATGAGAGTGAGATCAGGGAGTTGATGAGCCTTAGGTGTAGAGATATCTGTGATGGCTAATTAATGCTTTAAGGTTTTAGCCAAGTGCAGTTAAATGTGCTTTAAATTAATAAAACTGCTTTGCTGCTAGATTTTTGTTTTTTTAAAAATAATTAACAGGACTCCAATGAACTTTGAAATGCTCTTTGTTTTTTTGTGGTCCTTTTCATTTTCAGAGCCTTTGGTAAAAGTATGGTTCAGAAGAGTTTTCTCTCCAGGTGAGACAAGTGATTTCCCGTAGCTCTCTGGGAAGGCAGCAGCGTTTTCTGCTCTGCAGTTCTCCCGTTGCTGTGTGCAGCTCTAATGGATTTGTGCTGGGAAATGTGATGCTGTCTGAGCCTGCCAGTCTGGACCACTCCTGGAGCAGTTTCCCAGGACTTGGCAGCAATGGTCCATCACATCTCAAGTGAGGGGTTTGAGTGCTACATCAGGAAAATTGGCTGAATTTGTGCTTGGTTTTCCATTTCTGCTCTAGCAGGGTGGCTGCTGAGCGCTCAGTGGAGCTGAGAATGTTCTCTGCAGATTTGGCGTTGCCAGGTGGGTTTATCCCATCTTGCACGGTGCCTTTGGCTCTCAGGATCAGCAGGTTGAAGGCAGCTGCCTGTCCCCAAGGGCTGGGTTCCCTGAGCCTCTCCTCTCTCTCACCAGAGCCCAGCTGGCACCACGTGTGTTCCCATGGGCATCCTTCACAGCCACTCTCATCACATTACCAGGCCTGCAGTGATTTGAAAAGTTTGGAAATAGCATGGCTGTAATATATTTAGAATGAATGTCAAGAGAAGACAGGCTCTGAACCTGAGCAGGCTTTTCCCACCTGGACAATAATTTAAGCACAAAGCTGTGTGCTGAAGCATGGCATAGGATGGTTGTGGTCTGGGAAAGGTGTGAACTCTGGTTTACTTTAAGGCATTAACAATCCAGTTCAATTTACTGTAGGGATCATGTCTGCCTGCTCTGAAATGAAGCAATATCTGGGTTGGAATGTGGCATCTCTTTAAACAGTGCCCAGAAATAGTACACAACAGTTTTCAGGTCAGGAAGCTGGGAACATCCTGATCATCTGAAGATGCCAAGGGAGCTGGAGGTGGGTGGAGAGTTATTACCCAGCCTGGTGTCTGGCCAGGGAGCCAAAGCACCTCTGGGAGCTCTGTACCCGCAGCCCCGGATCTGGGGGCCCTTTTAGCCTGTTCTTCTCTTCACATCCTGTCCCTGTCTCTGTGCAGTGCTTCAGTTTGGATGAGCTGTGGCTCTGTGGGTCCCAGGCCAAGGAGATGGTGTTTTCACCCGGGGGTGTTCCATGGGAACCCCTTTGGATCATTCCCAGCGTTATGAAATGTTCAGGCTCTTTTCAGGGGTTTGCTGTGCGCTCTTGGTGATCTGTTGTAGGAGATCTTTGGTCCAGGTTAGGAAATGGGCAGGAAAGGTGCAGGATCAGGGCTGCTGGGAGAGCTGTGCCCATGATGCTGGTGTTGGGAGCCAGCAGATAAGCCCAGGATTGCAGCATGACAGCAGGAGAGCCTTTCCTTGGGAGTGTCTGCACACATTTGGGGGGTTCAGTAGCATTTTGCACATAGTTAAATGGCCCTGTGAGACCTGCCCTTTCCTGCAGATCCTTCACCTTGTTTGTGTAACCTTTTAGTCAAAGTCCTGACTAACCTGTTGTACCTCTGCTGTTTTCCAACTTGTGGCTTCTATTCAGGCTGGAATAAAGCTAAGTGGAGTTGAGCTGCCTGCTGTAGTTGTGTGCTCAGCTATTACCCAGCTGCAGTGTCAGTTTTACCTTGTGGAGAATCGTGCATTTCACCACTCTTAGAGGTCAGCTTAAAGAAAGGGTGCGTGGCTGAGGTAATATTTACCTTTTATTCCAGAGCTGAAATGAGCAAGTCTCTAACAGCTGAACTGTTAACTATTGACACTTTCCCTTCTGGAAAACAACAAGCTTCAGTGTTTGAAATGAACATCAGTACAACAGTTTACTCATACTTTGGTGTGGTTCCAAGTAAAGCTGAGGTGCCTGTACACAATTCTGAGGCTCAGCTAAACCTGATTTGTACCAAAGTGTCAAGAGGTGCTTTTCTTTTCTCTGCTGTTTTGAAGACTGAGGGCATTTAGGCCACTGCAACTTTATCCCAGGCTTTTCTTCCTGGCTTGCAGCTTGGATAGGCACCAAATTGCAGCCTGATTTTTACATGCATTTGGCTTGGGAGTGTCACCTTGTCACCTCAGTCCCCTACGATGAACACTGGGAGGTGTTTGGCACAAGTTAGAATTTCCAAGTAGTTCTGTTGGTTTTTAAAGCTTTTTCGGTCACTGACTACCGATTACACTTAAAGAAGTGTTTCCTTGTTTATTCCCTTGGCTTTTCTCTGAGGTCTGGGCTGTTGTTGGGGTTCAGTGGTGGCCAGGGTTCATTGCAGTGTCTGTGCAGGTGAGGGGTCCCTCACACACTCAGGAAAAGCTCAGTGCACAGAACATGTGCTGTGCCTGCTGTGTGTGAGCCTGGTGCTGCTTCCCCGCAGGATCAGAGCATGAATGAGAGAGGTGCTCGGACAGATTTGGGTTTCCTGAACAGACAGGGGGTATTTATGTCTCTGCCAAAACACCGAGCTGTGATTACCTTTCATTCCAAGAGAGCTCCTTGGAAAATAGGGCAGTGTCTGACTTTCTCCTCTTCCAATAAATGTGCTAAACCAATCCAGCAGGTGGAGCAGGGGATGCTGAAGCTTTGTAAAATTGCTCTGGAGTGTTAAAGGCTACTTAGGAAATTTTGGGAAAGCTTTTGTTTGCTCGAGTTCTGCAGTAGGACTATAAGAAAGCATCTGAACCCTGCCCCAGCCCTGCCCACACGTGCTTGTCCTGCTGCCACGTTCCAGGTGGGACAGGAGCAGCACTGGGGGAACAGTGACATTTGAGGGGTCACTTCTGGCTGGGAGAGCCTGATTCAGGCTATAGCTGGGTGATCATGTGCAGCCTGTGCCTTTGCTGTGCAGAACACACGACTCTGTCTGGGGATCAGATGGGAGCAGCAGTTTGTGGTGTGAGGCTGATGCACAGCTCAACAGTGCCTTGGCTGCCTCTGTGCATTTTGGTGACAGAGACTTGTTATTGTTGCCTTTTTCCCAACCTGGAAATGAAACTCGAGATAATTTTAGGAAGGAGGTAATATAAAAGGGGATCTTTAATGAAGGCTTTCAGGAGCAGTTATGGGAAGATGTCCCCAAAAGCCCACCCCCACCCCCAGGGGTGAGAACACATTGGTAGGTTTTATATGAAATTAGCATAATTGATGAAAAGCACCAATTAGGAGGACAAGTGGTGATGCAAGCCCCTTCTCTGGAGCCCCCACCTTGCTGCACTTTGTCCATGAAATGTAGAGTTGTTCTCAGCCTTGGTTCCCAGCAAGAACCAAGATAGCGTTGGGACCTTGTACCTCCCAGGCTTGGAGCTCTGGAGTTTGTTTTGTCCTTCTGCCTAGGGAAAGGCCGTGGAAAAGTACTGGGAAAACAAGTCACTAATTGGTGATGGAGTTACAAATAGATGTGTGAAGAATACAGAGAAAATATAAAAGAAATAAACGAGCAAAACCCAAACAGCATCATTATAATGAAAAATGGGGAAAAAAAGGCAGTGGAAAAGGTTCCTGTGGTTCATGAGATGCCTTTGCTGGAAGCAGGAAGCCTCAAAGTGAGAATGTCTAAATTTTAGGGCTGTGGAGGCTTGCAAGAGAAAATTCTTTTCACAGAACAAAAATACTAAATATTTATATGAATATATTAGCCTTCCCCACTTTTCTTACAGATGTATGTGTACAGTCAAGTGCTGCATAAAACTGAGTTTTTCAAGAGCCCTAGCTCTGGCAAAGGTGACCATATCCATGCAAAATTAGATGAGGAGGTAATCCTGCTTACAGAGCTGGCTGGGACTCAGGGGTTTCCAGTTCCACTGTAAGCTACAAACTTATTTTGTTGGTTCAGCTTCTTTAAGGCTGTTTCTAACATACCTGAACATTTTCTGTGACCATGAGTTAAGCTGCAAGAAGAGATGGAGCAATAGGTGTACATTTTCTTCAGAGTGATTGTTACTGGAGTGACTGTACTGAAGCAGGAGGTGGGGAGTACTTGGGATTTGCCACTATTAAGGGGAAAATGTTAATTCCCTAAGAACAGTGCATGCTACCAGGTATTTATTTCTAGTATTTGCTAGGAAGAAGATCAATAGTCAATATTCTGTAATGAAAAATTTACTCACTGTTTTTACTTAGAAGTGGCAAAACCGCAGTGTCCTTGGTGCTTTCTGTGTTGTTCTGTAGCATCCAGCACAGCAGGACGTGTCCATTCTGTGGGGATCACGAAACATCATCCTATCTTTGTAGTAGAAACAGAATTCTTACGATGTTCTCATATAAAATATGAATTTTAATATTAAACTTAATGCTCTGCTATGAGAAATATGTAAACTTGGCTCTGCAGTGTCAGCATGCACTTCCTGGGATTCCAGGCATAGCATGGTTATAAATAGGCAGCAGGTTATTTGGGAATCACTGGGGCTGGTGTCTGGTGTCACAAACAGTAGCTGGGAGAAGCCCTTCCCTGGTCCATGGTTGGGTTTGGAAGAACCTGATGTTGAAAATTGCTGTGTGGGTGAATCCCAGGCGTCCCTGGAGCACAGGGCCCAGCTCTGACAGCAAACACCCGTCTGCCACGGGCATCCTTTGGCCTCAGCTGCTGCCAATGTTTCCATTGCGGGGAACCTTCCCAGGCTGGACCCCAATGCTGCAATTCTCCCTCTCTGGGTGAGCTGCTCGCACCGTGGGTAAGTGTAGGAGGCTGGCATCTGTCCCCCTTCAACAGGAAACCACCTGGGGCTTCTCAGTGCTTTGGGGGGGCTCTGGGTTGGTTTTGGTGGTTTCCCCCAGAAGCTGAATTCTCACAGAATTGTGCCAGCAGCACCACGTGTGCCGTGGGCTCAGGAACCTCTTTGGTGTCTCGGGAAGTGCTGTGCTGAGTTAAATGAATTAGAACAACAAAAAATGGGCAACAACAAGGGGGTTGAAACCAATGATTCCTAAAATAATGGTACTCAACCATCTTTATTTTTGTCTCATTGTGACTAGATTGATATTTATTATTGTTTGCTTTTCTGATGTAAGTTTACTTTCTGTACGACAGACCAGAGACGACTTCCTGGGCCAGGTGGATGTGCCGCTCAGTCACCTCCCGGTAAGCTGCAGATCTCTGGAAACCCCTGGGGCTGGGGGCACTTGGTTGCACACACCATTTACATCCTCCTAAAGCTCCCAGCAGAGCTTAAAATAAACTGGTTTGGACATCCAGGCCTCACCTGCCCTGGGACAGGGAGATGCATCAGCTGTGCATGGCAGGGATGGCAAAAAAACATTATGAGAGAGGGTTTGCTTCAGCAAATGCATGAAACACCAAAAGGCTGCCAGAACTGTGTCATCTGTTCATTATCTGAGCTGAAATTGAATTCTTTGCCAGCAGTAAGAGTTCAGTAGCAATCAGTTGAAAGTAATGGACACGGGGTTTGAATCATTTTATTGTCAACAGACTTTTGAGGTGTTTGGTTTGACGGTGCTAATGTTTGTTTGTTTCTTAATTAATGGAGGAATTCAGTGTAAAGCTGGTTCTGTAATTCTGTAAGGCTCCAGTTGTCTGGTTTCCCCCCAGCAGCCAGGATTCTGCATGGGCTGCAAAACTAGATGCTAAATTAAGTGCAATTTGTGTTTATATATTTATAAACAGGAATAAATATATATGTGTATGTATATATGTACCAAGGCTTTAGCCTTGGTACAAACGTTTCTGATATTATATACTGTTTTGGATGACTAACATTGGCTGAATGTAATTAATATTTTTTAAATGTTGTGCATGTTAATCTTAACATCTGTGACCTTGCAGGGCTTTTTATGTGTGGATGGGTGAAGTTATTGCAGTGTTTCCATCAAAATGAGGTGTCGGTTGAGCTTAACTGGCTTTTTGTGTCTGATTTTGACTTCTTGCTACTGATGGATGTTATTGTAGGAGAAAAGTGGCTTTGTAATGACTTGCACAGTGATGTTTGTTTAGATGTGTCTGTTATGGTTGATTTGGAGTCTGCAGGCAGTGTGTTGGGTTATAAACTGTAGAGTGGAAAGCTACAGGAGAAGGATGGGGAGCACCTTGTGGTGACAAATGTATTGTTCCCTTCTCAGGGGAGCTCTTGTCATCCCAGCCGTGCTCTGCAGCACTGCTTGGGCTGGGCCTGTGTGGATATCTACATTTATGTATCTTATGCACAGACATGGTCGAAGCAGCCCTGGTGGAACAGTGGGAAGAGTCCTTTTCCCCTCAGATGTTTTCAATGGCAAAGCTGCTGTGTCTCAGAGCTGTGTCCCTTCAGTAGCTGTGGCCTTGCAGGAGCTTCCCAGGCACTTCCCCACTGCTGCTGCCCCGTTCCAGGGAGAGTCACCTGTTGGGAAGGGGTGTGTGCACACTGGCTCATCCTTCCCCTACCTCTATAGGAGCCATTGCCATGTATTTATTAACAAATTAACATTCAGCTGTCTCATCCTGCCAATCACTTTGCCAGAATCCTTGTTTCTCCAACACCAGCTAATTACTATTGACAGAATTTGGGTAAAACACACAGCTCCTCACTGGGAGCGTATCCCTTGCAGCTGAATCGTGCATGCCCTGGTGTCCTGTGAGCTTGTTAAAATCTCTGAGCAGAACAGGCAGCCTGTCTCTCCCAGAGCAAGTGGGCAGGGGCAGAGGTCAGGCAGTGAAAGGAGAGGCTGCCAAGTATAACACAGTTCATGCTTCAAGTTTAGAATAAAGTTCCCCAGACAATCAGCAGGGGATTGGATGGATGTGTGTGGATCCATCATCCTTTTCCCTTGGCATCTGAAACTCCTGGTTCTGTGCCTACAGCAGCTGTGTCTTTGCACATGTGAAGGATGGGACTTCCTTGGTAAGAAAGCTGAAATTCTCAAGAAATAGGAAGTTCCAGGCTTTAGGTAATTTAGGGTTCAGCAGAAATCAGAGATGTAATCTGTCAGCCTGTTGTGTGAATGTTCTTTATTTTGTGGACAAGCCCTTTAATTTGCCATTTTCTCTGCTGCTTGCAGACTGAAGACCCAACTATGGAGAGGCCGTACACATTTAAGGATTTCCTCCTCAGACCAAGAAGGTGAGAGGAAGGACCTTTAAAACATTTGAAGACTTTACAACATTTCTTACTTCATGATTTTTTTTATTTGCAATTATTTAAGAGCTGTTAAATGCAATGTACCTCCTTGTCTTGTAGCCACAAATCTCGTGTGAAGGGTTTCTTGAGGCTGAAGATGGCGTATATGCCCAAAAACGGTGGCCAAGAGGAAGAAAACAGTGATCAGAGGGACGACTCTGAGGTGAGGCTGAACCCTCATGAGAGGATTCAAGAGAAATTGTAGTCAACTGCACTGGAAGGATAAAGCCCCAGAAACAAAGTTGGCGGTTGGTTCTCTTTGGCTCCAAGCCACCAGGAGAACACCCGGCCACCTTTGGAAATCCCTCTTAAATAGACTGATGAGGATTTAGCTCTTCTCTCACTGGAATGAGGTGCACACTCTAACCACAAAGGTCTTTTTCCTTCATTCCTAAGCATGGCTGGGACGTGGTGGATTCCAGCGATGCCGCGTCTCAACGTCAGGAGGAGTTGCCTCCTCCTCCGCTGCCTCCTGGCTGGGAAGAGAAGGTGGACAACCTGGGGCGGACTTACTACGTGAATCACAACAACAGGACCACCCAGTGGCACCGGCCCAGCCTCATGTAAGCAGCTGGGGGCTGTGTGGGATGGACAAGCAGGCTGAGGCTGAAAGGAAAACGTGCTTTGTTCATGGCCCAGCAGATCACAGAGGCACAGAGAGTGCTGGGAAATTCCAGGGAGTCTGGGAGGGCAGGGAAGGCAGTGCGTTAACAACGCACCTTAGAACAGGAATAAAATACGGAATAAAGAATAATAAGCTAAGGAATGGGATAATAAGAGAAGGAATTTTTCAGTAAGTAATTTAACAGGAATAAATTACTTTGTTTATAGAGACTGTTGAAGAAGTAAGGAAAAAAGTCAACTCTAGTAAGTTTTAATGAAGTTGAACAGATTAGCTTTGAGGAGATCCTGGCTGTTATTCTGTGAATAGGCTTCATTCCCTGAATGTGCTATCAGAGAGGTCTGCGAGCCGTGGCGATATCTTCTCAAGATTAGATTTAGAAAGCTGTGGAGAGCTTATATTTTACAGAGTGTGAATAACTGACAGTGTTAAGAGTTATAGTGAGATCATGAATGAAGCCAGCACTGCCAAAGGCACCACTAAACCATGTCCAGGAGGTGCTGGATCCCCCAGCACTGGACACGTTCAAGGCTGGGCTTCACAGAGTGCTGGCCCATCTTGTCTGGGCTGTGGTTTCCATGCCTGGAGAGGCTGAACCAAAGGACCCCAAGGTCCTTCCCTGTCCTTTTTTCTGGACTTTTAGATGTGGGTTCTTTTTCCCTTTGAACTGAAGATTGATGAGAGGGAGGCTGGTTTTTTCTCTCGTTCGCTCTCAGTTGTTCATTTTTTCTTATCAGCATTACAAGGTACAAGGAGCTATGTGCACTGTGATAGAAAAGGGGTAAAATGGCTAACAAAGATCTTCCTCAAGGTCTTTTAGATGTCCATTTACCCAATTAACAGATGCCAACTCAATTATTTTTCCTACTGACCCAATGACCCAACACCTGTGTGCTGCACTGTGACATTTTCTAGCCAATCACCTACTACTACCCAAACACCCCTAGGAGAAGAACATGAAGAAGAAAGAAGAAGGACAAGGGACAACACCCTAAATCCTCCATCTTGTCTTCGGTTCTCTAAACTACTTTAAATTTTAAACCTCAACCCATTCACCCAGTGATTTAAAAAACTTTCTAATTTACACATTTACATTTTTAATCTTTTTTATCTAACTCTACTTATTGTCTCCATGGTGCTATACAAAACTCAGTGCTTTTTTGGGTGTCAGAGTTAGGCATTACTGATAAAGGTATATGCCTTGCATCTCTGACCCCAACACTTCCCAACCCGATGTTCTGTGACATTTGTGAAATGCTTCCAGTTTTATTTTCTTTCAACTGAGGGATTAAACAGTCCTGTAATTATGAAGCTTGATACATGCATGAATAATGATTTTTATAATCAAAAGCATTACCTGTGTTTTGAAGGGAATGGACAGAACGGGGTCTTAGTCTAACTGGGGTTATTTTCTTGTTCTTTTCTCCTTTCCATGCTGGATTCCCCCCTGCAGCGATGTGGGGTCCGAGTCAGATAACAACATCAGGCAGATAAACCAAGAGGCAGCTCACCGGCGCTTCCGCTCTCGGCGCCACATCAGCGAGGATTTGGAGCCAGAGCCTCTGGAGAGTGGAGACATTCCTGAGGTATCCCCAAGCCTTAAGGAGCTGACTAAACTTGGAGCTGCTGTGTTTCTCACGTGTAGCTGATTACCACACAGCACAGAGAGTCGTGGTTTTACCTGGCACTTGTGGAAATTGCCTTGGGAAAATGCTGGCAGCACAGTGACAATGCAGCCAGAGCAATGCAGCTGCAGCTCCCTGATGGCCTCTGGGCAGCACCGAGCCCTGTGTAAACTCTGGGAGAAACATTTATCATTCCAAACTGCTTGTCATAGATCCATTGATAGAAACACTTCTTATTCTGCTCTGAGCAGCAGTGGAATAAATGATAAAAAGAAGGGAAGTGGACTGGCTGGAACTGCCCTGTGATTCAGTTCAGTTCAGTTCAGTTGATTTAGGGTGAAGAGAAGCTGCTGTTTGTGTGTCGGGCACAGTGAGATGATCACACAGAAGGCAAAGGGAGAGAAGACTCGGTCTGTATAAAACCTGAACTTAGTTTCTTCTCTTTTGTTAGCCTTGGGAAACCATTTCAGAGGAGGCAAGTGCCAGTGGGGATTCCTTAAGCTTGTCACTGCCACCTCCTCCTGCATCTCCAGTGTCCCGGACCAGTCCTCAGGAGCTGTCTGAGGAGCTGAGCAGAAGACTCCAGGTCACTCCTGATTCCAATGGGGAACAACTCGGCTCTTTGATTGTACGTAACGTGTGATCTGTAAACCTCTAGTGCAGAAATGTGCTCTTCTTTGGCATAACCCGAATCACTTCACGCCTGGGGAGCGATTACTGGGCTCAGGAAAGCCTGAGCATCCCGTTAAAATTCCTTTCCAAAAAATGCATCACAGCTTCACCATCAAGCAAACTGCCTCAGACATCAGAATTCCTGAGTTCAGATTTCAAGAGTTCTGTGTGAGTTTAACTTCAGACTCTGCTACTATTAGACCTTTAGTGAAACAAAATATATGGGAGTAGAGGTATCAAGCTAGGAATTTGCAAAGGAAAGGGAAAAACAAAAAAGTGGTTTCTGTATCTGTGTTATCCATTAGTCAGATACCATAAAAAAATCAGGATAATACAAGTACCAGTGGGCCAATGTTTTATGTCTCTTTGATTACAAAAATAATTGTAAATAATAAACAGAACATCGTGCTCTTATTTATTTTTTACTCTTAGTATGATGCTACCAAGGTACCTCTGCAGTTCAAGAGATAAGAAATACTCTTGTTCTCATCAAACAGGATCTTGATCAGGTGCATTTTTCCCAAAGAGCCAGTGCAGTTGCTCTCTGACTGATGGGAATGTCACCTGGAGGTTGTTCAGCAAGTGACAGCTCTGATGCTCTGCTGGGTCTGCATGCAGAGGCTTGTGTTGAGAGCTGCAATTTTAGTAGCCCCCTGCCCTGCTTTTACTGCCCTGGTTTTGTGTCAGTGCTGTGTTTTCCTAAACACTTCTCAGCCCTGCAGTGCCCAGCTGCACTGCTGGGGAAGAATTACATTGCAGTGTCAGCCATGCTGTGTGTCTGCTTTTGTGAGCCAGAAACAAAACCCCCCTACAATTGTGAAGGATGTTAATAACTAATTTAAAAGTTAGCAGCAAAGAGGAAAATCAAAACTGATTTGTTTTTTATAAGAAATACCATAAATTTTGAAGTAAATGAATTTTTAAGACTTTGAGCTCTCATCCATAGTATTTGATTTTGGATTTATTTCTTAATGCCTTTATTTTTTTTTCAGTAATTCACGAGTTTGTTCATGTTGACATTTCTCTTTTAGGAAAATGGATGGGCCCTTTTTTTTTTTCTAGTATATAGGAAGTAGAGAAATGGGATATACCACTCTGGTAAAACAGAAGTAGGTAATTGTTTACAGGAGATTAGCTACAAAGAGGTCAGTACCTGTAATTACTGAATTTTTTGAATAAACATCCTAACTTGGAGACATCTTTTTTTTTTTTTTTCTTGCAGCAAAGAGAACCTTCTTCACGACTGAGGTCCTGCAGTGTGACAGACACAGTCGCTGAACAGTCCCAGCTATCCCTGGTAAGCCACAGCTCCTTTCCAGTCCTTCCTTTTTGGGTGGGCATTCTCTGATTGTGAATAACACCTTGCCTTGGGTCAGCTCTAGTCAGGCACAGATCAGTGACCAGGGGAGGCATCTGATTGTCCCAAACAGTAACGGAGACCAAGTTCATGTGAGCTAAAAAAGGACATTGCTAAGACAGGAAAATGTTTGGAGATGGAGAAAGTCACCCCCTCCTCAGCTGTTTATGGAAATTGAGGTTCCTGCAGTCCTGTGTGCAGTCAGTGGAGAAACTCCTCCAAGGGGTGTTCCTGGCTGGGGGAGGAGAGGGCAGGAGAACCAGCTCTACCTGGGACTGGAGCAGCCACAGGACTCTCATAGCAAAAGTATTTCTGTGGCCCATAAGTTGATTTTACTTGCAATATATAAATCTGTCTAAAATCCCAAAGGATTGGTGTTTTGCCTGATTGCAGTGAAAAGGAAGCAACTTCTGCAGTTTTATTTAAGAAAATTGTTCAAACAGGGAAAGATACAAAGATGTTTTGTAAACAAAGCTTCTCTCTCCCATCAGAGCCATGCACACTCTGCTCCAGCTGACAGAAAGTGGTGCCTCTCCTACAGCCCAGGTGCAAGGGCTGCAGAGGTGGCAGGTTTGTTCTCTCTGCCACCTCTCAGCTGTAGGCAAAGAGACACCACTTAAAACAGGAGTGTGCAAGGTGTGCTTTTGAATAAAACTGGTCAGATTGCAAAAGAATATTTCAAAAGATTATGCTTTTCTTCCAAGAGTTTTTCTTTTTTTCATTTTTAAAAAGTTCTAAGTATGCCCCATGTGAATCTGCAACACCAAGAAGTTTGTTATCGAAGCTGCTGTCTCTGTGTTGTTCCCTCTGCTGCTCTTGGGCAAAAGAAAGCACAGAGGTTTCTCTGGAGGTTTTTTCCCATGCTGTAGCAGTTATTGAGTGTAGCTGAGACATGTCCCTGGCTCTGGGGGCGAGCCCTGGGGTGGGTTGCAGTGCTCTCTGTGCCTGGCTGCAGGGGGAACGAGGCTGCTGTGCTGCTTTCTTGCTGCCTTTAGCACTGCTGGAGCCGGGGCTGGCACGTGGGGCTGGGCACAGCCTTCCTCCTCATCTCCTGAGCGTTCAAATCTGAGCACTGAGAGCATTGCCCTCAAACATCATCTCACCTGATCTTAACCGCATTTCATCCTTCCTGAGCTAATGATCATTTCTGGCAGCTGAGTACATGTTCTTCCTAAATCCAGCGCTCCTCTGGGATTCTGGCTTGGTTACCAGCCACTGATGCCTTTCAGATTTGCTATTATCCATCTAACTGCTCTCTCTCAGTAAATGTAAATGCTCCTAAAGATGTGACAGTAACCTGTGACCTTCTTCAGTGAATATGTGTAACGTTAATTATCATTCAACAGCAGAATGGTCCCTCTAGGAGAGCTCGTTCTTCAACTGTCACAGGGGGAGAGGAGCCAACGGTAATAAAACTCTTATCATCTAACTCTGTCACTATCTCTGACTAAGATGGGGGGACATTTAGGTCTTGTACAATGGGGTACAATGTACTTTTTTTTAAAAAAAAAAGAAAAGAAAAAACAGCAATGTGTCGAGTGAAATACAGGTATTGAATGAAAACTTACATATTTTTGTCTCAAATTTTCTCAAAATACTGCAGTTGCATGCAAATGTTTTAGGGACATGGATGTGACACTGAATTATGATGAAGCTGTTCACTAAGGAGCTGCCATGGGCTCCTGAAAAATGAAAGCTACAACAGCTAATTCTTTAAAAAAGGATGCTGGAAGCAGCGGTGATTACAGACATCCAGTCATTGTACATGTATCTGTGTTTGCATCTTGTATCTGTCTTCCTTTACTTTCCATTAGACTAATTAATTTTAATTCTTAAAGTTGGTCTTAATTTGAGAGCCTTGGGGGTACAGTGATAAAGCACAGGGCTCTTAATGGTCTTACTGAATGCCAGCTTCATTTTCCAGCTGTCCAAGACTACAGTTTGACCATCCTATAAAATTCTTGATGTGCTTTGCTGAAAGTGGGTTTAATCTATATTGAATTTTAACCAAATTATATATATCGAACCTTTAACCTAATTAACTGTCAGTCTGAAGTGAGTAATTTCATGGAAATCATTTACAGTAACTATCATAAATAGCTTTTATGAATTCATGCCCTCCTAGAGAATTTGTTTCAGAGAAAGAAATTTAATTTATACTTGGTATAAATTGCTATTTACATCTGGGAAATAAATAAGTCTTACTTTGGGTGTTGATGCATCATTCTGTAATGCTGTCTATATTCAGTGTTTTTTAATTTTAGAACCAGAGGAGCACACTTGCAAATAGCTAAGTCTAACTCATTAGTCTGACTCATTAATAGTTAATTGTGCTAGATTAACCTGCACTGCAGTGTTACTCCCTTGGCAGAGCATCTTGTCTTGGTTAGACTTTTTAAAGCAAAATATTAATATTTCCCTGCAAATAACTGAGTTCAAACATTGGTGACTCATTATTAGTGCAGCTGTACCAAGATGTTTTAGCTCATCATGCTGCAGTCACTCATCCCCCCTTGTCTTTGTGGAGCATTTACACCCAGAGTCCCAAATCCGTGCAGGATTCATGGTCTAAATCCTTTGTCTTCAAAGGCTGCATTCTCTTGGGTCTTTGGGCACCTCAGGCTCACAGACCAACAACCTGCCAGCAGTAAAAGGCTCTGGTCACCTTGGTTTTGCCTTCAGAATTCCTCCAAACCCCTCCTTGGAGCAGTACCCCCGGCTCAGGCCCAGCAGCAGTGTCCTTCTCCCCAGCTCTGAGCTGTGACTGAGACCCTGTGGGCTCCTTGCAGCCCTTCCTGTGGCCTTCTTGACCCCTGGCAGATGGGTTGGCCACTGGCACAGCCTGGGCAAGGTGTTCTCCTCGTGGCCTGCCAGCTCTGTGAGCCAGCACAGGGAGAATGGTCCTTGGCTCTTCAGGAGAGAGGGAAATGAGTCTGAGAGTCTGTACTTGGATTCTTCACGTGTTTCCCTCTGTTTTCTATTCCCTGTTGGAGTATGTCAGCTTCCTGACACATGCAGTATCTTTTCTCCTTTCCTTTCTTGATTATCCCTGCAGTTCTCCAGTTCCTTGTGTCAACTGTGCTCTGCTTTTAAACAGCACCTGCATTGCCTTTGGCACTTGCTCTGGGAAGGGTCTGACACAGATGAAGACGAAGCAAGAGCAAGAATTAAGTTCATTATCTTGCTGGAGCAAGGAATATAGAGGGTAGGAAGAGAATGTGTCCTGGATTTCAGCAGGAGCCTTCAGAGGCCTTTATTGTTTCATGGCAAAACTTCAGAGCTTGTAGTGCATCAGCCTCTGAATTATGCAGGTCTCTCCACTTGGTTCCAGTTCCTGGCTCATGTGCATGAACTCGTGCTTGGGTATTTTGGGGACAGGAAGGACACAGCCACACCCAGGGACACGGTTCCTGTGGGCATCAGGATGTGACTTGGGTTACCTGTGTGCTTCTCGTAGAACAGGGTCTGACTTGTGGAGCTTTTACTGAAAGTTTTTGTCCTGCTGAGGCTCCAGTTTGGGGTTATCTCGTGTTGTCGGGGCACAGAGCCCTGAGTGCAGCATTTCTGACAGAGCAAAATGGCTAAAATTAACTTTCTAAACCCACAGTAGTTTCTGGCAACTGATTCAAGACACCCTGGAGTAAAGAAGAGAACAGGACTTGGGAGATTTTGGCTGCAGGTTTATTTAACTCTTACTCATCCATCCTGTTAAAAGGAATAAACCCCAGCCTTTTAAAGAAAGCTCATTAAAACATCAAGTTCCTTTTTGTCATTATGTGTAATAAAATAGAATGTTTGAAGGCATATGAACTTGTCTGTTTGTGTCAGACTGACCCAAAAGATCTCTTGGAAGAAAAAAAATTATTTGCTTCAAAGGCACGTGACAAAGAGCTTGAATGAAATTAAATCAGAAACCAGATTTTTCCATATGGTTGTTGTGATTAAGAAGAGTGTAAGTTAACAAGTTGGTTTTTTTTACGAACAACAGACTTTGAAATGTTTTTTAGCTGTTATAAAATAAGAATTCAGTGATTTCTTGCCTGAGCAGCCTTCCGTGGCTTACGTGCACACCACGCCTGGCTTACCTTCGGGCTGGGAGGAGCGCAAGGACGCCAAGGGCCGGACCTACTACGTCAACCACAACAACCGGACCACGACGTGGACACGGCCCATCATGCAGGTACCCTGCTGCACCCAGGGAGTGAAAACACTTGGCTTGGAGAGGGGTCATTTCAGTTGCAGCAGCTTCCAGAAAGCTGAAATTTAAAGGAAAAACCCTAAGCATTGTCATGACAATACAGATGAATCATAAAAAGCTGCAACACTTTAGGATGGTTTTGGTTACTTTTTTTAATTATGTCAAGGCACAGGTTAAGGTGATTGCTGCTAGGGAATGAATTTCCAGAGGTGCAGAAGAGCTCTTAAAAGGAGGCGAATGTGTTCTTTGGAGTGAATTTGAAAGCTGGCTTGAGCCATTAATAGAACCAGACATTCTTGGCCCTTCCCGTGGAGTTACATCGAATACCTGGCCTTTAAGGGAATAGGGTTAAGAGGAGCAGTAGTGATGATGACAATGACATCAGCTTGAACATGTCCTACTCACGGGCAGCGTTTGTGACGTTGGTGACCTGGCTTTGCTCTGGCACAGCTCGCCGAGGATGGGATGGTGGGGCCGGGCACGAGCAGCAGCAACCACCTGAGCGAGCCACAGATCCGGCGGCCCCGCAGCCTCAGCTCCCCCACGGTCACCCTGTCAGCACCGCTCGAGGTGAGCCTCTCCCCACTGCTCCCACATCCTCAGTCCCTGTCCTTCAAACGGGGGCTGCTCTTCTCTCAGAGTAATTCCAAATGCTGTGGACTGATGTTCGCTCTGACGTGACTAAAGAGTAGCTGAAGTGGCACAGTCGGAGCCGGTGTGTGTTTGGCTTCTGACGGCGTGATTCAAACTCTTGCCTCAGCTACTCAGGGCTGTGCTGAGGAGAGCTAGCTCTTCTTCAGATTTCCTCTTCATGCTTAAGAGTTTGAAGAGCTGTGGCTCACACAGCCTTGCACTTAAAGGCATTTTTGTAAATGAGATTCCCTGCCCCTGAAGCAGAAAATACTGCTTTTTGTCTTTTCCTTAGTAAAATGAAATATGGACGCATGCAGGGCAGGTGCAGGGGAAGGTACAATCAGGTGTAAATCCTGGGGACATTGTCATTGCAGAGGAAGGCACAGAACACCATGTCCTTCACAGCAAAAGACTGGGTGTGTCAGAAGGCACAGATAGAGCTAATTATGTTCTAGTAAATCAGTCCCAGCATTGAATTGTGGTATTAATTACATCTGGAATGAGAAGCTGTTTGCTGTGAAGCCAGGCTGGGTTGGTTTCGCAGCCCCGAGTGCCATGTGAGCAGTGGTGCTGTTTCCTGCTCCGCAGGGCATGAAGGACTCTCCGGTGCGCAGGGCAGTGAAGGACACTCTGTCCAACCCTCAGTCCCCGCAGCCGTCCCCCTACAACTCCCCCAAGCCCCAGCACAAGGGGGCCCAGAGCTTCCTGCCCCCGGGCTGGGAGATGCGCATCGCCCCGAACGGCCGCCCCTTCTTCATCGACCACAACACCAAGACCACCACGTGGGTAAGTGCTCCAGGGCCGTGCTCCCGTCTCTCCTCCTGCCTCTATGCCCCCATGTCACCCCATTCCAGCCTGGCACTTGTCTTTGTGCTTGTAAGAGCCAAAAATGTGTCTGTGGATGTAAAAGCCCGTGTGGAATGCAGGCATCCTAAGAACAGGCGTGTGGCTTTTGAAGCACATCCCTGGACGTAGCACACACACATTTAATGGTGTCAGGTCTTACATCACCCGAACTCACTCAGCAGCAGAAAATTCACTGCGCTGTAGGAATCCTAATGAGGCGTGTTCTGTTCTGTTCTCCAAAAGGAATAACTGTAACGTAGGAGGATTTCTAGATCAGCGTGTGCTTGACTTTGTAGATCTGCCTTGGTCTGTTGGATTTACAGCTGCATACTGTGTGTGTATCCTGTGTTCCAGGAGGATCCACGGCTGAAGTTCCCGGTGCATTTGAGATCCAAAGCATCTCTGAACCCCAATGACTTGGGCCCTCTTCCTGTAAGTGATGCTGTGCCCGAGTTCTGACCTAACCTGCTGTCCCAGGGCTCGGCTCTGTTCTGGACACAGCCCTTGTTGGAGGCTCTGGAGCTCTGCTGTGTGCTGGGGCTTGCTCAGGCCCTCCAGAGCCAGCCCAGGAGGCTGTGATGGCCTTTGTCTGTTCTACTGGAGTGTTGAGCTTTGCACACCTTACCTGGGCTATGTCTCTGACTGTGCTTTTAGATAATCATTTACTGTTTGGGAAAAGCAGAGCAGATTGTGCCAGGCAAGCTCTCATCAGTGCACCAGCATGTTCTAGCATTTAGAAATTGGAATAAATTTTGATTTTTCAATGAAACTCCCATATTTTGCAGAGTAAATCAATTTAAGAAGCTTTGTCATACTTGCAATCAAGGTATAATGGGGATTTACAGACATGTCAAATGCAGAGCTTTGCTTTGTTTTTAAAAATACCCCCAGACCTTAAAGGTAGAAAGGAATGTGTGAAAGCTGCCACATGCCTGGTCACAGCAGCAGGAATGCTCTTTGGCTTTAGGAAACACTGTGCTTTTGCAGTTGTCCAGGTACATGGGGCGTGTGTTCACCTTGGAGGCACTGAAGGGCCAGTTACAATTTGTTCTGTTAACTGCAAGGGGTGGAACCAGGGTAGCCTGACTTGTCACTAGCAACAGATCATTAGTAACAGATTTCACCTCAGTTAAACCTCCTGGTTTGGATTGAGGTTGGGATTATTACAGAATTTAACACAAGTTTCTCCAACAAGACTGAAGTGAAATAATTTCTCCTCTGTATTTTCTGGCAGGCCAGGCTGGCCAGCATTGCCTGCAGCCTGCCATCCGCCCTCCTTTCTGCACTGCGGGCGCTTGGGACATGAGAAAAGGGAACGGATGAAAAGGGAAGCCCTGAGGACTAGGTTAGGACATTCTTGTCCCACTGTACAGGGAGCCTGGGTTACACATTTACAGTAAATAACCCACATGGCTTTCAGAAGTAGGAGCAGAAACTTTCAAACTAAGCCACGATGGACCATCTGTTCTCTGTGATTGTTTGCCCACAGCAGGAAATGGGTGGGAATCCTGAGGCAAGAGGTTTCCACTTCCAAGCTTTAGAAAATATTCCCTGCACAGGATTCAGTTACCTCTATATGATCTAAATCTGAGTCTGCCTTGATTTCTGGCCTTGCCATTATGCATCTGGTCACTTGGGGTTTCCTACCTCATAAGCATCTTTGAGACAAGTCCAGTAGGTGTGGACAGTGCTCTGCTTCAGGCTGTGTGAGACTGGTACTGCTTCACTTACACTCTCTTTTCTTTGTTTTTATTTCCCATTTCCAGCCTGGCTGGGAGGAAAGAATACACCTGGATGGAAGAACGTTTTATATAGACCATAGTAAGTAAGCACTCAGGCACTAGAGCAAATAGACAAAGGGAGGTACTAAGTATTGAAGTGAAAGCTTTGTGATTTTACTCTTCATTTAGGAAGCCAGGTGTTGATATGTGGAGACATTGATACCAGAGACTTAGTGCCCTCCTACGGTACTGTACATTCACTGGAAGCTTGCTTTAATTGGCTCATCAAGCTTTGTCCCTCTCTGACTTGTGAAGCATTAACATTTCCTCTCTGTGGTTTCTTTTGTTCTTGTTGATATTTTGGAGTTGTTGTTGTTGTTGTTGATGATCCCATGGCTTATTTGCACTTAATAAATTAAAATATACACTAGGAATAGAAAATAAGATGAGAAAAGATCCTGTAGCCACAGCTCCACATATAGGCAGTGGAGCAATTAGCACTGAGAAGTACTTTCCTCTGCTTTCAGGTCTGTGGCAGTGCTGATTCTGATCTTATTTCCTATTTAGAGCATGTGAAACTGCACCAGCCCATTAATATTCTCCAGTTCTGTTAGTGGAGTTTTAGTGTAAGTGATGTTTCATTGTAGATTTGTCTTCCTAGAGCATCTCAGAACTGCTGTGTGAGTTTTGTTGGTGTTTGGAAACAAAGCCACCCACAAAGGCTGGCCTGGGTCTTCTTATTTTTATTTTTTTGTTTGTTTGGTTTTTTTTTTCAAGATTTTAAGACTTATATATTTTAAGACTATACTGAGACATTTCTTCACAGCCATTGCTACCTCTCATAACCATCAGAGGAGGGTGCACAGAGAGTTAAAACCTGAACTTAGCCATGTTTGACAGAATTAGGTTTGTCCCTCAGTTCCACTGACTCCCACGCTCATCCATAGAGATGACAGTGTTAAGTCATTATCAAAAGACTGCCTTTAAAGTAATAACAATTTTGAAATGGTATAAATACTTTTAACTAAACATTGGAAATACACTTGTCAAGCACCCGATGAACCTCTTCCAAACTTCAGTACAGAGTTATCCTTTATCCCTTCCCTAATTGTTTTTCCCAACAGAGATCTGGAAATGTAACTATGGCCATTGATTTTAAACTGCTGCCACTAAGGAGTCACAGGATAAAATTGTCCCATTTAAAACACCTGTGTAACTGCTGGGCCTCCCAATCTCTCTTAAAAGTCTTTAATTTTTTAGTCTCCTGAAGCTATTTGAGCATATGTTAGTCCCTAAAGTGGAATGTTAAAGTCATACATTAATTGGACTTCCTCAAAGAATTTGTAACTGTTAACAAAGCAAAATTTATGTGCATCTGAATTCTCCCTCTAGCCTCTTTTGATCTGAGTGGATTTAGCTTCTCATACAGCATTTTTCACAGAAGTTTGGGGAAGCTTTTGGTAATGCTGCCTGTTTCCAGCAGATGTCCCTTTGGTCTCAGCCTGGTGCCTGAGCACTGCTGGGCTGGGGGGCCAGGGGCTGTGCCACTGCCAGGACACGAAACCAGCAGGACAAGTCTGACAGAGTCAGCTGCTGGTCGTGTCCTGCTTCCCTGCTACGTTTTGTACCTCTGCTGCACACTTCTCCAGTGCTGTTTGTCCTATTTTTGAAATGTTTCTCTCATCTTTGGGAGAAACTGCAGAATTCCCTTGCAGCCAGCACAGCCTCTGTGCTGTTCCACAGGGACCAGAAGCACTGAGAGCAGCACACAGGTGTTCCTGGTACCAGAGGCTGTGTGTGACACTGAACCCTTCCCTGGCTCCCTGGGCCCTCAGCTGCCCCTGTACCTTCCCTTCCACGGCACCCTGGTGTTCCCTGCACGCTGCTGCCGTTCCTGGGAGCCTCTGTTCTGCCTGGTGGAAGGGAGCACAAGGAAAAACAACCATTCTACAACCATTTTCTGAACTGTTACCAGGGATTCACGGACAAGGGCGATGGATACATTGAATGGGTTCCCCTCAGAGTCTGCCCACATCCACCAGCACATGCTGATAGTCACAATATGCATCAGTGATTTACACAAGGAATTAGGGGGAAGCACTCCTTAGTTCTGCAGGAAGCAGCAGGGCAGGACAGGGGTTTGCTGGAATGGGATGGGGAGTGAGAGTGAGGCTGGCAAATGGTCACTGCAGTGTGCAGGAAGAGGATGTGTGAAGAGAACTGCAAAGTGTTACTCAGAACGGGAATAATTAGCAGAATTTTGGTTGGAAAGGACATGAAAAATGCCATCACCTGGTCAAGAGTTATCTCACCCTGTGATGTATTGACAGGAGTGCCTAAATCCAGCCCTTCTCATGCCATCAGCACTGGGAATGTCTGGCTGTGAGAGTTCTGTACCTGGCAGGGGGTCCCAAACTTCAGGGAAATAGGGGGCCCCTTGGAAAGGCAGGGAGAAGAGGGAATCCTCAAAGGCCTGAGAGCCTGCTTTATGACAGAGAATTGTATTGGTGGGAAGACTCAAATCTTTGAAATTTTTAAAAATGTTGAGACTTTTGAAAATGTTCTTCAAAAAGACTAAGTTTGTTATCCATGTCCACTTGGGATAAGAAAGAATCCTGAGCTACAGTTCCAGATGGAGTGGTTCATGCCAGACCATTTTTAATATGAAGTCCCTGTAAGACTCTGAAAATAAACTTAGGCTGAGATTTGTTGGTGTCATCGTGCACTCAGAAGTACAGACAGCAAAGAGCTGACACACTGTCAGTCATTTCCAGTTGTGTTACCTCTGATTTCACAGAAAACTGGCACTGTGATTTGTGGCTGCTGGTGTCAAGAAGTGACCTGAGAACTTTGTGGAAGGGAATTCCAGTGTAGGGGTTGAAAATGGAAAGGGCTGGGCTGGGCTGGGTGGTCCTGCCTTGGCAGCAGCTCTGGGGTCTCTGGAGCTCAGGCTGGCAGCCCTCCAGCATTCCCATAAGGGATCAATAGCTTTAATGTGTGAAGGGAAGTAAACTAATATTTTACTATGAAGTTAACTAATAGATCAAATGGCTTGAAATGTGCTTGCAATCCTTCAGAATTTTCTCCATTTGACATTTGCTTAATGGCACCTTTCAGATTCAGTCCCTGTTAAACCAGCTTGGGATGCTCAAAACTTCCAGGGCTTTTCCAGTTCTAGAAACACGGAAAATGCAATCTTGATTGCTGATACCCAGTCCCTAACCCAGAGCAGTGTCAGTAACAGAGGGATGGCAGGCCATGGGTGACCAACACCTCGCCAAAGCAGGTGGCACCTGGGACGGGGTTTGGAGCATTGTCTTATTGTTGCAACACCATTGTTTTGTTGTGATTCCGTCGTGTTCAGAATCCTGGGAGGAGCAGCTGTCTTAGAGGCAGGGGAGTCCCACCGTGGTCCTGTAGAACCTTTCCTGTCATCCTCCTGGTGCTCTGCAAAGCTGTAGATGGAAAGCATCTCCCTTGGTCATAACTGGGTGGTTCTCTTGCACCAAAACAGGACAGTTCTGCCTCCCTTTACCTTCTCATTAAATCAGTCTAGGGAAAATGCTATTCCCTCCAAGTTTAGAAGTATGATACTTCAGCTGTCTATGCAAAATTTCCAAACAGTAACCTGGGGTGTCATTGCCAAAAGTTTGGTGTTCCTTTACCTGTCGGGCCGTGTATCTCCAATCCCAGCCCGTGTTCAAATGAACATGTTCACCCACTCAAAGCAGTGCAAATTCCCTGGGTTCTGGGGTAGTTCTGTGTTTTTGAGTGAATGTTTTCAACTAAACAGTGTGTTGGGGCTGGGGAGGGTGGGGAGACACAAGCGTTTGCTAACCCTGACAGAGCTGAGCAGTGCTAGGGAGAAAAAACGGACAGAAATTCACAGTGTGGTACCAGAGGAACCATGGGATTGTTTCTTTTGTTATTTGCAGATAATAAAATTACGCAGTGGGAAGACCCCAGGCTGCAGAACCCAGCCATCACGGGCCCAGTAAGTAGTGCTGTGGGATCTTCCATTAAATGCCCATTAAACTGCTTCCACTAAATGCTCTGCCTGCTCCCCACATCAGGGGTGGGCAGCCTAGGAGGAGCAGGAGCTCTGCTGCTCCACATCCTAAGTCAGAAGAAGCTGGGAATGTCACACCAAGTTCAGGGCAGCCTTCCCAGATTGTTCAGGGTTTGGGGAGGCCTATGGAGCTCCTATTTACCCATTACCTGGGTTGTTACTGACAGTAGGACTTTACTGAGCTGACACATTGTTCTGTTTATTTGGGAACTCTGGACAACGAAAATCTCTTTACACTTGGGAGGAGAGAGGTGGCCCTATGTGGATTCAAAGTGTGAAAAAAAAAACCAGACAAAAATGGGTCTGTCAGTTTAAGAGACATAAAACCTCCTGCAGGTAAACAGAGGTTTCAGAATATCAGCCTTAGAAAAATATAAACACAGCATTTTACTTCAGTATCAAATTTTTAAAATATCAAAGAGTGATTCTTTGACTTTTTATGCTGGTTTTGTGCTGGATTATGCCAGGTTATGGTAATTCTGAGTGATCAGACTTCCAATCCCAAGATGTTTCCTGTGCCTTTTTATTCTGGGTAAATCCTTGGGACCTTTAAGAGTTTCAGGACAAAGGAGATGAGTCTGCTGCACAGTGTAATTGCAATTGCTTAGTAATAATATCAATAATAGTCACTTGTTTGACCATAGTTGCTTTTAGGGGGATTTACGCATTTTTCAGACATTTAAAACTGGAGATCCTCACACACAGCACTGTGCCAAATGTTAATAGGCCTCTCCCCAGAAGTGCTGAGCATAAATGAGAGAGACTGTTTGAGAAAGTTTGTTTGAAGGAAATGAAATGCTCATGGTCCCTTGAGTGACTGACAATGGTTCGTTTGTTGGTTTTTAAGGGAAAGCAGGAGCTAATCCATTTCACAGAAGCACTAAGGATTCATCTGAATGTTTTCAATAATAATATTTCTGGTGCCATGAAAAGCAGAATTACATAAATTGCATTTCGTGTTGGGTTTAAATAAAGGAAACACGTCTGAAGATTATTTAACAGCTGTAGTAAAGTCATATTACCTTCAGAGTAAAATGCTATCATTTGGGGGGATTTTTAGATCTCTCCTGGCTGCTGTCCCTCCTGGGTGGGTTTAGGGGAGCCCATAGCACAATGTGTGGGTGGCAGGGCTGTGCATTCCCTTAAATAGCGTGGGGTATCAGCAGAGCAGCTGGAATGACGTGTCCTCCCGCTGCTCCCAACAGGCAGTGCCGTACTCCAGGGAGTTCAAGCAGAAGTACGACTATTTCCGCAAGAAGTTAAAGAAACCTGTGAGTAGAACCAGCACGGGGGGGCTGCAGGACACACCTGCCGGGTCACTCCATTGTGCTGCTCCTGAAGGGCTCATGTGGGAACCAAAAACACAAAGCAAAGTTTGAATTTGACGGGTTTCTCAACAAAAAGCTTTTTAAAGTCTTTAAGACTCATATTTTTCTAGATAAATGCAAATGCCCTTAAAATAGAGCACAGTCAATCTTTCTCCTTTTTTGTTTTGTTTGTTTGATACTTTTCTTGTCATTTTCATCAAATATTTATCATAGAAGTCTGCAGCACTGCTCTGGAACTGGTTCCTGCCATGCTCTCAACCTGTGGGCTGTGAGAGCACTGGGAAGTAAAAACACGGGGAGCTGGAACAGCAGATGTCTGATCTGTCACTGAGTCAGTAATTTGCCCAAACACTTACTTCTTGAGACTAACAAGGATAATCTAATCTTCTTTGACACAGGCTGACATACCCAACAGATTTGAGATGAAATTACACAGAAATAACATTTTTGAGGAGTCCTACAGAAGAATCATGTCTGTGAAGAGACCTGATGTACTAAAAGCCAGACTCTGGATTGAATTTGAGTCAGAAAAAGGACTTGACTATGGAGGTGTGGCCAGAGAATGGTTTTTTCTCTTGTCCAAGGAGATGTTTAACCCTTACTATGGTCTCTTTGAATACTCAGCAACGTAAGTGTCCATTAATATTTGTTTTCTCAAGGGATATACATTACATTTTGCATAAGAGGCAAAACTGCTCTGTACAGAAACAGCTCCTCCTCCTTCCCGGGGTGCCCTGGGCAGCCCCACTGTCCTGTTCCTGCTGCCCTTCAGAGAGCCTCTGGAATTGTCCTCGAGGACCCAGAAAACATTTCCATTGCTCAGACAATATCCAGGGCAGCAAAACTGCAGTTTTTGAGGCCTGTAATGGTGAAGGGACCAATGTCACAGAAAAGGCTCTTTCCTCTGCTGCCCAGAGTTGCAGCACTGCTGTAGAGCGAGCTCGGAACGCAGCTGCCCGTTCACACTGCGGGAGCTCCCCAGCAGTGGCCTCCCTTTAAACTTTAAACTGGGGGCTGCCCTGCTTTAAAACCTTGGGGTGATCCACTAGTGCAAGGGAGAGAGGGCATCTCTTGCTCACAGTGGGTTTGGTTTGCTGCTGTGTCAGCCCTCGGTGCCTCCGTGGTGGGACAGACGGGAAAGGACTTGGACACAGCTCCACAATGCTGTTGAAGGGAGATGCCCCAAGCACAAGTTATTTATTAACATATCTGAGTATCTGCTTATTTAAAGACTTGGTTCTTTAGCTGTTTTTTTTTCTTTCCCCAAAAAAGGGACAACTATACACTTCAGATTAATCCTAATTCAGGTCTCTGTAACGAAGACCATCTGTCGTACTTCACGTTCATTGGCCGGGTTGCCGGCCTGGCCGTGTACCACGGGAAGCTGCTGGACGGTGAGTCCTGCTCTGCTGCTGCCACTGGCCTTTGGGGAAGGAAATGCACCTGCTTGAGAGCCCCAGGTTCTGGGGACAGTCTAGGACTGACACTGTTGAGACTTGAATGGTGATTCACAAAATTACAACAAGTGGGTTTCATACAAAGTTTTGTTCCTTTCTCCACTCAAGTTGAAACTCCAGAACCAGCATGAGCACCGTCCCTAGAGGAAAAGCATGGATTTTGTATCAGACATTTCCATACAAACCTGCAGCCAAACTAGGGGGGTCAACTGCAGCATATTTTGATACGTAAAATTATTGCTGAATGATTTAATTATAGTTTCTGCTTCATTTTGAAATCTCACACCAGGCAGACATTACTGACCAGATTTTCCTGAGCCCTGGTGCAGCAAAAGAAGCAGAGGAGTTCTGAGCAGAGGAAGCTCACCAGCCTGCTTTTCAGGCAATTCCTTGGAGAGAGGAGCAGTGATTTTACGTGGGATAGAGTGTCCTGAGCTCAATTCCCCAGCTTTTGGCTCTCTCTGCCATTAATGTTAGGGTGGTCAGTGGAGTATAGCAGTTGGTGGATAATTGTTGAAACTGAAAAACTGGACCTTCTGTGCCTAAATACACCTGAGCTGCTATGATGCTGTTGCAGTTGCAGGACTGTTACAGTCAGGAGGTAACAGGAAACGCCAGGGGTGGTGGCCCCAAGGAGTTGTACCTTCATGGAATGTGCAGGTGCACAGCAGGGCAGGTAACGCTCTCCTCTCTCACAGGCTTCTTCATCAGACCTTTCTACAAGATGATGCTGGGGAAGCCCATAACTCTGAAGGACATGGAGTCAGTGGTAAGACCCCATTTAACCTGTGCCAGTGCTCACAGACCCATGGGTTTCTACAACTCTGCACTAATTGCCTATTTTCAAATTGCCTAATTGTGATCTGCCCTAGGATAGCGAATACTACAACTCTCTGAAGTGGATCCTGGAAAATGACCCTACGGAGCTGGATCTCATGTTTTGCATAGATGAGGAAAACTTTGGACAGGTACACAAAGGTTATTTACATCTTAGGACTGGTTATTGCCAACAAGTACCTGAGTACTGAGCAGAGTCTCATGGTGGCGAATGCACTCATCAGCCTTCAGCTTCTGTGTCCCCAGCTGGGACTGGGGGTGCCACATTCCTGTCAGGGAGCCGCCACGTCTCTGCGACAAGCTGGATACACAGCTGAATAAAATACTTGCAATGAGGAGAAATAAAGGTGTGCCACAGTCCAGCTGGGACATGGTCTGAGCCCAGGGTCTGTTTGGGTTTCCGAGGTTGAAGGTGTGGTCAGAGGAGAGCGGCAGAATGACCAGGGAGGTCCTCTGTGCAGTGCCTGTCACAGAGACAGCTGGTACAGCAGGGGAAGCTGCCAGGTTTCATAGCATCACAGTCCATTACAAATGAAAATGTTGTAGACATCAAATTAATTTGCTTAGAAGTTTTTATGTCCTATATGACCTTTTCTGACCTTTTCTAGTGTCTTCCCTTTGTTTGCTTCTGAGAGCTAGATCCTGGCTCCAGGTACAACTTGACCTGGGGACTATAGAGCCTTTTATAAAAACTAACTGAAACATTTCAAACCATGCATTCAAAGTCGTGTCCAAAACATGCTGATCCACTTTCCAGTGCTTACTGCCTTTTTCCTGAAGCAATATAAAGTTATGGATTACATGGAGGAATTATTACATAGGGAGAGTATTGAAGCCACAGAATAGAGAGGTTTTGTAATACAATGGTTGGCTTTGGGCAGTTTCAATATGTGATTTAGCTTCTTTTATTATAAATAATAACTGTTAAAATTTTGTACGTATAAAGTACATATTTTTGGTTATATTTTATATAAATATATAATTTCATTATTATAAATAATAATTGTAATTATTATATGGCCCCTCTTTGCCAGTTTTCCCTTCTGTCTGTGCAAGTTTGTTCAAAAGTGTAAATCAATTATGATTTCCTGATACTGCTTGTAAAATGCTGCTCAGGGAGAGTGGCTTCTGGAAGAAAGATGTCCTCAAATAACAGGTTTTTTGTTCTTCTGAAATACAGACATATCAAGTGGACCTGAAGCCCAATGGGTCCGAAATCATGGTAACAAATGAAAACAAGCGGGAATACATTGAGTAAGTATCATTATGGAATATGCCTTGGAGTAAGAAAGAGCAGCTGTAGTTACAATTGACCCTGCTGCAATTCCTAAACTTTGTACTGCACAAGAGCATCAGAGATCATTTAAAAAAAAAAAAAAAAAAATCTTACTGTTAATATTGGTTATATTGGTGAGATATAAGAACAAAGAGTAAATTAAATTACATGCTTTGTTCTCCTGAAATTCCTCCCTATGGAAACATGCTTCTCTAACATCTAGCTCAGATGAGCCAGAAGATGATCTCCAGCCTGGCCCTCATCCCATTGTCCTCCTCTGCCAGTCACAGACCAGAGCCAGGATTCCATTGCCAGTGCTCCTACCAAAAATTGGACAAATCTGAATTTAGGTGTAATTTTCAGCTTTCTCAGTTCTTCTGCCTACCAGGATGTAAAATGCAAAATTCACTTTCACCTGCTGGCATTTTAAATAAGGGTCCTTTCCAAGGTGAAAGACATTAAAATTGCTACATTCATGCAAATTGGTAATTCATTTCCAATGCCTGGATCTGGACCAATTCCATGCTTGGAATTGATTTTTTATGCCTGCACCTGTGAGGTGTTTGTGCTGTGGGTGGCTGGTACTGAAAGCAAGGTGTCCCTTTGATGCTGCAGTGTATTTCTTTATTTATAGGCGAGGTGCTGTGTCCTGACAGCTCTCCTCAGAGCTTGCAGACTTTGCTGGGAATTTTTAATTACTCAGTGCTCTGGAAGAATAAAATGTCTGCTCACGTAGGTACCTACAGGAGTGAAAATATTCCCACTGTGATTTGGTCATAGTCACTGGGGTTTTTGGTTTGTTTCTCCAAAACTCACTCAAGTCACCAGCCAATAAATTGGATCAACTGGTGAAAGCTGCTGAGTTACCTGAACTTGCTGAAATTGTAAATGACAAACTGAAAGCACTTGGGGTTGCTGAAACCTCTGAACACTTGGCTGAGACCTGGTAATGAGTTTGTTTTTCTGATGGGCTTTTGTTTCTTTCTGCAGCCTGGTCATCCAGTGGCGGTTTGTCAACAGAGTGCAGAAACAAATGAATGCCTTTCTGGAGGTGAGGTTCTTTAGCTCCTTTCTTTCACAAAAATAGGGATTTTTTTTTCTAACACAGATTTCTTAACTCACTGCTGTGTGTGTAAAGGGAGCTTGGCACAGAATGCAAATAGAATACTTAATGTTTTATGATTTTACAGTTTTATCTTGTGTAAGAATATATCATCTTTCCCTTATGAGAATAAGGGTCATTCTCTTTCAAGTTTAATTATTTGAGCTTAAAGGAATTTGGTCATTGATGTTTTTAATTAGAATTTTTGTGGAATGAGAGTTTTAACTTTGCTCTTCTTTTTAGGGATTCACAGAACTGCTTCCTATTGATCTGATTAAAATTTTTGATGAAAATGAACTAGAGGTGAGTCAATTTGGTGCCCCAAGCTGACAGTTCTCTGACAGATGTGCCATGCTCTGGGCTCTTCAGTTATCCATCCCTCTCCCTTAGGGAATGCACAGACACAGCTGCCTTGCTCAGAGTTGGAAATCAGATGTTTCTTCCTAATTAATGAATCTATTCATGACATGGAAAAAACTGCAGTTACTCGGGGTGGTGGTTGGGGTGTGCCTCTGAAAGCAGCTTGGTGGGTCACATTTGAGGCAAACACGTGGAAGTTGCTGTCCCATGGTGTCAGTGTGCAGCCATTCTCCAGTAGCTGGAACACTGTGGGAAGAAACTCGGACTCTCCCCTCCCTGTGTGCATAAATGACCAAAGGGGCAGTGACACCTTGTTACCCTGTGAGTGCAGGGAAACACCCTCCTTCACATCCCACCGTTCTGCTTCCCTGCAGTTACTGATGTGTGGCCTTGGTGACGTCGATGTCAATGACTGGAGACAACACACCATCTACAAAATGGTTACTGCCCAAATCATCCCGTTATCCAGTGGTTCTGGAAGGTAAGACTGGGTACCACCTCTGACTGGTCCTGTAAGTCAAAGTTATTGCCCCTGTTTTGCAATCATTTTTCTTCATGAAAACTGCTAAGAATGAGGAGGGTGTTATGCTGGGGGCAGGATCTGCTGTCACCTCACTCAGGTGCCAGGGCAGCCCACAGGTGCTACCTGGAGCAGAGACAGTGCACTCTGTCCCGAGGGTTGGCTCATGCAAAGGTCATTCATGCTGGCCTTGGGCTGCTCTTCAGCCTGGCCCATCCAGGCCAGGGTAGGAGGCTGAGGCCAGTGGTGTCCATTTGCCAACAGGCTGTTCTGCTGATGGATGCTGAGAAACGGATCCGGCTCCTGCAGTTCGTGACCGGGACATCACGTGTGCCTATGAACGGATTTGCTGAACTTTATGGTGAGCTGCTCGTGGCACGATGGGAATCCAGCCAACCTCTGACCCCCATGCAGCACTGAGTTTTAAATGCTGATGTCTGAGCTCGCTTCCTTGGCATTACCAAGCTCTGAAACCAACTCACGGGGCTTGGAAAGAAAGAACCGCATTCGTGTTCTTTTAATGTACCTGTAACGTGTGGAAAATCCAGCCCACAGTTGATGCCAACATTTCATGTCAAAAATAATGTTTAGGAGTTTCTGTAGTGTGCAGCAATTTCTGTTTCATACGGTTTTCATTTTCACCCAGGTTCAAATGGTCCTCAGCTGTTTACAATAGAGCAGTGGGGGAGTCCTGATAAGCTGCCCCGAGCTCACACCTGGTAAGTCACCAAAGCATGAATTTCACCAAAGCATAAATTCCAGAGCTGCTCCTGCCAGAAGGGCCACACTGCTGCCCACACTCAGCTCTGCACCAAACAGCATTTGATCCTGTGGGCCCCCAGTGCCTTCACAAACTGAGAAACTGAAGGATATTACTTTATTTCCTACATCCTAGTAAATGGATGTAATGAACTACAGCAAGTCAGACATCACCAAACAGCCATAGAAAGCCCATAAATCATTGGAGAATTCAAAACAAATGTAAGGTTATAATTTAAGCCTGGTTTATAGATTTTTGCAAACGTGGAAAGCATTCAGCACAAATTTATCTTGCTCTCTTACATTTCAGGAATGTGGCTTTTCAAAGAAAAATTGTGCTGAATTGGAAAACTATTATATAGACTATCAGTACAGACTGGGGATCTCTCTGTGAAACTAATCATTCTATAGAATAATGAGCTTTAATAAAGAAAAAACAAACCTGAAGACAAAAGCACAAAACCCACCAAACAAAATTACAATACTACCCTGAACGCACTCCAAAATCAGCCCATCCTCTTTGGGTTTCAGTTCTCTGCTAGCTTTTACACTTTTACCTTTGAAAGACTTTCTCTTGGATGTTTCATCTCTTCCCCTCAGAGAGCAAAGGGTCTGTCCTCTAAATCCAGAATATTTTTGCTGTGCCTCAAGAAATCAGTCTTTTGACAAAGATTGTTTTCCATCATCTAAATGTAGTGAGGGGCTTTCTGTTGGCTTTTTTCCCCTCTCCTAAGTGATTTTTACCGAATTTCTGCTTCCAGCTTTGCAAAGGAAGGCAGCACACAGTTACTGGAGAGCTCACCTTGGGCAGGTGTGAGGTGTGCAGGGAACTCTGTGGACCACAAGCTGCATTCTTAATCCGAGACCCCTAATCATTTCATCTTTTCTAGTTCTTTAAAACTCTATTTTCCCGTGGATGATTGACTCTTTCCTTGTCCCTTCCAGCTTTAACCGCCTAGACTTACCTCTGTATGAATCTTTTGAAGACCTGCGGGAGAAGCTCCTCATGGCCGTGGAGAATGCCCAAGGGTTTGAAGGGGTGGATTAACTTTGCAGGAGCCATTCCCTCTCCAAGCATGTTTTGCTGGCTTTGGCCCCTGCCCGAGGGACTCCAAGGGACTGTGGCATAGCAGCTGCCCGGCGCTGGGCTCTGGAGCAAACCCTGGCAGCGCAGGGGCCGAGCCCCGAGGCTGGGACTGTCACCTGGGGTGGCCTTGCTGATGTTCCCGCAGCAGCTGCGAACTGATCACATTTCAGCAGGACTTACTCTATTTATGTTGTGCCTCTGTAGGCAAAGCCCTTAATAAATATTTTACACAATTTCTAATGACAATGAATGGAATTAATCATTTTACAGGTATAGTATTACAACTCATGTTTACTTCTTAATTGCTTTAGACATTTTCAGATTTTATTTCATTACAATTAAATATCATATACTTGGAAAAAATGAGCATTTTTCTTAATTTCAGACTTTTTTTAAAGCACGTTGAGCCTTGTGTTCCTAAACCATTCAGAGTAGGAGAAGGTGCTGTTGGAAGCTTTCTCTCCATGGGCTGTCTCTCAAAAGCAGCTCTCTTCATTAAGCACATCACTATTGTTCTGTATCCAGAAGTATGGGCTGGATGTTGCGTTTTTGTGTAAGTACTAGAAGAGTGTCACGGCACAGCAGAGCCCTGACACAGCATGTCCAGATCTCTGTTCTACCGAAACTGCCTTGTTACTGCCAAGCTGTACATGTGCTACAAAGCATCTGGGCTGGGGTTGGCATTAAGCCTTCCAGGAGAACGTGCTGAACCCTGTCATTCTCTCTGTACAGTGATTGGTTTTCCATCCTTTCCTCATTCCTGTTTGCAACGGAGGCGTTCCGAATGAAATCTGGCACTCTGGAACACAACTCTGTTCTGGCTCCTGTTTGTGTGCACTTGCTAATGAACCTAATTAACACTGGGGTTGTTCATTTCTAATGGCACTGACTCTGAAGGCACTTTCTGTACCACTGGGAAGGCAGACCTGGTTTGAGCATAAACATTAATGGGATTTTACTCCTTCCCACTGCACATGTCCTTCTGGTGCAAGATCTGTCCATGGTGAATTTGGCTGCTGCTGACCCAACCAGCTCTAGACCTGAGCCTGCAGACATGTTCCTCAGCAACTGTTTCTGTGGTTTCTTTTTTACTTACAAAGATTTATTTAATATACACTGCTATCTAATCCATTTTGTTACCTATGACATGTTGCATGCCTAATCTATAATGTCTGAGTTGCTTCTGTTTTGTGGCGGATTAAAGGTGACAGATTTGTGCTTGCCCCAGTGCAGTGACATGGTGACAGCACTGCTGGAGCAGGGCTGGTTCAACTGACCACCCTGTTCCCCAGCATCCCAGCAAGGTGACACCACTGGCCAAAAGAAACTTCCACCTCACTGCCAGCAGTTTTTGAGCCCTAGCCTTACCTGTGTGTCCAGCCTGAGTGCAGTGACACTGCAGAGCTGAGGATACAGGATCACCCAGCTGGGAAGAAGCCTTACTGCCAGTAGCACTCAGCAGTTATGGTCCCAGTCTTGAGGAAGATTAAGGTAGTACTTGAATGCAGTTCAATATTCCTTCTCTATTAAATATGCTTCCTGACATTCCTGCCTGACCTTTTCCATCTGTGGAGTGAGCTGGAATACAAGACAGTGGCTGGCATCAGCGTAGACAGGAATGCTGGACTGACTGCTTGGCTCTGGGGATAGGATAGATAACGCCAGGTGTTGCCACTGACCTGTACATTAAGCACAGCTGGTTCTAATACGGAATGCTTTGAGACAAGTGTCATACTCCAAAATCTGGTTTCTTTGTCTTTTCCTGGAGGATTTTTGGTGAAGTCTGATGCACCCATCAGAACACAGGGACTGCTGGGCCTGTTCTGGCTGTGAAGCTGCAGTGCCACGTCAGGCTGGCACCAGCTGAGGCAGGTTATGTCTAACAATCCACCATTCCTCCTGGTGTGCTCTGTCCTTCCTTTCTCCTAAAACAGGTTCACTAATACTTACCTATATCAAAGCCTTCTCAGCCCCCTAGAATTATTCAGTACCATCTGACTGGAAGTTTCTGTTGGTTGGATTATTTTTCTTTGTAAAATTAAATCTAGACTAACTGGCTAACCAGCTTCTGGGAGCTGCTCCTCAGCCCAGCCCACAGTCCCCCCAAAAGTGTGACTGGTGGTTGCAGCACGGAGGCAAGGCTCACTCCATGAACTACAGTTACTGAGGAAATCAGCTGTTCCACAGCTTTATTTCTCCTAAGGAAATTTTAATTTACAGCAGAAACCGTCCCCACCCCTCAGACCCCATCTCCCATTATTTTGGGGGTTTCTCCATGAGAATTCCGTGCTGACACTGCACAAAAGCTCCCTGAGCGCTGCTGGGGTTTGGGGGTCCGGGCCCACAGCGAGACCGTGAGCGGTGCCCAGCCGGGGCCACAGCTGGAGCAGGAGGAGCAGCACCGGGCTGGGCTGATCTGGGTCCCGGTCCCGGTCCCGGTCCCGGCTCGGTCCGGCGGGCACGGGGAAGGGGTCGGGGGTGGGGCCGGGGCCCTGCAGTGGCTCGCGGAGGGTCCCGGGGCAGGGCCGAGAAACGGGCGGAGGCGAGACCCGGCGGTACCGGGGACAGGGCCAGGCGGTACCGGGAACAAGGCCAGGCGGTACCGGGGACAGGGACAGGCGGTACCGGGAACAGGGACAGGCGGTACCGGGGGACAGGGACAGGCGGTACC
Organism: Periparus ater; assembly: GCA_032357785.1. NCBI lineage: Eukaryota > Metazoa > Chordata > Aves > Passeriformes > Paridae > Periparus > Periparus ater. Next base: position 83,651,460 of record CM063636.1, read on the forward strand.
GGGGACGAGACCAGGCGGTACCGGGAACAGGGACAGGCGGTACCGGGGACGAGACCCGGCGGTACCGGGGACGAGACCCGGCGGTACCGGGGACAGGGACAGGCGGTACCGGGGCGGGGTCAGGCGGTACCGGAGGCGAGTCCAGGCGGTACCGGGGGCGGGGTCAGGCGGTACCGGGGGCGGGGTCAGGCGGTACCGGAGGCGAGACCCGGCGGTACCGGGGACAGGGACAGGCGGTACCGGGGGCGGGGTCAGGCGGTACCGGAGGCGAGACCCGGCGGTACCGGGGACAGGGACAGGCGGTACCGGGGACGAGACCAGGCGGTACCGGGGACAGGGACAGGCGGTACCGGGGGCGGGGTCAGGCGGTACCGGGGGCGGGGCTTCAGGGGCGAGTCCCGGACCCGACTCAGGTGTGCGGGGCGGGCCCGGCTCAGGTGTGCGGGGCTCCAGGGCGGCTGCGCGGGGCGGGACCGAGGTGATTTAATCCCCGGAATGTACCTGGCAGCCATTCGCTCACTATGAGAACGGTAAGAGTAGGAGCTCCTTGTCCGAAGGCCCCAGGTGAGTCGTGGGAGCTTCGGCTTTCCCTGCTCTCCCCGCCGCGGACCCCATCTTCCTTCTCCCCGTATTCCTCTTCTTTCTGCCCCTTTCGACCCCGTCCCTCTGTCCCCCAAAACCTCTGCTCCTCTCCCCCCACCGTCCCTCTGTCCCCCAAAACCTCTGCTCCTGTCTCCCGACCTAGCCTTCTGCCCGTATTCCTCTTTTTTCTGCCCCCTTCTCCCCCGTCCCTCTGCCATCCAAAACTTCCCCTCTTCTCCTCCACCTAGCCCTCCTTCCTTCTCCCCGTATTCCCTTTCTTTCTGTCCCTTTCTCCCCTGTCCCTCTGCCCCCCAAGACCTCCCCTGTTCTCCCCATATTCCCCTTCTTTCTGCCTCTTTCTCCCCCGTCCCAACCCCCCCAAACCCGACCCCCCGACTCCTTCCTCTCCTCTTCCTATCCCTTTCTATTCCCTGTCTCCCCCTCCTCTGTCCACCCTCCTTCCCCCCCATCCCGGCCTTTCCCTTCCCCTCCCGACCTCCTCTCCTCCCCTTCTCATCCCTGCTATTCCTCCTGTGCCCCTGTCCTTTCTCCTTCTTTCTCCCGCAGGGGTCAGCTCCGGGTGGATGCCCTCTGGAGGGGGGGGATTTCCCCCCTCTAGACTCTGCCACCTGCTCTGGACAAGGTCCATTCTTGCTCCCTCCCTGGGACCCCCCCCTCCTCCGGACCAGCGAGTGCCTCATCCGCCACACAATGGTCGGCCTTGCTGCACACAGCTCGTGGGAAAGGGTCCAGCGCCATTCCAGTACACGGCTCGTGGGAAAACATCCTGCAAAATGATGGTACACAGATCACGGGACAGCGTCCTGCGACATTACCCCACAAGGATTGCAGGAAAACATCCCATCATGACATTACCATACACAGTTCGCAGGAAAACATCCAGCTACATTATCACACACGGATTGCGGAAAAGTGTCCAATGCCATTATTGCACACGGATTGTGGAAAAGTGTCCAGTGCCATTATCGCACATGGATTGCAGGAAAGTGTCCAGTGCCATTATCGCACACGGATTGTGGAAAAGTGTCCAGTGCCATTATTGCACACGGATTGCGGGAAAGTGTCCAGTGCCATTATTGCACACGGATTGTGGAAAAGTGTCCAGTGCCATTATTGCACACGGATTGCGGGAAAGTGTCCAGTGCCATTATCGCACACGGATTGCGGGAAAGTGTCCAGTGCCATTATCGCACACGGATTGTGGGAAAGCGTTCCAGCGATGTTACTGCACGTGGGTCGCAACGCATCCCACAATGTTAGTCCACGCAGATCACAGGAAAGCATTCTCGTGATGTTACCGTACGTGGATCGCGGGAAAATGTTACCGTGCAGTTCCCGTATGCGGCTCACGGGAAAGCGTTACCATACGCGGATCGTGGGAAAACGTTACTGCACACGGATCGCGGGGAAACGTTACCGCGAAGTTACCGAACGCGGATCGCGGGGAAAAACGTTACAGTACGCGGATCACGGGAAAAACGTTACCACGAAGTTACCGTATGAGGATCGCAGGAAAACGTTACTGCACGCGGATCGCAGGAAAAACGTTACCGTACATGGAGCGTGGGAAAACATTACCGTACGCGGATCAGGGGAAAAACGTTACCGCGAAGTTACCGTACGCGGATCGCGGGAAAACATTACCGTACGCGGATCACAGGAAAATGTTACCGTGAAGTTACCGTACGCGGATTGCGGGAAAACGAAGTTACCGCACGTGGATCGCGGGAAAAACATTACCGTACGTGGATCACGGGAAAACATTCTCGCAACATTACTGTACATGGATCACGGGACTCATTTTGTTGGCATTCCTGATCGTGAGAAGCACCACCTTACTGTTCCTTTTACTTACTGTTATAGCATGCCCTACAGCATTTTTTTCTGGCCTGGAACTCTGCCCCCTCTGACCCCACCATTCCCACAGGCCTCCCCCCCGCCCATAGGGGTCCACTCTGCCCTCCTCCCTCCACCCTGAGACCCCCACTTAATTAGAGAGCCCTTCCTACCACTCCCCCCCATCCCAGGACCTCCTCCTAAGTAGGGGGCTCTTTCTAACCCCCCCTCACCCGCCCCAGGACCCCCTCCTAAAGAGAGGGGCCTTCCTAACACCCCTCCACCACCACCCACCCCGGGACCACCTCCTCAATATGGGTCCCTCCTTTACCCCAGGCCGGACCCCCAGGGGGATACCTCTGGATTTTATCCCCCGGCGCCCCAAGTCCCGCGGCTGCAGGAGAAAGAAGGAGAAAGAAGGACGGGGACACAGGAGGAATAGTCAAAATGAGAAAGGACAGAGAGGGGGTCGGGAAGGGAAGCGGGAAGGGAAAGGCCGCGTGGGAGGAGAGGGACGGTGGACAGACGAGGGGGACACAGGGAATAGAAGGGGATAGCGGGGTAGGAAGAGGAGAGGAAGGAGTGGGAGGGTCGGGTTTGGGGGGGGTCGGGACGGGGGAGAAAGAGGCAGAAAGAAGAGGAATACGGGGAGAAGGAAGATGGGGTCCGCGGCGGGGAGAGCAGGGAAAGCCGAAGCTCCCACGACTCACCTGGGGCCTTCGGACAAGGAGCTCCTACTCTTACCGTTCTCATAGTGAGCGAATGGCTGCCAGGTACATTCCGGGGATTAAATCACCTCGGTCCCGCCCCGCGCAGCCGCCCTGGAGCCCCGCACACCTGAGCCGGGCCCGCCCCGCACACCTGAGTCGGGTCCGGGACTCGCCCCTGAAGCCCCGCCCCCGGTACCGCCTGGCCCCGCCCCGGTACCGCCGGGTCTCGCCTCCGGTACCGCCTGTCCCTGTCCCCGGTACCGCCTGTCCCTGTCCCCGGTACCGCCTGGCCCCGGCCCCGGTACCGCCGGGTCTCGCCCCCGGTACCGCCTGTCCCTGTCCCCGGTACCGCCTGGCCCCGGCCCCGGTACCGCCTGTCCCTGTCCCCGGTACCGCCTGGCCCCGGCCCCGGTACCGCCGGGTCTCGCCCCCGGTACCGCCTGTCCCTGTCCCCGGTACCGCCTGGCCCTGTCCCCGGTACCGCCTGTCCCTGTCCCCGGTACCGCCTGGCCTCGCCTCCGGTACCGCCTGGCCCCGCCCCGGTACCGCCTGTCCCTGTCCCCGGTACCGCCTGGTCTCGCCTCCGCCCGTTTCTCGGCCCCGCCCTTGAAGCCTCCTGACCCCGCCCCCGGTACCGCCCGTTTCTCGCCCCCGGTACCGCCTGGTCTCGCCCCGGTACCGCCTGAGACCCGTTCCTGGTTGCAGGCCGGACCCAGCCCCGGTACCGCCTGAGACCCGTTCCTGGTTGCAGGCAGGACCCAGCCCCGGTACCGCCTGGCCCTGCCGCTCCGGGGTGCAGCGCACCTGAGCCGGCCCCGCCCGCGCCCGGAATCGCGGCGGATCCGCGCCCGTTTCGTTTCACGTGCTGGATGCTTGTTTCGGGGTGCGGCAGAGCCCTCGCTCCTGTGCGGAGCCTGCGCTGGCTGCCGCGGGTGCCGGGCAGAGACGCTTTTCCTTTGGCGAGAGGGCTGTGGGTGCCCGGGCCGGAGGATCGAGGCGGGACCGGGGCTGGGACCGGCATCGCCGCGGGGAGGAAGAGCCGCTCCGGGACGGGCGCTAGCGTCCCGTGTGGGGATGGGGTCCCGCCGGGGCTCCGGGCACGGTCCCGCTACGGCCGCGGGGAGCCGGGGCTGTGCCAATGCCGGGCCCGTCCGGAGGACGGACGCTGGGTCGCGGCTGGAAGCGAGCGGGGCAGCGGAACCGCCCGCGCCGGCCCCGGGACGCCGCCGCCGCCATCGCTCCCTCAGCGCCCTCAGCCCTCGCGGGGCGCCCTCTGGCGGACACGGAGCGGCGGCGCGAGCCAGCGCCCGAGACCCCCGAGACCCCCGAGACCACCGAGACCCCCGAGACCCCCGAGACCACCGAGACCACCGAGACCACCGCACCCCCGAGACCCCCGAGACCACCGAGACCACCGAGACCACCGAGACCCCCGAGACCACCGAGACCACCGCACCTCCGAGACCCCCGAGACCACCGAGACCACCGAGACCACCGAGACCCCCGAGACCACCGAGACCACCGAGACCACCGAGATCACCGAGACCACCGAGACCACCGCACCTCCGAGACCCCCGAGACCACCGAGACCACCGAGACCACCGAGACCCCCGAGACCACCGAGACCACCGCACCCCCGAGACCCCCGAGACCACCGCACCCCCGAGACCCCCGAGACCCCCGAGACCACCGAGACCACCGAGACCACCGCACCCCCGAGACCCCCGAGACCACCGAGACCACCGAGACCACCGAGATCACCGAGACCCCCGAGACCACCGCACCCCCGAGACCCCCGATACCACCGAGACCCCCGAGACCACCGAGACCACCGAGACCCCCGAGACCACCGCACCTCCGAGACCACCGCACCCCCGAGACCCCCGAGACCACCGAGACTACCGAGACCCCCGAGACCACCGAGACTACCGAGACCACCGAGACCACCGCACCCCCGAGACCACCGAGACTACCGAGACCCCCGAGACCCCCGAGACCACCGCACCCCCGAGACCACCGCACCCCCGAGACCCCCGAGACCACCGAGACCACCGCACCCCCGAGACCTCCGAGACCCCCGAGACCACCGCACCCCCGAGACCACCGCACCCCCGAGACCCCCGAGACCACCGAGACTACCGAGACCCCCGAGACCACCGAGACTACCGAGACCACCGAGACCACCGCACCCCCGAGACCACCGAGACTACCGAGACCCCCGAGACCCCCGAGACCACCGCACCCCCGAGACCACCGCACCCCCGAGACCCCCGAGACCACCGAGACCACCGCACCCCCGAGACCTCCGAGACCCCCGAGACCACCGCACCCCCGAGACCACCGCACCTCCGAGACCACCGAGACCACCGCACCCCCGAGACCACCGCACCCCCGAGACCACCGCACCCCCCAGGCAGAGCAGCGGCCGTGGCCGCATCCCCGGGGAGCGCTGCGGAACGAGCGGCGCTGGATCACCACGGGCGGGAGAAGCCGCTCTCCCCCTGCCGCTCTCCCCCTGCCGCTCTCCAGTGGGACCGGGGCCCTGCTCGGGCCGCTCATCCGACACCTGCCGGGTGAGACGCGATGTTCTCCTTCCTCTCCCCCACTTTCTCCGTGACTTGCTGTCTCCAATGGAAAAACCTCTGGGTTTAAAATGCCAGGGAAAATTACCTCTATTTCTAGAGCACAGGATATTCTGAGTTGGAATGACCCTCAAGGATCATCAAGTCAAATGACGAGAAGTGATGGGCCCATTTAGGGATTGAACTCAGAATACCGGCATTCTGAGCAAATTTTGGGATCACGAGAAAGGGCTGGGATGGGAATGGCTGCTCCTTCTTTTCTGCTAATGCATTTTACACATCAGCCCCTTGAATGGCTCTAAGGCAGAACTGGCTGACGCCTGACATAACAGCAAAGAATTCCTCCAATAACCCTAAATTTCTACCCTTTCCAGCATTTCTATAACGGCTCAGAAGGTGCAACATCCTTTTCCAGGGAGAAATGAGCAGAACAAGTCCTGAGGGTTCACTTGGTCCATGGCAGTAATCCCAACAGAGACGTGTGTTGTTGTCATCAAAAGCTTCAAGATCTGTTAAGAATTCAATGACAACACTGGGATGGGATTCCCAGAAACCTTCTCAATGCTCTTGGCTCAATTTCTATGAATTTTTAGTCCCTCAGCTTTCAGATTGTAGAGTTCATCCTGGGATTTAAAGATGAAGCAGGGTTGGCTTTGGACTGACCTTCACCTCTGGCCCCAGTTTCCCTCAAAAACATCCCCTACTTATTCCATGTAGATTAATTCTTTACCCCAAAAATTTCCCTATCTGTGCACTACCAGTGATCCTGTTTTCCCCTCAAAATATTCATTTTCCATCCTGAAGAAAACATCCATTTCTACACCCAAAATGTTCACTCCACGTTCCTACCTGATGACCTCAGTTTACCTCAGGATGTTCATTCCTGAATCTCTGGAGATTATTTCACTTTTTCCCCCCCCATATTTTCCCTGTCTGTCCACTTCTGATTTCCTCATTTTTACAAGAAAATATTGATTGTCTACTCTAGGGATTCTCTCCGGTTTACAATCCAAATTTTCCTTACCTTATTTTTCACCCAAAAATACTCATTCTTAGATTTTTTTTCAAGTTTTATCCCCCAAAATTCCCCTACTTTTCCACCAATTCCCTCATTTTTACTTCAAAATATTTATTTAATACCATGGAGCTTTTCTCAAGATTTACTCCCACTATTTTCCCTACTTGTTCACTGCTCATCACCTCATTTTTCCCACTTTTCATTCTCTTCTCCAGAGAAGAATGGACTCTCTGTCCTCAGAGGGAAACACAACCTGATGGGACACAGCTCTGGCACCACATTTCCTCTTGTTCCTGCTGTCCTGGAAAGGCACAGGTAACTCCAGCCCCTCAGACCCTGCATCCCTGAGCGCCAGGAGAGCTGGATTTTTACCCGGATTCCAGCGCCCTGCACGGTGGCACTGCTACGAGCACAGGCTGACCGCTCCTCCCAGCACCATCCATCATTTTCACTGTTCCCACATCCTCCCAAACCTCACCTGCATCTGTGCAGGGCCCAGCTAGAGGCTGTCACCCAGCCCTGCCCCAGCTGCCACCCCTAGGAGAGCTGGCAATAACCAAGGACGGCGGCCTCGCTCCACAGATTAGCGTGTCCTTCCAAAGACGGCGGCATTAGCTGCAGTAGGGACGGAAAATGGCGTGGAAAGGCATCTGTTCGGCTGCCTGACCCCCAACCCCGACTCCAACCCAGACCCCACGTTTTCAGCACAGTTTCCTGCAGTGCTGTGGGTCACAGAGAAGGGTAACAACTTTTGATTATCTTGAAATTTTTCCAGCCCAAACCCAAACCCAAAAGTGGGATGTCGCCTTGCCCCTCCCTAAAGCACTGCAGATACTTGGGAGTAGCTCAGCGCCGGCCCAGTTCTCTGAGAAATAATAATGCCTGAGGGGTCAAAGTGTTAAGGACAGCTTTTCTCAGCAGCAAATATTCGGTCCTACAGTCCCAGACTGGTGAGGGAAGAAAAGAACTTCTGTTATTAGTGGAAAAACTTCCGTTATTCCTTCTGCAGTCTTTTAATTCAGTGGTCTGATTTACTGTCCAGTATCTTTCTGACAAGACTTGTCAGAGATTTAGACTTAGGGATTGAATTTGGGTCTGTTTATTACAAAATCTTGCCAAGCCTGAAGGCCTGGCCTGACAACTGCTCTCAGCGAAGGTTCCTTGTTACTCCTCTGTCAGATTTCCCTCAGCGCTGGGCAGGAAAGGTGGGGGTTTGCATCAGGAATTCTGCAAGTGGCACCTGTGTGACTGTGGGCTTCTTGTGTGTGTGTCAGGGAGCCAGGGCTGGGACCAGGACTTGTGCTGGAGCTATTGCCCTTTGGAGCCTTTTTAAAGGTCTGATCCTGGAACATTTTGGAGCCTGTTTCCAGAGCTCCATTTCTAGATGGATCTCACTCCAAGAGCAGCAGTCCAGGGGAGGGCTCTGACCTCTCCATACTTGTGCTGTGGCTGTCGCTGGCCCAGATTGGGGCTGGAGCATGTTTTCCAGGGAACTGGAGACCAGTAAGGACTGGTGCTCCAGAAAGCAGGGATCTCCAGGGACTGGCTTTTGCAAAGCTGAAATGCAGTTTGTAAAAGCTGCCCAAAATCCAAATTCCTGTGTTTTCTGTGGAGGACTTGAGATCAGAACTGTCTTTTGTGGTAAGAGGATCTGCGTCCCTACATGTGGCATGATCTGTGTGGTTAAAAATGAAGTCCCAGCCCCAGAGGATGATGGTTTCTGCTCATTCCTGTCCCCAGTTGTCCCCAGAGTGTTGCTGATCCAGAGGGATCTGCTCTGTTTTCAGGCTGTCCAAACCCTGGTTGCTGCAGTCCCCAACGCCTGAGACAGAGAGAGAGCCCTGGTCAGAGTGGCCAGTGTCATTTCAATAGAAATGAAATGCACCAAACTTACTGTGGGGCAGGAACTACTCTGTGCTTGCTTCAGTTTTAAAATTGTTAGTAAATTCCTGATCTGTAATTACTTAATTCTGCCTATAAAGAGAGATTTTCCTCACCCCTATTTATGGATTGTTATATACAAACGCACATAACTTTATAAAGGAGATCAGGAAGTAAAAACCAACACCCTCTCCTACATTAGATTATTATATTCTTGTGGCCATTTATTCTGTGGTAAACCTGACTTTCCCAGTGTGCTTTGGGGTTTCAGCTATTTGGGAGTAATTTCAGCCAACTCTTTGCAGTGAAAATATGAAGGTGGGGTTGAGTGACCAGTACCCTGGGAAGGGCTGTGGGTGTTCCAGGAGCAAATGATCAGGGCTTATCTTCTGATTTGAGGCTGGGTCTGGCAACACCACAACATTCCAAAGCAGACTAATTATTTCCTCCACTTTGACACTTGTCCAGGCTCTCTGCATACTGCCATATCAGTGGATACACCTCTGTGCTACAGAGGCTTTCTGTGAAGGCTTCAAAGCTTTCCTCCAAATAGTGGTAAACTCAATATCCATTTTGCAGATGTCTATTGCTGCTGGATTAGCTAAAGGACATGACCTCCCTGTAAAATCAGTTTTTAAACAAAAGGTAAACTTTGAACCTTGGACTACAGCTAGAAGATGAGATGAACACTAGATCAATACTTGGCAAATATTAGTTGCACACCATGGGCAGATACCTCTCTGCTGTACCTCTACATGTTTCAGTGTGCTGGTGCAGCACACATCTTCAGTTTTAAGGGGTTCTTTACAGAACACAACCATTAAATAACTTCTATCTACTTCAAAGTGCAGTAACATAGTGCAAAAGTCTAGTAATTCCCTTCCTCTACAGCCTGCCTAGAGTTGAGGGAACTGAGGGCCACTTGTTTGCACCTGTGACAACATTTTCCCTACCATACCAGTAATTTCCTTTGCCCCAGCTTTACTTCTGTGAACAGCAGCTTTTAAGAAAATTGTCAAGTTTGAAACAGTTCCTCTTCCTCAGCAAGCAAGCAGCTGGTTCACTGTCTCCAATTGTGTAATAATAATAATAATAATAATAGTAATAATAATAAGTATAAATTGTGCTTCTATGTTTCATTAATGGCTAGGTACAATAGACACATTTTAGACTCAGCAGTCCCTGATTGTGCCCATAGGTTAAAAAAAACAAAAAAGAGAAAGATAAAAAATAGGACAATTAAATTCACTTTTTTTCCTCTTTTATAGAGGACTTTGCTGTTTGATAGTGAGGCAGGAGACATCTTTCTGCCTTTGGTTTATAACAACAGTGCCAAGCCCATCACAAGAGTTTGCACATCAACCAATATTCCAGGAATACAAAGGCAGGTGTTATATGCCAGGGAAGCAGCCCGAGAGAAATCAGTGTTCCTCAAGAACAACCCAGGTGTGACAGATGTTCTGCCCTACACGTGGACAGCAGCTCAGTGCCAGGAGCACCCAGGGTGTAGCAGTTTGTGTGCGGTGCAAGGGTCCTGGTAACAGCTCCAGCCTGGCAGCCTCCTGGCACAGGAAAGCACTGGCAAGAGCTGCAGTCCAGTAAGAAAGTGCAGCTCCCTTGAGATTGCTTTGTACTCTAAATTCCCAGAGCAACAGAGCTGCTGATGTCCTGTTTGGCAAGGACACCGCTTGCAGTGAGCTGTCAGCAGCACTGTCATTCCTTCTGCAGCTTTTAGAACCTGGAGAAGTTAATCAGGACTTCAGTGCAGACAAACGCTAGAGAGAGGCAGAATCACTGCTTCTAAGCACAAGTTTGGACCAGAATTTGAATCTCCACCAATGTAGATTCCTGGAAGCAAGTTTTTACTTCATCTCTCACTTAGATGAAAACAAACAAACAAACAAACAAAACTGTCCCTGCTTCCCTAGGAGACCACATTTACTAAGGATTTTGTGTTTTCTGTCTAGTGAATCTCAGATCTTGAAGGTAGGAGCCAGAAAACTCAGCCCAGAGACAGAATCTCTGGTGAATTCACCTCAAGCATGGTTTTTGGTAACACATACACACTATGTAGTGATGCATTTATTGTAAACAAAAATAGGTTTGTGGAGTACACAAATCATCTTAATTCACCTTATTCTTATTACCAAACTGTCATTTGGCATGTGAAAACAGTCGTCCATCAGCACAAGTACCCAGTTTGGGGTTTTGCTTTCTGATGATAAAACCCGATTTCCTCCCCAGGCAGTGCACAGCTGGGCCTGGCTCTGACAACACTGACGGAATGTTCCTTCCAAGTTTGCTTAACATCACCTTTCAGAGCTTTCTCCTGGCACCACAGGAGAAGAAGAAAAGCACCAAGAAAGTGCCACATCCACTCCTGAACTCCTTTCAGCTCAGCAGTAGGGAATCTGCTCATATCAGCAGGGAAAGGGACTGCAGCCTAGGAGAGGCAGAAAGCAACCCGAGGCCTTCTGCACCTCCTGCGTGCAGAGGGGGCCACCCCAGAGAAGCCAGGACATGTTCTCAGTTTACTAGCAAAGCTGTGGAAAGTTTTCTGTCAGTGAATTGTAGTTTCAGACATGTAGCACAACACCAAAATCATGATTAATCTGGTACTGAAAATAGCAGGGTGCCTTTAGAAAGTGCTGGGGAAAAAAAAAATAAATAAAAAAAATAAAAGACTTAATCCAGCACCCATTACTTCATTAGCTGCTGGATCAGCAAACACACATAACCTATTCACAGTAACCCTCACTCAGCTTCTTCCTGTTCTTATGCTCAAACCATACTATCTAGAACTGACTTTTAAAAAAAACCAACCACAAAACTCCCTAAGACTTCATGCAAATAAAAACATAACTTTAAATAACACTTAAAAAGCAAGATTAATTCAAACTGCCATACTTCATGCCAGCTTTCAGGAGCTAAATAAAAATGTGGTTACAAATTAAATAGAAGCATTTTTAAGTTTGAAATTTTCAGCCAAGTAGAAATATTTTGTCAAATGCATTTCAGGAAAACTTCGTTTGATGAAAAATTCCCAGTTTGGGGTAAAGGTGAGTCAGCCACTTCTCACAAACCTCTGGCTGCCACTGCCTGACTTTGAGAGAACTCTATCCCGTGCTCCCAGCAGGTACAGTCATTAATCTTTATGCTTTTCAGCAAAATCCTTTAATTCACACAGTAAGTGCCACACTAGTACATGCTGGGTGAAATCCAAGCTCTGTGGAAACCACCAGGAATTCTCCTGCCAGCAGTGCTGCTTTTCTGTTAGATTTCCTGCCAATGATTGCCCAATGTTCCACCTATCCAGATCCCTCTGCAAGGCCTCTCATCCCTTGAGCCCACAGCACCTCCCACTTCAGCATCTTCAGCAAACTCCCTCCTGGTGCCGTCCACTCCTGCACCCAGATCCTGGACAGCAGCGTTGAACAGTATGAGCCCTGGATTGAGACCCAAGCACTCTACTGGCAAACCACAGCTCTCCTCTTTCTCTGACACCTGGCCTGGCTTCCAGAGAGCCACGTGCAGTGTGCCCAGTTCAGCCAAGCTGGCAACCTACCCCACCTGCCTGGCTTCTGCCTGAATGGCCTTGCCTCTCCTGCACATGTTTTATTCAAACTTGACCAGCACTCGGGGCCCCCTGAGGCAGCTCCTCAGGGAACATGGCCAACTGCTCCCTGGCAGAGTACTTTGCACTCTTGAAAGCCAGAGTGACAACTCTGCTTTTTGTAACTACACCAAAACATTTAAATCAGACCATTTCATGGTCACTGTGACCAGGACCATTGCTCCTGCCATGAGTCCTCTATTCACAAACCCCCGTGGCAGAGCACCTTTCCTAGTTGGCTTGCTGAGCATTTGCAATGAGAAATTATCCTCAACAAACATCAGGAATTTCCCGGACTGCTTGTCACAGCAATATGGTACTCATGTCTAGTTAAGTTACTCACTGATCCTAAATTAAAACTGGACTTGACATTCCACTAGCATTCAGGAATGTTCTACTAGCATTTAAAAATTGTGAAACACATGGAATCTTGCCACACGACCACTTAGTTTCAAACATGGCCCCAGAGCATTGTTCATTGACCTGGGTAAAACAAAGCCCTGGCCCACGCCCACAGGGGCTTGCAAGGAATAATTAATGTTTAACGCGCTCCAGCTCACGTACGTGAAATGGCTCCAGCCATAGGCAGATGGTACCTTAGTTCACCGTGCACACTGGGAACGAGCTGTGCCACCAGCAGGCATGTGTCACCACACCCACACATCCACGTCCCTGCCACCCTGGAGCGAGCACAGCGCAGCTTGGCCCACAGTCAGACCCCAGAGCCACAGCCCCTGCCAGCCAGGCCCCACAGATCTCCATCCGTGTGATCCGAGAGCTGCGGGACCCTCCTGCGGCAGGCCCTGCACCGCCACGGGCGCTCCATGCCAGGGCAGTGCATTGCCCGGTGCCAGTGCTGGGAACACCAGACACGGCACAGCAGAGCCAGGGCAGTGTCCCGGGGTCATGCCCAGAGCCAGGGCAGTGTCCCGGGGTCATGCCCAGAGCCAGGGCAGTGTCCCGGGGTCATGCCCAGAGCCAGGGCAGTGTCCCGGGGTCATGCCCAGAGCCAGGGCAGTGTCCCGGGGTCATGCCCAGAGCCCAGCTCTGCAAAGGGCCCATCCAGCCCCGCAGCCACACGCGGGGCTCTGCCAGGAACCGCGGCTGCCCCGTCCCGTGCCAAAGACAGCTCCGCAGCCTGGGCACTGGGAGAAGGCACTCACATAAGCTGGAAAAGCATCAGCTGATATCTGGTGAATTCTGGAGGAAATAACTCCACTTGGGATAAAGGTTCAGATTTGTATATGTGGTGTTGTGGTTTTTTCCAGTCATAATAAACTTCTGAGGAAGAAAACCGAGTTTTCAGGAGTATTCTAGGAACAGCAGGTGAGTTCTAAATTTCAGTTCATACAGAATTAATCCTGCAAATATTAATTAAAAGTTGGGGTTTTTTCTTGGTAAGTAGAGAGAATAATCTCTGAATCCCTGAATATTTGCCTTGGAAGCAAATAATATTGAAATGACTGCAAATTGCACAGTTAAAGAGTATTCACTCGGACATGAAATTAAGTAATTGTTTTTTGATCTTTAAATGGGCACATTCTATCTTCCATTTAATAAAAATAAAAATTAATTAACCGAGATCACTAAAACAAGAATTGCATGAGTTGAATTGTTCTCTGATACAACAGAAAAATTCCAAGAGGCTGGAAAGTGTTTTGTTTTAGAGGCAGCAGAAAATTTTAGCTTTTAAAATAAAAACACTCCCAAACACAGAAAGCTCATACCAATGAGTCAGCAAAAGGGGGTCCCATAGAGCATTAAAAGGTCTACAGTGGTGTGACATATAACCCCTGGTGAGACTGATAAAGATTGATAGAGCAGGTACCTTTGGTCCAAAAAAAATTACTGAAACACTTCACCAGTTTCGCCAAATAAGAATTTCAATACATAGATATTTAAAGTGGGCGTTTCCTGGAAATCAAATAGAATTTTCCTCCCTTCTCACTTAATTTGCGTTTCTTTTTAGAAAGGTTACTTTTCATTGTTGGATCTGATTTCTTCATTAAAAATGCATAAAAAATAATTTTAAAAAAAAGAAGAAAATTTATTTAACCAAAACACTTATTTAAAAAATTTATTTAACCAGAAAACTAGTTCCTCTCTCAAACACTAATGACTACTAACACTGTGAAACTGTAAGAAATGAAACACAAAAAGGGAATTCTCAAGATAATTTTTCTTTAACTGCGTTCTGAGGACAACATTGTGTAACTGAGGCCGAACCTTGCGAGGTTATGGCAATAGATTTCAAGCTCTGGTGAGCTGAACTGGTACGTGATTGCACAGGCAGGTCGTGCATGCAGTTCCTAGCGGTTAAGGACAGCCAGATGTTTCCTTACAGAGCTGGGCACTCCTCCCCTCCCCACCCAGCAAGAACCTGTGTCCTTTTAAGCCCAGCTCTGCCCCGGCCAGCCCGGTTTGCCCAGTGACATCTCCACGGTGTGCGGGACAAAGGCGGACACGGAACACCAGGTTAGTGACTGTGTCTGTTTTCACAGCGAGGGAGAGGAGAGGCCGTTCTTTATTCTCAGCATGCCCCGAGGCTTTGTGGCCAGCCCTTTAGCGCAGGAGCACTCGCTGCCCCGGGGACAGAGCCGGCAGCCTGCAAGGTCACCCTGGCCCCGTTACCCAGGCGGGTGGCGCAGTCCCCGGGGCAGCACAAGGCTCCGCACGGGCCCAGCCCTCACACCGCCGTGTCCCTGCCCTCACACCGCTGTGCTCCAGCCTTCACACCGCCGTGCCCCTGCCCTCACACCGCTGTGTCCCTGCCCTCACACCGCTGTGCCCCAGCACGGCCCCAGCCCTCACACCGCCGTGCCCCTGCCCTCACACCGCCGTGTCCCAGCCCTCACACCGCCGTGTCCCTGCCCTCACACCGCCGTGCCCCAGCCCTCACACCGCTGTGTCCCAGCCCTCACACCGCTGTGTCCCAGCCCTCACACCGCCGTGTCCCTGCCCTCACACCGCCGTGCCCCAGCCCTCACACCGCCGTGCCCCTGCCCTCACACCGCTGTGCCCCAGCCCTCACACCGCCGTGCCCCAGCACGGCCCCGCACGGGCCCTGCCCTCACACCGCCGTGCCCCTGCCCTCACATCGCCGTGCCGCAGCCCCTGAGGCCGCCTGCGAGCGCAGCACGGCCCCGCACGGGCCCTGCCATCACACCGCCGTGCCCCAGCCCTCACACCGCCGTGCCCCTGCCCTCACACCGCCGTGCCCCAGCCCTCACACCGCCGTGCCCCAGCCCTCACACCGCCGTGCCCCAGCCCTCACACTGCTGTGTCCCTGCCCTCACACGGCTGTGCCCCTGCCCTCACACCGCCGTGCCCCTGCCCTCACACCGCCGTGCCCCTGCCCTCACACCGCCGTGCCCCTGCCCTCACACCGCCGTGCCCCAGCCCTCACACCGCTGTGCCCCAGCACGGCCCCGCACGGGCCCTGCCCTCACACCGCCGTGCCCCTGCCCTCACACCGCCGTGCCCCTGCCCTCACACCGCCGTGCCGCAGCCCCTGAGGCCGCCTGCGAGCGCAGCAGGGCCCGCACGGCTCCCAGCCCTCCCCCGGCTTCACAGCGCACCCTGCGCGGGTGCCCGGGGACAGCTGGCGCTCCGCAGCCACCCTTCAACCGCAGCGACAGAGCTCCAGACGAGGACTCCCAAAACAGGGAGAAGGCTGCCTCTTGTCCCATGTACTGGGACTCCAGTGTTCACACTGCTCCCGTTTCCCACGCACTCAAGCTGCAGACGCTGGTACACGCATCGCGTGGGGGTTCTAAAGTGCGGGCACGTGAATACCTTAACCTAGTCCATTACACAGAATTTGGGATTACACTTCAGCTGAATACTTTTGGGAAAGCTCTGTGCCACAGTGCTCAGTGAGCACAGTACAAACCCACTGATTTCCAAGAGCTGATCTTGAAATAGCCCTGGAACACAAAACAGGCAGAAGTGTCCAGGATCCAGACACCATCGCTCTTGATTATCCACGTGCTGAAACATGAGGCCACCTCCAATTCACTAACAACATCCTTTTTAATTTCTGTTTTTCTGTTTCTAAGCTATCCTCAGAGAGCATGGAGATGCTGGCAGGCAAAAAGTTTTATGGTGATTACTTTCTGATCCAGCACATTTCCCACAGATAATCATTCTATAAAGTTCACCAAATCTAATACGTGCCAAGGCACAGCACCACCTATTTTAATTGCCGAGTACAGGAACCTCAGAGCCATCCCGAACCAACCACAAACTAGAAGTCCACTTGTCAGTTTTAAATTTCTCTGAGTCAGTCTAGAAGTCTTCTGAGTGAGTCTAGAAGAGCAGTTTCAGGAACATCCAGAGCTGTTGTTACACAGTAAACATAATATCCAGTGCAATGGGCAAGCTTCTCCAACTTGGCAGAACCAATTCTGAAGCCCCCACCACACTGAGAATCACTTTAGACTAAAAAAAACTGGTATAAGGTCGCTGAGTCACCCTCACACCTGATCTTAATCAGCCTGATTACCTGTGTAATTCCCACAGCCCCGTGTTTCTACAGCCCATTGAGGAGATTAATAATTTTTGTTTCTATTCTTTTGACACATAATGTTGCAATTCCCACTACTAGGTCAGAAATTGCCAATGCTCACTTTATTTTGAGCTCAAGATCCATATTTTCACCTCCCTGCTGTTTCTGTGTGCAGGTTCCTGGCAGCACAGCAGCCTTGAAGCACCTAAGGCGCTCCCAGGATGGATGGGGAGGGACAAGGGCCTGGGCTCACAGGACACAGGGAATGGCTTCCCACTTCCAGAGGGCAGGGTTAGATGGGATATCGGGAAGAAATTCTCGGCTGTGAGGGTGGGGAGGCCCTGGCACACAGTGCCCAGAGAAGCTGCGGCTGCCCCTGGATCCCTGGGAGTGTCCCAGGCCAGGCTGGACAGGGCTTGGAGCAACTTGGGACAGTGGAGGGCATCTCTGCCCATGAGGGTGGGATGAGATCATATTTAAGGTCCCTTCCCACTCAAACCATTCTGGGATTCACTAGTTTTGACATAGAAACTTCCCACTTATCCCAGGCCAGTTAGCAAGTGCTGGGGCTGCCACTGACAATCAGCCTCTGCTCACCAGAAGCAAATCCTTTCTGGAGCATTCTGCAGTTACCAACGCTACAAATACTTTCCTTGTGGAAAGAAAGCACTTCAACTCTCACAAAAGCTGTTGCCTCGCTTTCCTCCCCACTTCAGTCCTTATTTTCACTCAAAACTATCTTTGAACACCTCACGATGCCTGATGCTCAGCACCTGCATCAACCTAAGTAATTACAGACCAGCTGCACCTGAGCAGCCACAGCCTGCCGCTCAAACCTGTCGCTTTCAATTACCAAACCAATTTTTGCTAAAAAACAGCAGCTTCTTTTTCTCTGAGGTCTGGAAATCAGGATTTTGTGAAAAATGCATCAGCTCAGCAGAGCCATGGCATACAGGAGTTAAATAGCCATGGGAAGTGCAATTTCATGCTACGTAGGGTGGTAAATGAGTTGGTAAAACAGATTAGACTAAATATGGAATCTGTGTGAAGTTTCCATTTAGCAAGGAAAGTGCCTGCAATGTCACACAAAATACACGATGGCTCATTCTTCATTACTTTGTCACCACTGTCTCCAGAACATTGCCATCACAGCTGCACTCTTTTTCTGTGTAACTGGGGGATTGGCAGCCGATGAATATAAAGAGGGAAAGCCAAGTCCAGCTCGTGCCAAGCTGGGTTTAACTGGACTTACCTTGGCTACTTTGGCACCTTGACTTTGTGTAAGCCCTTCTGGTGGCCAGGCTAGCTGTAGGAGCTCCTCCAGTCACCACTGGAGCAGGGAAGGTAGAACATCAGCATGGAGTTATAAAAACACTATAAAACCTTTATCTTTGCAATTTTTCAAGGGGCCAAACTGATTTTTTGCTTTTCTCAAAAGAGCAATAGTACCAGCTGTGTGAAATGCTGACAGGCATCTCCAGAGACATGGGAGCCCCACTGGGACTGCTCCTTGCAGCGCTGCAATTAAAACAAATAACAGTTAATTACAGCTGGCTGCAGAAGCCCAGGGCACCAAGTGCCCTGTCCACCCTGCCCCAAACTCTGCCTCAGACCTCCCCCAGGCCTTGGTGCTGGGGCTGGGCTCATGGAGGGACAGGGGCAGGGCACAGGACCCCTCAGCAGAGCCACCCTCAGTCCTGGGCACAGAGTGTGCTAGGGACTGACAGAGTTCAGGTCACCAAAGTCTCTTCAAGTTCTGAGAAGTGGATTTAAACAGGATTTTGACTTACAGAGACCAAAAATTAATAAAGTTGCTTATCCTCACATGTGGCTCAGGGGACACTAACTAACAGAGCTGGAAGTGCTCCCTCAAACCTACCCTAGGGCATCCCTTGCACCCTGGTGTGCCCAGAGCACTGTCTGCAGAGTCAGCAGGTCTCCTGGGGGAAGGGTAGTTGCCCTGAGGGACTGGTAAATACAAGTTTTTTGTGTTAGCCTTCTGCTTAGAGCAAAATGGCTTAAATTCTTCCCACAACTATTTTGCTGGGGAAACAGCAATGTCATGGAGGGTACACTGTCAGCCAAACCTTACTCTCCTAATCTGAAGATAATTCCCAACCTGGATTCTCTTTGTCAGAGCGTGAATGGTTACAGGAAATGCCAGGATGATCCAGAACTGATGTAATGAGTTTGATGATTGGGAAACTCAAATCAATTTCATTTACTGATCCCCAGCAGAAATCAGAAGAGATCATGGCTTCCAGGTTAAAGACCTTTGCTCAACTTTCTGCTGTTCTGAGTTAATCTTTCTCTACCCAGCCATCGGAGTGACCGTCACAGGTAATCTTTAACCAGTGGCCATTGACTGACAAGGATCACAGCGTTCCTCCTCTGGGGTCTGAACTGTCCCAGCACTCGTAGCCCTTACCTCTGTCCATGAGATCGTGGTAAATGTGCCCCTTGAATGCTGCAGTACTCTGGGATAAGCTGATAAACAACACCTTTGTGTACTCTGAGCGCAAAAATTCCTGTAGCAATGTCGTCTTAAAATTAGATGGCCATATCCAAAAGTGATGTGTGTCAGCATAGTCATTGACATTAAGAAAGAAAAGGGATAAATTCAGTTCCACTGTTGGGTATGTGTCATTTTTCTCCATAAAAGATTCTGGCCTAAATCTTTGACCCAGATTTGTCTGGAAGTTTTAGCCAAGGGAGCCATGCCCACGGCTGGTGGGGCCATGACAGGATTTTTTCCATGGATGAAATAGCCAGCCCGAAATCAATTGAAGAGTATTGATTATGTGCTGGAGTAAAGCCACAAAGATACAGCTCAGGCTTTTTCCCCTGCACTTATTCCTTCAGTTTTGAAGCTATTCTTCCACTGTTGCTGCACAGAAAAGACACCATCCCTGTGATTTCCATTTCCCTCAACATATCCTCCACATTGTATATAAGAAAAATGAAAGGAAAGAGCTTTTGTAGGGATCAAATCCTGTCCTTTGTCTAGTCCAGAAGCTCTGCATATATAATGGAAGCACAGAATAATTTAGGCTGGAAGGGAATTTTGGAGATCACAGGACTCAGTCCTCTGCTCCTAGCAGTGCCAGCCTCACAGTTCGACTGCACTTCAAAGTTAGATTATTTTGCTTGGGGTTATAGCTGCGTATTTCCAAGGGAAGAATCTGGCCCTCAGGTGTATGTGCAACATATGTTGCATTATCTGTCCCTGTGTCACCTTCAGTAACATTTAAACAAACCAGTTCCTTTTCTTTTTCCAGGAATTTCCCAATACTTTGGTATTTCATTTCAGAGAACTGGACCCCAACCAGTCTGCAGCAGTACTGCATGTTGCAATGCAGTTCCAGACTTTCCCCGGGCTCCCTGGGGAGTGACCAGTGTTTCACCTACAGTTGCAGAGCCCCATTTTGAGGGAAACTGCTTTCCACACACTCCACCCCCCCAGAAACACAACCCACAAATACCAAGTAAGTGGTGTTTCTGCTGTGATTTAAAAGTAGCACATTTTAGTTTTTCTCTGCTAGTTTTGTACAACAAGCGTCATTTTGATTTTGGGTTGGCTGTTTTCTTTTTAATATGAGTTTTCTTTTTAATATGGTCTTTTGTCTTCTTTTTCTGATTAAGCATATTGTCAGATACCTTCTGTAGACTTCAAATGCAGAGTAGCATGAGGAGTTTTCACACAGGATGCTGATATAATTACACAACTCATTTTTAGATACCTACTTTCCCCAAAACTTGTTCTACCCCAGGGGCAGATTCTGAACTGGTAATAGTAGTAGTAATTTTGTCATATTCACACTGTGTGCATGCACCAGTCCCAAACAAGGAATTACTATTTACACAACAGAACTGGGAATAGAAATCAGCATTTTAGGAAACAGTAGATTAATCTAGCCATGACAGATTTGCAGCCCAAGACAGTGTTAAGCAAAAAAGATCTGTCAGCAGCTGGTAACAGAGAGGGTCTAAGGAGGAGAGGGCAAGGCAGAGAATGCTTTCCAGATTTGATTTGGTGGTGGTTTTCTGCTGTTGGATGGACACATCCAGCCAAAATCAGTAAAGTGACCTGGTTCCTCACTTTTGTGAAGTATTTCTATTGAAAGTTTTGCTTCCTAACCCTCCAAACTATTTCTTCAGACTGTTCCAAAATGTTCTAATGGAACAGAAGTATGGTAATGGAAGTGAGGAAACACCTGTTAGTTAACTAGCAAATGTTTTCATACCCAAAATGGGACTATTTTTTTATGTTCAGAGAAAATCTTAGGTTCAAATCCTATTTTAGCCTTCACAAAAAAAAAAAAAAAAAAAAAAAGAAAAAAAAAAAAAAGAAAGAAAGTCATGAAATTCATCAGGCCCTAATTGTGGAGGTTTATGCAATTGTCTCATTGTTGGATGAGGTTCTGGGAGATATGTACCATTCCTGGGTTTGCCAGTGCAGTTCAGACAGCCTCAACCGAAGACAGACTTTCCCCCTACCTCCTAGGTGTGCTGGAAAGTAAATCCAAAAATTCCCAAGCAAAGCAGACACTACATCAAAATTTAAGAAAGAAAAAAGATTGGCAAGCCCCAGCAGTGAACATGAGATGAGCACTGTGACCTGAGGAACTGATGAAATCAGTCTCACTGGCAAAAGTAAGCAATTAATATACAGCCAGAGTAAACACTCTTCATCTCAGGGTTCAGCAAAACAAAGAGCTGAAACCCCCTTATCTTTTGCATTTTTCCCTCCCTACATGTGGTCTCTGAAGGAACAGAGAAAATTGAGGTCCCAGAGCTTTTTCTCGTTCTTTAGTCTGACTAAAGGTGACTCCAGCTCAGTGCAGCGAGGGTCATCTCCCTCCCCCAGATCAATATTTTAATATGACTTATCAGAACAAGAATGAATTGTTTACTTTAAAACCTCAGGATCCCATAAAGGGAGAGGGAAAGGTGTCCACTGGAAGCAGAGGCTTGCAGCAGCTGCCCACTGCTGGGAACTCAGAAAAGAAACCAGGACTCCAAAGGTTCGAGTACAGACAGTCAGCAAAATGTCCTGCAAGAGAATCCCGGTCCTGCCAAGCCCTACCAACACACCAGAGGATCCTTTGGCTGTTGTGTCCGATGGTAAGTGCCTTCCTGTGCAAAATTCATGTGAGGAAAAGGAAATGCTAAAGATACTAAAAAAAATAAAATAGTGCAGGTGGATTTCCAACACTGAGCACTTCAGCCTACCAAAATATCCGCACATGCCCAGGGCTCAACTGTGTAATTTTACAGGATTTAATGTCTTGGACCTAGGGATTTCTACCTGCACTTGGAAGGAGATTAGCCTTTTGTTAGGGCAGTGCAAACCACCCAGAATGTTTATTGTTTTTTTAAAAATTAGGTGGTAGGGAAACTGACAGACTTCCCAGGGGACCAGGAATGCTTCCAGGTCTGGCTATGTGGGAAGGAGGGGTTCTGAGACCTATCTCAAAAAACCCTCTTGAAAACCCTCTTGTTTCTCACAATGTTTCTCTGCATTAGAACATCCCAATAATGTTCTTTACACAGATGTCCAGCAGAAGAGAATCAAAAAGGCGATTTTTCTCTGATTGATTATGGTTTGTTTTCTCCCTGTAACTTTCCCATTATTTGTTGGGGGTTTCTTTTCCCCTTGCAGTACTAAAAACTAGTGGCCATTTCTCTTTCTTTCGTTATATTTTGTCTTGGAAATATTCCTGTTGATTTGCTGGAAGCTTCCACCTAGCTGAGGGACTATAATTGCCTGTTTTCAGTGGCACCAGCTGCCTTGCTTTCTCCTTACATGTTCTGCAGTGGAGTCCTTTTGCCAGGATTTCTGGGCTTTCCTACTCTGCACAGGATTGCCAGGCTTTTCCTCAGGGAGTTTCATTAGTAGGATCTTGCCTGATCCTTCCCCTCTGCTGCAGAGAGAAAGCTGAGTAAAATGTGTATGAGGAAAGACAAGGGAAGACACCAACATGGTGAATTAGAAAGCCAGGTACAGCACCTCTGAGCCTTTGGCATTCATTTCTCACTCTCACCAGCTGCAGCATAGGCACTTACCATTGCAATTATAAATGCTTTGGCATTAACCAAAACCGGGCCCGTGGACCTCAGGGCTGCAGCTGCATCCTTACTGACAGAAAGTTCTGGCATGACTGGGTCTTTGCCATCATTAATTCCAAACAGTGCCATGTGATGCTCAGAGTGTGCTCCAGCTCTTCTCCTTCTTTCAGAGATGCCTCCTTCATAGCTGGGATTGCACAGGAGCCTGACCTGTGGATCTGTACGTCTGCCCGTTTTGTGTGTGTGTTCAAATGCCCAGCTCTGTCCCACTGCAGCACTACAGACTCAGACAGAACCAGTGGGACATGAAAATCCCTTGGATGTGAGCCATGCCCAAGCATTTCTAGGCTTGCTTTCGTGGCAGGGGTGGGAATGCCAGATTATTGCTGTTGAAATAATAATTTTGGAGAAATGAAACAGCCTGATCTGGTAACCAGACTGAAGGTCTGTTTTGCTCTGCTTTTCTGTCCACCAGCAAAGGGCACTCAGAACCCTGCTTCTAGTGCCAGCTCGTGGCACTGAGTTATCACAAACCCTTCCCTGAGGTTTGACTTGATGTAAATCAAGAATTATACCAGTCTAGAGCCCTATTAAGTCTGCCCTGACCTATCAACACTGGTTGAACTATATTACAGTTGGGAAGAAGATCCAGATAAGATATAAAGTTAGATGACAGGGTGAGGAGACCCCTGTTACACTGTGAAGAGCAGGCTGGTGGTTCAGGTGTGTCAGTACAGGTGGGCAGCAGCTCATCTGGGTGCCTTGGTATCA
The DNA here is from genome assembly GCA_032357785.1 of Periparus ater. Lineage (NCBI taxonomy): Eukaryota > Metazoa > Chordata > Aves > Passeriformes > Paridae > Periparus > Periparus ater. The sequence goes on from CM063636.1 coordinate 83,675,050, forward strand.
CCTCTGTGCAGGCACTTTGACATTTGATGCCGGAGCATTGAGTGGGCTGATTTGTGAGTGCTGTGCTCCCTGCACAAAAAGGATTGATGAGAAGGCTAAACCCAGGGAGGATTTCTCAGAGAATGAGCCTTTTGAGGGCTTTAACTTCCTTAACATTCTCTTCCTAAAGCAGAACCAGATCCAGAAGTCTGCTGGAGAGTCTGGGTTTACTACTTATGGGGAGCAAATTCTCCCCAGTAATAAATGAGAGGGGAATTAAAAAGCACTACAGCAAGACATCCCATTCTCACCTCTTGCACAAAAAGACAACTGCATCCCCTCCCAAGGGGCTTCTAATCAGTCCACAGAGGATTCTCTTTTGAGCCAGAAAGTTCACTTTTCAGTACTAACAAAAAATAAAGGCTACTTCTTTTCACCCCAGCCCTGGTTTCTAACCTCCTCCCTTCCATGTGCTCCTCCTTCTCTGTTTTCTCTGCTTCTCTGCAGCATTCAGATGTGATGATGGCATATAACTGAATTTCCACAGGTTACAAATCCCTGTGCAGCATGTTTGTGTGCTCTTAATCCAGTCCTTAGCCCACATAATCTTTTATGGGATGTTTTCTACTGAGAGTATGCAGAAATGTTATTTGGCTAGCAGGATCAAACCACACAGATAAACACTCTGAAGCACCCAGCCTGTGCAGAAATGAGCACCATAGCTATGGATCCTAGACCTTAATTCCCTGATGCACAGGTGCTGATGTGTCCCAGAAGAACACGCATGGAGCAGTGGGACCAGAAGTACAGACCAACTTGTCTGTCTTGTATGTGGGTTACTCAAGAATGCTGCTAAAAACAAGGATGTGAAAATCAAATATAATCCCCAGCATTGTGATTCCTCAGGTCTGACATAGCTACAAGAGTCTGGTGCTGATTCTGGGCTGTCTCCACCAATTAGAGGAAGACACCGGTCATTGCAGAAATTACTCATCCCTCTCCTCAGGAATTTGTCTCTAGAATGGTACAGATTACTTTCTCAGGTGCTGTCCATCTCCCTTTTCTGTAAGAGAACTCGAAGCAAATCAACTTTTACATTCCCACAGCTACCTGAGACACAATATTCACCTGAAAGCAATTCAAGATCCTGTGTCCCGCCTCCTTGTGAGAACCCCGATGTGCCACATATAAATATGCACAAACCTGGTCTTGTGTCTGTTTTGCAGGTCTTTGAAACCCCCTCTGCTGAAGTCTGCAGTGATCATTCCTTCCATGGGCTAAGGACCTACTCCCAGAGCTGTGGAGTGTGACAATGGTGTTTGTGTGCAGTCTATCAAACGCCATTATCACACTAAATAGTTCCTGGCAGACAAGGCAGCAGGTCAGAAAGGTTTGGGACCTCTGGCAATACATCTTCCCACTGTACTGAGGAATAAACAACCGTGGTACGTGCACAGCAGGATGACTCTGCTCCTTCTTTTAGAGGCAAAAGCACCAGAATATGTGAGAAATACATATTCTGACACATGCACTTCCAGACCCCATTGTAAAGCACACCAGACTTCTTAAGGAATCATCACTATACTGTCATCATTAGGAAAGTGGATTTCCTTGGCATTAACAGGGCTATATTTACCTCTGAGACATCAGCTTGTGATTTGCATGGAACTGACCAGGACAATAAAACTGAAGGCAATTAGCCAGCAGAATGAAATTCCATCTCTGACTGTGGGACCAAACTACAACATACATTTGGAATATTAATTGGCTGAGGTGCTCATGACATTTTTCAAACAGAACATTTCCCAAAATTCTGATAAAAATCTATTGCCTCTAGCTTGAAACACCATTTATCCAATGCTTTTAGCTTTGCTCCCATCCCGCCATGTCAAGCCCCTTGCCTTATCTTCTAAACCTTCTGTTTAGGGAACAGTCAAAATGTCTTCACAGAATTTTTTCTGAATACTATTGTAAAGCATAGGCATCATCTGAAGGAACTTCCAAAGGCCTAATCAAAGGCAGGTACCAGGAGTGCACTGAGGAGCCTAAATCCCACTGAACAGTCCAAGACTTAGGCTCAAAGGATTTATGCTCTAATTTGCAATGGAAGTGGTAACTTTAATATTTATGTGTTCCAAAATTCACTTTTCCTGACTTCTAGTTCTAAATAACCCAGCATGCATATGCAAATGCAATACTGTACAAAACTTGTACTTGGCCTCTTAAATATACTGATGTTTCCATAGCAGCTGAAACACAGGGCCATGAATGTATACACAAGAGAAGATGCTCTTCTCCATTACCAATCCACAGAAGCCTGTAAGAAAATCCAGAAGATGGCTTAGTTTGTTTTCAAAACCTTGCTCCAGTGTTAAATCTCAGGCACCAAGAGCACAGGATCAGCTCCTTCCTTGGTTGCTAGCATCAGCATCAGAATGATTCTAAAACAATGTCAAAAGGCAAAAGACTAAAGTTATCCCCTCCGGTCACTGAGGTGTGTCACTGCTCCGTGTCCTCAAGAGTAGTTTCACAAGGTGGGGTAGTGAGACTCAGTGCTCTGAAGAAATGAAGTCTCTAGGTTCTCTTGCCTTCTTGGGCACCATTTTCTTTACCGTTGATGAGTTTGGCAGATTTTTGCTTTTATTGGACGTTGTTTTCCTCTGTTTTTGATGAGTGGATCGGAGAGATTTCAGCCCCAACATCTCACAGTACTCATTGCACTGGTGGAGGGCTCTGAACTGCTCAATGAAGGAAAAGGAGCAGTTGCCTTTAAACCCCTTGTATCTGTAGTAACAAAGGAAAAAAAAACCCAGATGGGAATTCAAGATTCATTTTCAGCACAGTGAGGCAGAGCATGACTGTTGACTCATAAGCAACTTGAAAACATTAAGCAAGTCTCTTCTACCCATGCTGGCTTGAGAAGCATTGACTGCCACAGAAACTCAGACTGGGTCACTGGGAGGTGAGGGGAGCCAGGTAACATGTGGTGACAGAAAAGGGAAAAGCATTAGAGGCAAAGCTCTGTGGGCTGGGTCCTGGCACTGTCTTTCGTAGCATTAAATTGGGAATAAAATTATCCGCTGGCTACCTTTTTCAGTTACACACAAATGAAATCCATGCTATATTATTCTGCATGAACAGTTCTGTTGGCCACTATGAAGAGACAAGGTTGTTGCACAAGGTGTTTCAGAATTAGAAGCTGTTTCGTCTAAACATGTACATCATTTCCATGCTATGCTGCTCCCCTCCCCTGGCTGCCTACAGGATCTCAAGGAGCCAAGCCTCCCAGGGAAGGATGGAAGGAATGTTCCTGAGGAAGACAGTCTCATCCAGCCTCCACAGTTCCCAAGCTGCCACTGTACCTCCCACATGAGAGGTACAGGGCACGTGTATCCTTCTCACCGTGCCTCTGGTTGCTCAGTCCTCCCAGGGCCTGCTTTTTAAGCTGCATCAGCTTATTTTAAAAGGTGCACCTGCTCCTCAAAGGAGTAATTTTGGTTAAATTCTCAGGATAGAGATGGGAGAAAAAAGGTCAGGGTGCTCCTCTCTTTTTTAACCTGTTCTACCCTGTTCTCTTGGTTTGCCAGACATCCAGTATCCTCAGAGGTGAGCTGTAAGTTGTGCCTACACAAAATCAACCAAACAAGATTTGGTACTGAAATGAACAGAGGATGCTCCTTCCCAGCATCCAGAGAACTTCCTTCCTCAGGCAGACTGCACAGTGCTAAAGAGAATACTGCTGCTCTGAGAATGTCAGACTCCTGCTGACAGACAGGCTCTGCTCTGGAGACCCCACTCAGCTGGCTCTGAACAGCAGGTGAACCTCAAAGGGATTTTCCTCCCCTCTCCAAGTAAACTGTGGATTTGTTTAACCAAAGCAGATTGAAGAGGCATGCCATTGTTACTCCAAGACTATATCCTGGAGTCCAGCAGGATCATCAATGGTTCTCTTGCTCCCTTGGAGAAATCAGAGACTTCAGACTTTACTTTCTGCTTTCTGCTTCAGACTTTACTGCTCTCAAGAGCTCACAGGTATGTGTTGTGTTGGTGGATGCACCAGAAACACCCACAGAGCAGGAGTTCCACAGGCAAACACATCTGCCCTCAGCAAGGGAATCTTCTATCCAGCACCAAACCAAACCAAATCTTCCTTAAATCTGAAGGGCAAATGTTGGCTTTGCCCTCAGGCTTAAACTCCCCAGTGCCTCTTGTTACTATGTGGAGTAAACCTAAACTTGTCAGTGCCCTGAAACCAGGCAGAGTTTTAGATCCAGACTTGGCAACCAGCACTCCTGCTAATGACCATAAATGTGGGTTACCGTGCTTCTGATTCCCTCATTTGTGTGCACCATTCCTGGATAAATCCCTGGGCCCTCATGGACAGTTCTACTCTGCTCACTGCTTGCACAGAGCCACGCGCTGTGCTGCGGTATTTTTGTTTCCATTCGCCAGAGAAGCTAGAGAGTAGCTGTTGTTAAGGCTCAGGTGCAGCACTGGGGACACAGAAAAATGCTTCCCAGGCTTTCCTGTTCCTTGGTGCACTCCGCCCTCTCCTGACAGATCTGTGCTGCAGCTCCAGCAGCACACTGACCACACCACTGCTTCGGGCTCCTCTGCTTTCCAGTTCCCTGGCAAAACACACAGAGCAAGGACCAAAGATGAAAATTCCTTCCTCCACTCATTGCAGACTATGTTTTGGACTACAAGAGACACGCTCTGTGTCCTCTCTGCCGGCACAGTTCAAGCCATACCAGTCCCACTCTGCATTTCTGGCTCAGTAGGACCATGTGTTCTCCCTTCATGAGACCAGGCTAGCTCTCAGCAGCTCATCTGAGCACAGCCCAAAGCAGCAAGACCCAGCAACACATATGAGCTCCAGGTACTTGATTTTCTCCACCCCTGTTCACAGAATTAAAAATCCAACTGCAGACATTAATATAGAGATCTTCTTTCCAGGAAAGGAGCATGAAAACAAAATACCGGACCAGGAAAAATCTGTCATCTTGCAGGAATACCATTAGCTAAATAACAAACAAAATGATACTCCACATTTTCAGAAGGTTGTTCATTTAGGGAAATTATTTTCCTTTTTACATGCCTGAGGTGATCCTTACTACAGCTTGCATTGTGTGCTCACTTCCTCCTCCCCAATGCAATGTGTGGTTTTATAGGAATCATTTCACAGTGAACTGGGCAACATTCACTAAAGCATTTTTATAAATCTTCTGATTCCTGAGAACAGTGTTGCCAAAATAAAACATTTATTACTTTCTTGGTTTGTAACAGGATGATGTACATTCATTTCAACTGCTTTTAGTTTGGATCCACAGCTACAAGAATAAATCAGTCTAACTGAATGGATGCCAGCCTGCAAATGTTCAGGATTCTCCCAGAATATTCCAGAGTGACATTTTTAATAATTTTGATGACATTGTGAGGTTTCTTCTTGTATCCCAGGTATACAGACAAGGTCCAATTTAGAAAAAGGCTGAATACACGATCAGATCTTTCTCCTACCAGACTCTCAAAGGAGAGTATGAAGCTAAAGCACTTACTCCCATCCCCTTTCCCTGTCCAGCAGCCACTGCCTAACCCTATCCACAGCTCTGCTGGCCTGTGGTATAACTAGAAGCCTTAATTAACTTAAGAGAAATGGACTAAAGTTAGAATATTACAGGCCTACATCTTTACACATATGCTTAAATCTCCCCAAAAGAGCTGAAGCCTTTGCAACACCACTAGAAAACAGCCTCTAGAAATGCCCCGAATAATCTTTTGTTAAGGCTCAGGATTGCTGTTATTGAGAGAGAAAGGGGAGAGATACCATCAAATCCCTTCACAATTGTCCTTGTTTATCAGGGAAGTGGCCAATACACAGCATCCCACTGAGAAGAATCATTACAAAAGCTTGTGTCACAAATACATATTCCAAAGTTCTGGCACTTTTGCTGGGTGCAGGAGGGATTCCAGCTTGCCTTTTTCCCCAGGCTTCAGCCAGTGCTGGCCCTGTATATTCAGCCCTATCTTCCTCCAGCTGATGGACCAGCAGGAGCCTTACCTGCTGCCACCAGAAACCTTCATGTCACTTGGGAAAGGCCCTTTGGATGAGCCCATTTCAAAGGAGGCATGCATGCAGGAAAAACAAAGTTCAATCTACAGGGTAGCTCCATTATTTCAGAACAAAATTAATGTGTTTCCTTAAACACATTCCAGGTTACCATAAAAATGAACATGAAGAAGTTAAAAGACTTAGATAAATACTTTTTTCTTCTAAAGTTAAACCAAGAATGAATTTCCAGTGCACCCTCCCCAATCTACATCTAACTGTGAAGAGACAGATGAGTAAAGCACAGCCATGCTTCCAAGAAATCTCATTCACTCACCCTTTGGCCAGGGTTGCTATGCCAACATCAGTTAACTTCATCCCTACACCTGCAAGGCAGCAAGGAAACACAGAGCTTAGCTTAAACTGGAATTTCTAGGACAATCTTCACATATGGAGACATTAAATGTTATTTATTGAGTCATCTTTTTCATTTTAATTATTTGTCACATTTTTTTCAAAGCATTTTAAAGCACACCAGTTAAGAAGAGGATGTTCTCTGTGTCATAAGCAGTTTCTAGGAGTCAGGCTCATGCCACTATTTTACAGCTGTCAGGGTGATCAACAGCACAGCTTGTTTCCTGTGCTAGGATTTTGTTCTTTCTTCTCCCTTTAAGTTATTTCAGGGATCTTGTTTAGATCCCCTTGTTGCTATTTTTCCTGCCTTCACTTGTAAAAGAATATAGGCTGCTTCCTAAGATTCCAGCTTTTTCTGTTTTTCTTCAAGAAGGGTCTGTCTTCCCCTGTCCCAAGACTGAAGAGGAGTCACACCCATGGGAGCAGAGGTAGCACTTAACAAACACGAGGGTGTTTCTTCACTATTTTTCTTTTTGAAGCAATGTATTTCTTCAAAACTAGCCAGGGCCCAAATGTGGAGCGCTCCACTGCTGAGTGATTGTTGGTGAGTATTTAAATACAAGGAAAAGGGGAAGACTAGGGTGCCATTAAAACCTGAAGTCTTTCACTCAGCAGCCATTTCATTAATCTCTGAGTCATGAGACAAAAAGCCATATTTGGCTCATACTGAGAGTCCTGATTCACTAAGGTACATATGAAAGAACAATTCTTCCATTAAGGGTGTAAGATTTGGTTTTCTTTTCCAAACTGTCCTCTTACAAGAACATAAGCTAGATGAGAATTGCCCCATACTCAGACAACTCACCTTGCAGGTCAGTGACAAGCAAGTTCCCATTGGTCTTCTCATACACCCAGTGCTGAAAGGTGCAGCACTTCTGGCCAGCCTCTGTGTCTCTTCTCAGGAAATTCACTTCCTTGCCATCCTTAACAGAGTACTTCACAAACTCCCCAACCAGCTCCTCCTCCACTGTGGCATAGGGGATGTTATTAGCAGGGCGATGAATAAGAAAAATTGGAATGATTCTGAAATCAAGGGATAGAAACTAATAAAATCCTGAAAATCCTTTCGGTAAGGGGGTAAGAAACAGAAGTGGCCAGTGATCTTGGAGAGTGAATGAACAGCTACGAACTCTAAACCAAGCTGGAAGAGCTGTAACACTGTTCCCAGGTTTCCTCTTTCCTCTTTAGTCCTAGCAATCAGTGGGCTGCCACGACACAGGACAGCATATGTAAGCATATATGTATATAAAATATATATTTATACTCACTCTGGTACTTCTCCAAAGCCTTCCAAGGGTTCGGCTTCAGCTGCATATAACTTTGCATACTCTCTTGCAGTATTTTGGACATAGCACTCCTGTATTACAACAGACATGCCTATGGGAATATTGCTCAAAACATTCAATAGATCATCTGCTTGAGTATGAGGACAGCTTTTGCCCACAGCTCTGGCTTTCAAAGGCCAGGGGCAGCTCACCTGCAGTGCCAGACTGTAGTTCTTCTGCAGCAGCTCGTCCCTGCCCTTGGTGCCGTAGGTGAGGGCGTTGTGCACCTTCAGCACGCAGACGTGGCCGGGGGCGAAGGTGGGCGCCAGGCCCTGCAGCACGCGGCTGCGGAACGCTCTGCGGTGCATCCCCTCGCCAAAGTGCAGCCCCTCTGTCATTATTGCCCCATGCAGCGCCTCGCCAAAGTAGCTGGAGCTGAGGGGATCTTCTCTAAACATCAGCTGCATGAATTCGATTTCTTCCACACCTAAAACGTAACAGGAGTCTCTGCAGGCACAGGGAGGGGTGGGCATGGGAGAGCAGATGCATCTCTCCAGAGAGGAGGAAAAAATGTTCCGTGCAAGCACAACTTGTGTTACTGAGGCCTGGGACCCCAAGCAGCTCCTGAGGCAGATGCTTGCCTGTACAATCTAAAGCCAGCATGGGGAAAGGTGGCAGCTCAGGATCATTAGGAGAGAAGACAGAGTGTAACAAACAGCTCTGTTACAGATAAAATCAAGGAAGATTCCAGATTTCCCCCCTTTAAATGATCACTGGAATCCAAACACAAAAAAAAAATTCGTAAGGGGAAAAAAGCACTGAGAGAAACTAAAAAATTCTAACTGCACTACAAGTGTCTCTAACATTTCAAGGACCATCAGTAAAGAAGATAAATAGGAGAACTACACAACAAGGAAGTCCTTCCAGCTGCCCTTGCAGTAACCTCTGCTTTAGCCTCTCTAACTATTGCCTCTCTTCGAAGCACAGAGGAAACTGCACAGAAAAGGCCAGATTTAGAACACTCCTTAATTCCACCCAATATTCTCTGATTAAAAGTTATACAGTGCTGCTACATGAAAAGTCCTGACTTTATTTGCACAAGGAAATAAATGCTTAATTTTATTCTTCAAGGAAAAGAAAGAAAAGTCACCATGCCAACTGAAGGCCTGGATCTCTGCAGGCTGTTCAGGAATGCCAGCCCCACTGGCAAGGCACTATCTTTAGCTGCAGCACAGGACACATGCTGGGTGTCACTGAACACCAGTTAACACACAGGGAAAGCATTCCAAAGCTTCATGCCTGCCTTTCTCCTGGAGTATAGTTACACAGCAGGTGACCTGCAAGAACCATGTGTTTGCTTGTGCCAAAGAGCTGCCAGTGCTCTGTGTGTGTGTGTGTGTCTGTATGATGCCATGCAATGCTACTTCACTTTATATTTACCTTCGTAACTCTGAAAACTTGAGAGACGTTCCAATACTAGGAGGAAACAAATAAATTAAGTTTGTAGTAAAACCTCTGAAACTGTCATTGTCATTATTATTAATCAAAACTGTAAACCGAGGCTTACCTGCAGCAGTCAGATGAAACTCAGCAGTCACCTTTCCATACATGTTATTCAAGCAGCAATAATACATTCCCTGGTCTTGGTAGCTGGCTTCAGCTATTTCCAGAGAGATGGGAGAGTCATCCTGGGCACTGGAATAGAGCATTTTGTGCTATCACATATTTTACTTGTTATCACTGGAAAAACTGATAAATTTGATCTTTCTGAACTGTTTATTTGTTAAAAGACAGCACAGTTATTTAGCAGAAAATTATGTGTATTAATATTACAATGGATATTGCAATATAACAATCAAAATCAGAAAAGTTAAAAAAAGAAGATTCAGAATGGAAAGTTTAACCAATTCATGCAACATTTTCTCTTCACTTAAAAGAACATCTAAGAAGAACCACTCCTACAAAAATTTTCATCTTCTCAGAAGTGTGCATTCTGATGGAATTTTTTTTCTTCCTTTGGGTGATGTTTACTCTGTGTTTTTGAAACATTCTAAACAGTTTTTTAGATCAGAATGTCATTACTGCTACAAGGAAAATAACTCATTAAAATGGAAAAGCTAGATCTTGTTAATGGCCTTGAGAAGCTTTTATTTCCACCCTTCTCTAGGTTAAATGAGGTTCAAACTTCTTTTGATATTTTTTTGACATCTGGATGCCACTGGATGTGAACAGGTTGAGAGGTGAAGGAACACAAACTATGACCAGTATCAGTGCACTGCAAGAACTGCCTCCTATGAATAGCACAGTCACCCAGAAACTCCCAGTCCTTCAGAAACATTCCCTTACCTTCTCTGCAGCCGAGCCAGTACCTTGGAATCTTTAGTCCACGTAATGGTGGAGTCACCATGAATGTCACCAAACTGACAGCACAGCTTAATACTTCCAGAGCAGTCAGGGAATAACTCTGCTTGGATCTTCTTCAGCAGCCTGGGGGCTTGAAACAGAAGAACCACAATTTGGGATTTGAAGATAATGATATTGTTTTAGCATTTTAACATTTCATGTTAAGAACATGAATGTTGAAATCCCTGGTAAGTAATTATGACTTCTTGTGCCACAATACTAATAACATGCACATGGGCATGGTGTGAGCAGGGAGCTGGAGGGGACTTGGAAAGAAGGGGAATTGACACATACTTAGAGAAAGGTTTTGGGATCACGACACAGCCCCACCTCAAGTGACACATCCCTGCTCAATGTAAGAGATATAAATTGCAAGATGTTTTGTTTCCTACTGTGTGAATTCTGAGCTGCTGCACTCTGAATGAGGTAGCATGGCACTTTGGAATCCCATTCCTGCAGTAAAACTCCAGTAACACCCAGCTGAAGGGTCAGGAACACTGCTACGGTTTTTCCCCATTCCCAGTTCCAGGCCCCATCCAGTCCAGGTCTCCCCACTGGACTGGCAGTCTCTGGGTCCTGGGCCATGTCAACTTTGCTGTATCAGGACTAAAGTGACACAGACAGGATGTGACAGCTCTAGAAATAGAACTAATGACTCCAGGTTCTTGCCCTGGCCACAGTCTTCCCTCCTGCAGCTGAAATAATGCAAAAGAACACTGAGTATATTCCACAGCAACCAAACCAACCTTCCCATAATGCTAGGGAAAGGGCCACAACAATGCTCTGGAGCACAGACACACCTCAGTCGAGACTGAGGCAGAGGAGAAACAGGTAAAGAAAATTCAGTGTTATCTGACGCAGCCTGAATGTTTAAAACATTTTACAAGTGTAGCCTCAAGTAATGGAAACAGGTCAGACATTGCACAGTCACTGCAGTTTGCTTGCTCTGCTTTGATGGAATGTCTCTCCTCCCACACATTTGGTTCCCTGGCAAAGGATGCATCTTTGAACAGAGAAAAATCTGGGGTTTTTTCAAATGTGATTAGGAAAGTAGAAGTCTCACAAGACTGCACAATAATTAGACTGTGTGAAAGCCTCCACGCATGTGCAGCTTACCTTTAGTCACTGTTCAGTCTTGTTCTGACCTATTAAATCATTTTATGGTGTGAACATGAAATGTCATGTCAAAAGGTAAAAATAAGACCTTGGTCCTTGCAAACAGAAAAAAACATAGAAACCCACAGAAACAACAAACCCCTCATCTGCCCAGCTGTCACAATCCTGCTAGGTTGAGTCAGCAACCTTCTAGAGACTGCAGCCCGGATCTTCTTCCAATTATATATTTCCTATATCAGTTTAATATTGCTTATTTTATCCGTGTCATTTTTGCAGCAGGGCAAAGCAATGCAGAATCAATCAGAAGTCAGCACAGGACCTCAAACCATTGTTTATCAGTGGTACTTTACTGTTAACAATAGAACTTTGCTAGTAATAAATCCTTTGGTAACCAAGACAGGACAGTTGCGGTTGGGAGCTGCAGTGCAGGAGCATAACTGGGAACACAGCCATGTGGGAACAGAACAAGCACTGGGCTTGCCTCCGCTACGTGGTGTGTAGTTATGTGGTACCATTATGCTGTTCATCTGTGGAAAGTTACTCCAAGAGGCCAATGAGGCAGTGACAATTTCAAATAGGTTACGAAGTTCATGAAGTGAATATACTTGCCAGCTGGGAAAAGGGTTCATCTCTTTGGCATGGGAACAGCACTCATTACTAAGTGCACAAATCTGGAAATGAAGCTCCGTGAGGGCAGGACACCTTTAGCTGACTGAGTCAGTCTGAAAGAGGCTTGCAGTGCCTTTCAATAATCTGAAGTTTGTACTGTAGCCAGAATTATGGGAAAGGACAAAAAAGAAAATCTGTTTTCTCTTACCTTTGCTATCCTTTTTCAAAATGAATTTCCTTTGCTCTTTTCTATCCTCTTTATGAATCACGCCTCCCTCGCTCTTCCCAGACTTTTTAATGCAGCCAGGATCCTTGCTGACACTTCCCCTCTCCTCCAGCCTGGGTTTTTTGGACAGAGTTGCTGGTGGTAATTTCTTCTTAGCTCCAGCAGCTACATGCCCACTCTTTGTTGTGTCCTCTTTACATTTGATGGGCTCAGGCTCTGCAGCAGCCAGTGGTGTCTGGCAGGATTTTGACCCTTCCTGATTTCTTTGATTTTCTGTGTTGACTGGGAATGGATCAAGTGTGGTGCACGGCAAAGAGAATGATGGAGCTCCTCTCTGGAGTGGTTGCTCTTGAAAACACTGTTTGTTCCCTGAATCATCTGGTGGCAAATTAACTAAACCATTCATTACACTCTCTGCTGTCCTGACTTCCTCCTTTTTATCATACTCAGTGGTCTTAATTGAATTCTCAGCCTCACTTATCTTGCTAGAAGGGATCAAGTCAGGACAAGACTGCTCTGTGCTAATATTCATAATCTGTTTCAGAGCCAGGGAACCAGTCAAAGTGTGCAAAGGAGCCTTTGTTGCAGCTTCATCTGGGTTATATTCAACAGCTCTTGGAATCTCATGTTCATTTTCACACAAGGCTGCTTCCCCTTTGGTTTCTCCAGGGACCCTCTGGAACAGACCCTGACATGACTTGCAGGAAATTTCCAATGTAGTTAAATTTCTGTTTACTTTGACTCCAGTTTGTGTGGATCCAGTTTTTCCCTCACTTCTTGTGCCAGGACACACCACTTCAGATTCACTGGGAAGGCCCTCTGAGTGGCTTACAGGTGTGAGGAAAGGCAGGGTTTTGTTTCCAAGCAGGTTTTGGGAATGTAGCTGATCCCCAGCACCTCCATCCTCCCCTGCTGCTGTGCTGTGGTGCTCACTTTGAGCCTCCCTGGGCAGCGGGGCACTGGTTGGTGTTACACTTCCAGCTGCATAGGTGGGATTTTTTGAAGAATCTATTTTTAACTCTTCATCAGACTTGAAGGAGCTGTCAACAAAAAATGAATATTGTTCTGCTGTATTACAGGGAGAAGCTGCAGTCTGACTCTCTGAAACCTGACTAACTCCTGAGTCACAGGAAGTTTCAGCCCTGTGTTCCTCAGGTATGCAAATCTCTCTCTGTTCTCCTCCTGGTTTCCATGGTTCACAGCTGGGCACTTTTAGATAAAAATCTCTTAAAAATGGCTCCCCAGAAGGGGGAGGAACTGCCTCTTCTTGTTTTGCTATTTCTGTCAGTTGGCCTGTATTTTGGGGTAGATTCTTATGTGTTATGGTTTCATGAATTTGAATTAAAGTAGGTGATTGCATTATATAACTGTATTTCTGTGCATTAGAAACAATTTGAAAATCCTGACAGCCATTATTTTTTGAAAGATGGTAGCTGTCAGAATTAGTGTCATTTGGTGCATTCAAGCCTGAGTGACTTCCTTCTTTTTGTAAATTCACTTCATAACTTGTATGTGTGGTGTTAACAGAAGAGTGTTCTGCATGTGTAAACTGACTGGTATTTTCACTGGGGAAAATGTCTTCCTCTTCAGGGAAATAAGCCAGTTCTCCTCTTGCTGGATAACAGTCCTTAAAATGATTGCCTTCTCCAGGTACAGACTCATTTATCGTGGATATGTTGTATTCAGTATGAAGTAACTGTCCAGCTGTCCCATGTGACATATCTGATATGTCAGCTGGGTTTGCTTTGGGACATGCTAAATTACCACTCTGAGCATTTTGTAACCTTTGAGGAGAATCTGCTTCACATCCTTGGGCAGCATTATTAACAGCAAGCTTCCCTTCCCAAGCCACAGTGGATCCATTGCTGTCCGTGACCATTGGATTTGGCTCCAAGCACTCCTGGGTACTTAAGAGGACACTGTTTGCTGAAACACAAATGGATGGTGTTTCCCTCTCGTTCCCAGTGCCAGAATCTAGACAGACACCATCTGTTCCTACCACTTGTGCAAGACAAATGTTTCCTATGGATGCACTCTCACATGCTGCAGCTCTCTGCAGGAGGATATCAGAAATATTGCAGTCAGCTTTCTCAGTTCTGGGGTTATGAGCTGGTTCTGTGATGGGTTCCTGCTCTTCTGTGAAATCCATTGGCAAAGGATGATTGGTATAGGTCTCCTGCACAAAGTTCAGTTCTGCGACTTTGATATCTGGCAGCCTCATACCTAAACTTGGGATGCCTCTGTTTTCAATTGGGATTCGATAGTCTGAGTCATCTTCATGAAGAAGTTTCCACAGCTTGTCATGCACTGCAGATATATCAGCATCTCCTTTGCACTCAGATTCTCCAGATTCCAGGACTGATTTGGGACGAGCTTCAGATACAGCCTCATCGGCTGATCGGCTGCAGAGAATATCTGGGTTACTGCTACCTTGTATGTCAAGCCCAGACCTTTGCTCTCCCTCCCCTGGCTCATCACACAGCTTTGCAGAAGAGAGAACAGCACACAAGCATTCCTGTTTATCAGGAGCAGAGTCCATATCCCATAGAGAATGGGAAATGTCATTCTTTGACTTCTTGCCATTACTAATAATTTCTTGTCCAGAGAAGACCTGTTGGTGACAACCTTCTCTCTTTTCACAAGGAGCACAGTGAAGAGAAGAAGTCTGTAAAGCTGCATTCTTTACTTGCAGGATGTTTTCAGCAGAGAGCAGGCTGGTTCCTGCACTCTCACAAGCCCTGAAGATGCCTTCCTTTTCTGTTCTGGGCTCCATACATAGGTCCTCACAATTCTGGGTAATGCTTTTAAGATTAGCACCTTGGCTCTTCAAAGAAGGAAAATAGAGTAATGTAATTAAAAATAAGAACTACAGCTTGACACAGGCTTGAAGGCTTGCAAATTTTTTAAACTTTTTTTTTTTTTTAATTTTTGTCAAGTTTCTGACTTGTAACTATCAACATAATGCATTGAAATCAACCTCCTGGATCTGAGTCTGAAAGTGCTGCTGCTAAGAGAAGAATTTGTAACAAAGCTGATCAATTTTACCTCACAGTTTTTTTCTCACTGTTTTTTAAGCAGAAATGGTATTGCAAGGTAATTCTCTTCTGCAAGTCCCCATGTTACATTTACATCCCTCTGTTTGCACAAATGAAGTGTAAAAAAACATCCCTAGAATACAGACCAAAGGTACATCACTGCCTCTGAGTCTCAGCTCCCTCAAATCCACTACGTTTGGTACTGCTTTTACTTTACATTGTTCTCCAGCAATCCACCTTAGTGGATCTTTCTACTTCCCTGTTTCCTGAATGCCAACAAAATTCCCCTTTCCTAAAATTACACTGCTTTAGATGTCACCCTTGTCTTGGAGTAGCTGAAATACCCCAATATCTGTAGTTATTACAACCTGAGCTGGGCTTTGTCCTGTGGACTGGCAGGCACATCCTGCCAGCATCCTGCTATTCCTGCTCAAAAGGCAGAAAAAGAGGAAGAACTATAATATGTTAAAAGACAGAGAGTGAGTTCTCTGCCAACAACATAGAGCAACAGGCTGACCACGCCCAGCTGTCAGGAGTCATGCTCCAAAGCATCCATATTTTCTAAGGGGTTTTTCCCTTGGTGTGTCTCTCAGGAAAGACTGAAGCCAGCTTAAGACATGGACAACAAAATGGGATGTTATCTGCCATTCCTAGAGCAGAGCCTGCTGAGCAAGCAGGGCTGGTGTCATGAGCTGTAGTTATTCCAACCAGGTCTCCCCTGCTTACTCTGACACAGAGCTACAGCCTGTCTGGCACGGCTCAGGCCTGGATCTCACCCTGGCAAAGTCGAGCTCTCATCTCAGCCAAATGTCCTTGGAACTTCAGCCATGCCCTGGAACTTCTGTGTCAGTTCTGCTTCTCTTCTTTTTGGATAACAAAATTTAAAATGAACGAAAAGTTACATCAGTCTATCTTGGGAAGGTCAAACTAAGGATCTCTCAGATTTTATGTGAACAGGCCGTTCTGACATGAGCAAAACCAGAATAATGCCTTTGTAACCCAGGAGTGACAGCAGCACCTTGTGCCAAGGGTGCTGACCACTGACCACTGACAGGAACAGGGTGCTGACCACTGAGAGGGACAGGGTGCTGGCTGACTGCTAACAGAGACCAGCTGACACCCCAGTGACACCCAGAAAAGCTTCCTGGCTCTCTGTACACTATGTAACATCACATAGCTGGCACCATTGGTGTCTTGGGCCTATTATTAATGAAGCTGCTTTGAAGCACCAGGTAAATAAAGAATTTCACCTAGGGCTAGGCCATGTGGTCATGTAAGGAGTGAGGAGCCTCCCACCTTAATTATCTGATGGAAGAAGAAGTCACCCAGCACAGCAGGTGCTGCACAAGACACACTGCAAAGGTTGTTCCAGTTCGAACACTTGGCACTAAGGGGAAGTGTAAATCCTTGGGTCATTAGTGCTGTGATGCCGTGGCTGCTCTGTACCCCTCAGTAGACCTGATTCCCACATAGATATGGAAAATACAACACTCTTCCAAAGCAGTCAGCTGTGGGGTTTGCTGTGAGCTCCCCGTCTTGCTCCTGCAGAGCTGTCTCATGCTGGGCTCCAGCAAACACCCCAGGGCACTTCTACAGAAACCCGTGTGCAGCAAAAGATTCTTTCTTGCCTCTCTTAGATTACACAGGCAGAATTCTGAGCAGTTTCTGGCTTACTCTATGGGTGCTGTGAGAAGCTGTCCACATTTTTGTAGTGCTCCAAAAAAAGTAGCAGTATTCCAGCTGGATGCTTTTGCTTGGCCCGTTTTCAAGACCACATAATTTTGAACCTACACCTGAATTTCACTGTCATACACATGTTTAAAAATGGGGCTTTGGTCTGTGCCCAGCTCTCACACTTTTGTGCACACCAATACTCAATCCTTATTCAATGTAAAGTTCTGGCCATGGAATGCAGACATACTGACTACACACAGCAAGAGTCTAATTGGTTGCTCTGAAATTTATGCCAGGCACCTGACAGCTACTCTTGGCTAAGAGGCCTCTGGGATTTAAATTATTGCACAGCACTTAGGAAAAAAAAAAAAAGCAAATAAGGCCTCTGGCAAACCACGGCCATACACCCTCTGAAGAGGTTCATTTCAGTGAGGGGTATTCCCCATCATAAGGACATCATGTACTCCTCAAATGGGATTGGAGTTTTATGCACCATAAAACCAGAGAAACCTATGAACCTTTTTCAGGAAGAATTCAGTGATTTTTGACTGCTGAAGACACCCCGGTGGTGCAATTAAAGTCACACTGCTGTGATACTACACCCAGAACTGGGAGATGTTTTTGCCCAAACAATCAGATGAAGAAAAGCATGTACAGCTGGAAAAAACTTTTGTTGTGACAAGTGGGTTTTTTTCTGTGCAATTAGCTACACACCTTCAAATCAGAAAAATTGGTGACAATAAGATTATTCATGATTTAATAGTATTTATATATCTTGAGTCTTTACTATATGAAATAAAAATGATCATTCAATTTTCCCACTTAGGAAAACTGGTAGAGCATCATACCAGTCTCTGCAACTGTAGTGATTTCTCTAGCTGTTTTTCTACCAACGGCATAAAATATGCAAGTACATGGAGAGTACCCCAGGGGTTTGATCTTTTAATTGGTTTGTACATTTCAGTTGGAATGTCCGACTCTTTCATTGTTTTATTTTTAAAAATCACAGAGCTCCATTCACCTCTGTGACATGAACTCTCAGCATTGAATTCCCTTCATTGTTATAAAACCAGAACAAACCCCTGTTGATTTGGTTTAGGTTTCCTACACCGTAAGTGGAGGACAGTTTTGTCTCTTGAATATAGATTGAAAACAAAGTAAATCAAAGCATTCTTTTCTCACAACAGGTATTTGAGAAAGTTTCTGAGTTGAAAGAAGCATTACTTTGCTAAGATCTGTGCAATAGC
Organism: Periparus ater; assembly: GCA_032357785.1. Classification (NCBI taxonomy): domain Eukaryota; kingdom Metazoa; phylum Chordata; class Aves; order Passeriformes; family Paridae; genus Periparus; species Periparus ater. The sequence continues at coordinate 83,693,064 of CM063636.1, forward strand.
CTCCATATCAGATTTCCCTATCCAGCTGTCCAGAGGCCCATTAGTGCCTCTCACCATTATCAGGCTCACTCTATAATTAGAACAGCTTAGGCTTTACTTGGGCCTTTTCTAAACCCAGATTTCCCTCCCAGCCGTAGCTGTCATTCAGAAGTACATGAATAGTATCTTTCAAAGTAATTTTGATTTTACATTATTTTGTGACAAGCAGGAATAAATTGCATTGAGATCAGCAGAGCAGCTCTTTTTGTTAAATGATAAACATGTTACTTACCCCAAACGAGATATTCTCATCTGGTATCTGGTATTGCTCAGACAGGCCCCGAGTCCTTTTCCTCTCCCAGTGATTGTCTTTATCTGCCTTGTCTGTTGGACACAGACCAGGCTGCATTTGCACATTTTCTGTCTCCTTGGGAATCCGTGTTGAACGGACACCTTCCTGACTGGGAGACGGAGCTCTGGATTCCCCACCCTCTGCTGCAGCCTGGAAAGACTGTCCTATAGTACTTACATATCTGCAAAGTTCTATAGGGTTTAACAGCTTGAAAAGGTTTCTCCTCAGACTTTCTGTTAAGGTACAGACAGCCTGCCGCACATTTCCCTCTGGCACATTCCTTCTCCCCTCCTCCAGCAGCAGTGAGCTTTCCCCTAGCACGTCTCCACTGGGGCTGGTTTCTGTCGTTGTCCCCAAAGCCTGATCTGTGCAAGCAGCACCGATGCCATTGGCAGACGAGTCTACCTGGGCAGGGACAGTGTCCGTGGGCTTTGGTTCGTCCCTTGAGGAAGCTGCAGCCAGATGGCCACTTCCATTAGTCTCTTCTTCACTTCTGGGATGTTCATTTCCAGTGGCTGCAGAAGCAACAGGCACTTGATTCTTCTCCTTGTCTTTCAAAATGCTACTTTTATCTCGGTGCTGGCCAACAGTGAGAGTCATCTCTGTCTGCAAAGCAGACTGGCTGTACATAGAGGGGTCTCTCCTTACGTTTACTTCTTTGATTTTTGACTGATGCTCACAGAAGCCAATGGGGGTATCCATAGGCGTAGTGTTATCTGACACTTGGAACACACAAGGCATTTCACTGAGGAAGTAAGCACACCCATCACAATCCTTACTCAGTTTTAGATCATCTTCATCATCACTTTCTAATAAAAACTGTAATTTCTTTTTCCAGATTTCATCTTCATGCACTGTAAGCACATCTGAACATTCAAAGTACTCCAGGTCATCATCAGAAAAGTTATCATTTACACTTGTTACTTTCTCTGCATAAATCTCTAGAACAGAGGCAGAATTTGCAGAATCATCTTTTCCAAAATCAGTGTGATTACCTACAGAAGTGTCTGCCTGCTCATCGAGCAGGGAATTTGTGGTTAGAGGTCTGCCCAGCCCAGTCATTTTACATGCCTGGACATCTGCCAGAGACTGAGGAGATCCAGAGTCCTGAGTGTTGAGGCAACAGTTGCCTGTGTGACAAGTGGTTACATCTGTGGGGTGAGAAGGCACCGGTCCGCTGCAGTATTCCTCTGCTCTTCCAGCAGTGAGGTCAATCACACCCTTAAAAAGAAGCAGGTCAGCACCATCCTCTGACAAATCCTTTAGGCAGGAAAAAGTTGCCTGGGATTTAACTACATTTTTAACATCCATGTTGTCTTCTATGTTAGGCAAGCATCAGAGGGATTTCTCAAGTGGAGGAAAAACTCCTGCTTTGCTTAGCTTCTCAAGCAGTAATTGAATGATTTTTGAAGAGTCAGAACCTGATGAAATCAACACAGGCTCACCCTCACAGGGGGAACTCTTGCACTGAGTAAAATGTTTCCCATTTTGCTCATTCTACCCTGAAGTCAGCCTCGAGCTCATTTAGGACAACAAGAAATTCTGGGCAATTTTTTTTCTTTGTATCTGGTTCTGGGTCAAGAAAAGTCATTCTAGCTGTCAATGAAGTGCAGATCTTGTTCTGTGCGCCTGCAAGTGAAAGAAACACAAAGTTTCAAATTACTTCTGAAATGCCTGTATTTTCTTAAAGGTGGTCAGTTGACACATACTTGCAAGCACTTTCAAAACAAGAAATCATTATGTAAAACCCACTAAGGCAGTAGCCCTAACCCTGCTGTCTTTGCAGTAGTGCTGACTGGCAGCACATCGCAACTGTCCACAGTGATCTGTGCTAGGAGAACAAATCCTTGAGCACACCCACGTGTCTGTGTGGCACCTTGTCATGACCCCAGGACACACCACAACAGGCGCTTTAGTACACGGCCTTTCAACTTTTCTAAATGCAGTCAGGACCCTGCAGACAACGTACATTTCCACATGTACACCACTGCTACAGCTACCTGCTGTTTTGGTAGTCACATTGGCACAACGGCAGGCTGTTCTTTGAATTGCACCATAGGGACATAAATCCCAAACTCTGTTTGTAGAAATACCTGGAACAATCAGCCTGCTTAGACTTTATAGGGCAATTTCTGTTTAAAACAACTCTCTTGTGCTCTGGCTTGATCTTTGTCATTCCTGTGCTGAAAGAACAATGAAATGAGGCAGGTTCCTTCAATTTCTTGCTCATATCAAGTTTTCCCCTCAAGCGGGTATGCAGTAGCACGGTGGTGTGACAATGCTGAATTCACATAAAATTCAAGTGAAATACACCGAAAGATTTCCACTAGCTGAATGCAAAGAAATGTGGAATCATCTCTCTCTTCCTGTAACAAAGCCCTTCTTCCCTTAGCATTCCTAAATCTTAGGATTTTAGATACTTGAGATGTTTTTGTGCACTGCTAGGGGCCCTCTGGCTCATCCGTCACCTTAGAAAAGGTGTGACATTGGTCACACTGGAAAAGTACGGTAGCAGCTTCAAGTAAATCTGACCTCCTGGAGGCTGCCAAACTCACAGCTCTGAAAAACAGTGACTACATCTATTCTACTACATCCAGAATTAGTGCAGAGCAGCAGGAAAAGCTTTCCTGCCGTATAATCCAATGAATCCATTTAAAGACACCTCTGTTCATTCTCTTTTCCTTCTCTGTTCTTCTGCTGTAGCGATGTTTCCAGCTCGGGTCCCTGCCCCGCTGCGGGTGCCACCGCCCAGCCCTTGCCAGCACTGCCTGCAGGGCCACAGGCAGGGCCCAGCGGGTGCCCAGCTCCGTGCCACAGGTACGGCAGGCTGACCAAAGGAGCGCTCGGCGAGCTGGGCCAGAGCCTGATGGTGGGGCAGCCGGGGCTGCATGGCCGGCTGCAGTCTGCCTCTCCTGAAAGAGCGCCAAGCAACCAGCGATATCTTCACCCCCTTTGGTCACACCTGCCACCAACATCTTTGCCACAGTCACCTGGGTGGTGAAAAGTAGGGAACAAAGTTGGTTAACAGGAAGGACACAACATCAGATGTGTGACAAACAATTTGAGTCCATGTACACCAAGGAGCACAGACAAACAGCAGATAGGGCAACCAGACCAGACTTTCTGATTGCACTCTGCTTTCCTTTTCAACTCTGAGGAATATATTTAAAAGAATAAAAATGGAGCAGTAAGATTAATCTTTTCCTCATCCATTTTATTACAGTACCATGGAATTACCCTCCACAGTTCATCCTCTCCTCTTACATATGCATTTGCCTAATGTTTCCTGTTGCATTCTTTCAACGATTCTCTCATCTTTGCTTTTCAGAAGACCAGATGTCTCTCTCCTCTTTTTTGGAGGTTGTAAATTATTTTAAAAGCATGGTAATTTCCCCAGCTGAAAAGAGCTTTGGCAACGTGTTTTTAATACAGATTGACTAATGAAGAGCCTTTACTAAAGCCATTGTACTAGACAGTTATCATTTCTCAGTTTGGCTGCACTCTGACATTGAGGGGAAAAGAGCTGTCAGATTTCTCCATATGAAAATTACATGGAATTTCCTTGCACTGTCAGATGCAACCACAGACATGAAAGCAAGTCAATGTTCCAGGAGGAAAACTGCAATAAATGATTGGTTTCCACCCAAGACAAAGAGATAGTATTTTTTTTTTTTTTCAAATCTGGGAAGAAAATAGAAGGTAATAAGATTTTTTAAGAATTCAATTACTGAATTTAGATAGAAACTGTAAAGAGAACTTTTAGTTTGATACCCTCTCAGCTCATCAGGAAAACTTGTGACAGAAGATGAAATTCAATGAAAATGAAATTCAATGACAATGAAATTCACAGAGGGAAGAGGAATGGAAGAGACCATGATAATTTACCATCAGCTGCTGACTAGTAACCTGAAAATTAACTCACTTTCTGATAAGCTGAGAGTTGAACACTTGCTGGCAAAAGACATGAGAACATTTAAACATGCCAGGGTGTTGTGGCTGCTTGTCCCTACTCTCACTCTGAAAACCAATGATGTTACTTGCTGAATCAGGTCCTGGCTCACAACAGGAGACACTGAAGCACAGCCACACAGGAGGAATTCACACACCAGGTTTGAGCAGGTCATGGTAGGAAATATGCCTGGATTGCCTCTCTAATTTTCTGTAACCAGATTTTCCATTTCACACTGATCAGAAGCATGGGGAATTTTTATGGCAGCCCTTGAGGCAAATGAAACTCACATTTATGCTCAGCAGGGTCTGCTGCTGCTTGAGCTCAGTGCCTGGGAACTGAGATTATGGGAGAACAACGCTGGGAGAACAGTAACCTAACAGCTGTGCTTGGGTGTGATTGAGGAGAAATATTGAACTGATTCAAACCTGCAGCAGTCAGATTAGCAAGGAATCAAGAGGCAGATGGAGCTGCTTCACCAAAACCCTTTGATGGCAGGAAATTATCAGTGTTTGTGAAAAACAATCCGTTTCAAATAATATTAAACAAAAGAATGGCTGGGAAAAGCATCAAAATGCCTAAACCAATCACCCAGTGTTTCTGTAAGGCAAATATATAAGAAAACAAATTCAAGTCAATTTTCAGAGAAGATTTTTCATTTAGAATTCATACTTTCTCATAATTCTGCACTGGCTGTAAAAAGCCTATTCACTATTCATGGTAAAAATATTGTCTGAAATTCCAGTTCTAAATATAAAACTGGACTGTTTGCCTTGAAATGACGTATTTCCCAATATGAACCTTATTTTTATATGTTATCAAATATGTTCAATATTTTATCATTTATTTCAATTGAAACCAAAAGTGTTTTGAATTACACTTTAACATGGAAGTAAAAAAATTAAATTATTTCATATGTTGTAGGTAGTTTCAGTGACAAAGACATTTCTAGTGATTTCAGAAGGACCTGTGGGATTATTCCTAATGTCAGAAAAAAAAATTAACTGACAAAAATATATAAACTTGATTAAACTTAAAAAGTGGCCATTAAATTTCCCCTCTTGCATCACATTTTTTCCTGCTTTATTAAATGATAACCAAATCGAAAATCTTCCTTTTTAAGCAATTTTATATTCACAGAAATTATTTATACAGGAAGCTTATGCATTTTAGCAATCCAGAAGTAATTTTGTGCCTTTCTGTGAGGTTCATGTCCTCTAGAGTTAGTGGAAAAATTCCCTTTATGACCTCTCTGAAGCATTTTTTTCTTAATTATGACCTATTCATGAAGTAATCTCTGTTTTGTGCGCAGGCCCTCCTCAGCTCACACCCTTTTTCCTTCCTATCTTTCAGCAGCACTCACTTGTCCTCGACCTTCCTGGAGCTGTCCACCCACCCAGGAATAGCCTCCCGTTATCTGTGCAGCCCCAGCCCTGTGGCTCAGGGCCCATCCCATGCGTTCCCGTGGCACAATGAGCACCCGATGGATGCCCACCCCTCGATGGAGCCAAGCTGTGACCCCACAAAGCTCCCACTCGGAGCATGTCCTGCCAAGGGCCTGCCTTACACCCACCCACCCCAAGGGCTGGGGAGGGAGAGGCCGAGTGAGCCCACACGGGGGATATCTCAGCAGAACGCCAGGGAATGACACTGATAATGCCACAGCGGTTCACACTGGGAAACAGCCTTTCATCAGCAACACTTTGGGCTCTTTATACCGAGCTGACAGCAGTTCTGGGATACCTGAAACATGAGAGAGAGCTCCAGAAACACTGTGTGCCTCAGAGCACATGCACCATGGCTGCAGGAACTGAACTGCTGCTGGCCACACCGATTCTGTCAGAGGCCTTTGCTTTAGGTGACTGAGGATTAACTTTCACCAAAGTTGTACATACAGAAAGGTCATCCTTTTTCCTTTGTATGTTGGTGCACCGGAGGAGGATGTGGATGTGAGCAACACACAGTCTGCTCAACTGTTCTTCAAACATTTCTCCAGCAGACAGATCCCATTTAGAGAGTCAGTTCTTGTGTGCTTTGCTTTTTTTAATCTGAGCTTTTTGGTCTGAGACAGCTCCCCAGCTGCCAGCTGAGCTTCCTACAATGGCCTTCACTCCACAGGTTGAACTTTGGGATCTGGAGTTATTCTTTTGCAACACAATTATCTCCTCTCCTTGCCTATCCTCTCCTGCCCTGCCCTACTGCTGTTCTTAGATTTAGCGAAAGCTCCTTCTCCACCTGCCTGAGCATACAATATACATTTCCACACATCCCCCTAAGAGATGTTTTGCTGGCAGGTAGCTAAACCACAAAGAAAGCTGGTCAATGTAATTAGACTTCATTTAAGATGAACATGAAATATCTCCATACCAAACCACCAGTAACCACAGAACTTGTGATGATAAACAGAAATGGTCATATATTACATAGATCCAACCAGAAAGCTTGCTGGTATGAAGAGCAGGATGTAAGATACATTGATTAAAAGAAGCGAAAGCAGCAAAAGTAGAACAGAAACAATAAAAAAGCGCAGAAAGGATACTAACCACAGGATCCCAAAACTGACCAACTACAGCACCATATGTATAACACAAAACCTGTCACCTATGAAATCTGAGTGTCCTGCTTAAATGCTGCTATGCTCCAAGGTTAACACTAATTCCCTTGCCATTCTCCCTGGAATATTTCTCAAATATGTCTTACCTTTCCTAGAGAGCTCTGCATATGTTTTGTTTAGTTTCTCTAAGAAGTCAACAGCTATAATTGTATCCAATCCCCCTTCCCACCCTGCCAACTATTTTCTGTCTGGAAATCTACACATTTTTTTAGTCTTCATGCCTCTCAACAGTGATCTTTTGAAATTTAACATTTTTCTTCTTCCAAAAGTAAAACAAAACATAAGACTTTCCAGTTATACAATTAACACAGACATTACACACCTATTTACATTTATTAAATGAAGTATTATATGCCCTGTATGGAAATACATACAATATATTTATGATCTGAAACATGTAACTTTATCTTTCCAAAAAGGTTGCCCTGAATGTTTTGCTATGTTTAAATGCTTTTCCTGATATTCTCTGTTTAAACTTTTCCCTTAATAGAAATCAAAGATTTCAAAGGTTTTTGGTTAACAGTTTCACCAACACTGATATTGTGAATCTTTTAAGCTCAGTGCATCCGTAAGAAGTAATGGAATCTAGTTCCACGTGAAATTTGTGATCCACCATTCCTAGTCTATACAAGTTTTCTGACTTGGAACACCATAAAAACATTTTCCTAATGTGTTGTGATTATGGTTACATTCTTAAACTGTTACCTTGTAAAAGTTACTATCTCCAAGAGAACAGAAAGCAGAATTCCAGAATTCACTGTAACTGTGAACTCTACTCACCACAGGGCTTTACTAAGGGTTTATACAGCAGTGAGCCTACTATGAGTGAAACGTTTGATGGGGTAGTAATGAGAACCTACATGTGCACAGATTTACATTACGCATTTTCTACGTTTTCTTCACCTCACAGGAGTTCTGCCTGGTTCGGTTCTGTCTCAAATACAAACAAGAACTAAAACCACATTATTCTTCTCAAAGTCCTTTGAGATACCACAACCAAAGGGAACACCTCAAGCAGCATACTTGTCAAAGAGTGCACAGTGTCAGAAACCAAACTACAGAAACACTGTATTATCTAAACCAGTTATCACACTATCTATTGGATTAACGAAGTCTAGGTAAGAAAAACATCAGTGAAGCTGTGGCTGTTCAAAAAGCAGATGACTGGAAAATACGCCCTTGCCAAAAATTCTGTGATATATTGCGGTTCTTCAATTGCCAATATCCAAGGCTCTTTGACAACATTTGGATTAGTGCAGTACCCACTGTAAACTGCACCACAGTATAAAAACACCTCAGCCATAACTCATCAACTAAATGGAACAATAAATGACTGGCTCCGCACATGTCAAACAAACACCTTAATATAGAGCAATTAAAATAAGCAATCCCAGCACAACTCTTAACACTGATCAGTCTTAACCTATTTTTAACACCTGTCAAGCATCTGACCCTGTCAGACTGAGCAATTCATGAAGCCTGGGAATCATCTATTACTACCAAGTGACCAAATTTTTTTCTCAAGAATGGATGAACTTTTTACCTAATGAGTATTAGACCATGCAATAAATATTTAGAATGAATAAATGTGTTTTTCAGGATACCTGGTATCACTTACACACTTTTTAGAGAAGGAAGCTTGCTTTCATACAATTTTTGCAATTTTGTCTTATTGAGACTTGGTGGAAATAGTACCAGGGTGTAGTTTCAGAAACTGTGAGCAGAATTCTAAATACAACATGTTTTAAAAACCCCAAATCTATCAGGATAAACAAAAATGGCTCTTCTTTAGCACAAGGAAATAACATCCCATTTCCCGGTCAATAGCAATATAAATTTCCCCATGTAGTGCATTGATAATAAAGAAACTTGCTCTTCCTCCTTTATTTGTCTTTTATGATACACATTGCCCACAGGAGAAAAAGACAGACAAGTAATTTTCAAAGTCCAAACACCCCAACCCCCCCACTTACCTTCGAGCTCTTTGTGGACGTTCTGGGATAGGCTGGTGCTGGGCTGCTCCTCCCTGCTGGAGACAAAGGAGGATGAGTTTGTGCTTGTTGTTGGGAGCTACAAGCCAGCCGATGGCTTCGGCGGTGTTTTGGAGTGTGACCTCGGGACAGGGAGTCTGATCACTGAACAGTCTGACTTTTAAGAGAGACGATTTCATTACACGCAGCAGATGGCCCTTCCTGGGAAAACCTCTGCCAGACAGGGAGTTGGCACTGAGGGGAGGGCACATCCTACTTCCATAGAAGTCCATAGGAATTTCCTAATGGCCTTGAGACAGAGGAAGTGTTGGCCTTAGCTTTTCATAACAAAGCACCGGGTTGTTTTTTGAAGCACGTGCCTAACTGCTCTCCTAGGCATGTTGGGACTTTTTTACTTGCTGGAAGTTAAACACACAAAAGTTCTGCTGAGCATGAAAAAATTCACAATGCCTAACAAGCAGGCTGGGGAAATCAAAGGTGGACAGTGAACTTTTCATAATCTCTACAGAGAAAGTCACCTAATGATTCTCATCCCTCAAAAGCAAAGTGAATCCTGAAGTAAGAAAGTATTTCCACTTTTGGTACCCAAGGAGACAAATCTCACACAGGACAAACTGGAATGAATTCAACAAACTGCCCTGGGCTCAACGGATCTGGAAGAGGCTGAAAAGCAACTTTTGTGACAAGTTTTTTTCTTAAGCATTTTTCAGGACGTGCAGCTAAAACTGTTTATGAGATACTACTGTGCTAAATACTTCTTGCTCCCAGTGTTATCTAGACAGATAGGAAATTGGGGTGCTCAGCGATAAATATAGCACCTCCAACCACTCTCATTCAGAAACAGCAATAAAGATATCTATCTTTTATATAAGAGCCCAATAGTCAAAATAACCCCATAGAAATGAGGGACAGCCACACTCAAACCGGAACAGTTTGGGTTGTAAGGGACCTCTAAGGGTCATATAGTCCAACACTAACATGGGCAGGGACACCTTCCACCAGACCAAGTTGCTCCAAGCCCTGCCCGAGCTGATCTTGAACACTTCTAGGGATGAGGCATCTACCACCTCTGAGCAACCCGAATGCCTGATCACTGGTTAAAAATATTAGTAAAATTACTTTCTTAGGCAATTTCAGTCCACTTTGAGCAAATTGCAGTACCAGAGAGGTAAGAATTCGCTTCATCTGTGCATTTGCAGGGATGACAATCACTCACGGAAACATCTCTTTGGGAGGCTCTTCCCGAGCAGCCCCTCCTCTCCCACGCTAAAGGACGGAAGGTGTCTGATCCTTGTGCTGCACGCTTGGAGAGTGACAGCAGGCTGAGGAAAGTTGTGTCAAAGAGGAGAGTCCATGGCCGTGCTGGTTGCACTTGGATAAAGCTGTTTCTCCCCAAAACGAGACTCCTGCCTTCAGTGTCCTGTGGGCTTTACCTGGTTTACGCCCCAGCCCCGGTTCTAAAGCCACGTTCGGCCTTCTCAGCGCCAGCTATGGATGCTGCAGGAGGTCTCGCCTCCGCGGACGAATGCACAACACTCCCTTTTCAACACGGGTACAACCACACCCGGTCTGCTCCCTCACGGTGTCGCTAGGGTCGGCCGAGGGGACACCGCGGCGCGCTCCCCTCGGGGCGCGCTCCCCTCAGGGCGCTGTGGCCGCGGTGCCCGCGCTCCCCTCAGGGAGCTGTGGCCGCGGTGCCCGCGCTCCCCTCAGGGCGCTGTGGCCGCGCTCCCCTCAGAGCGCTGTGGCCACGCTGCCCTCAGGGCGCCGTACCCACGCTCCCCTCAGCCGGACCCCGCCCGGCCGCCCCGTCCCGCGCTGCCCCGCGCTCTCCGCGCGGCGCTTCCTTCCGGGCGGCAGCACCGCCCCGGCGGCAGCGATGGAGCGCGGCGCGGCGGGGTCGCTGCCCCTCAGCCGCCTGGCCGGGCCGCTGCTCCGCAGGCTCAGCGAGCTGCTGGACCGCGCGGCGCCCGGCAAGGGCTGGCGGGAGCTGGCGCAGCGAGCGGGGAGCCGCGGCACGGTGCGGCTGAGGTGAGCGCGGCCGCGCGGGCACCGGCGGGGGCTTATCTCTCTCTCTGTAATCCCGTAAAACACTGAAAGTCCACTTGATAAGTGAAGGTATCACCACATACTGAAGGTATCTCTCCCCCAGACTTGCGTGGCACTGTGATTTAATGAAAGAAACGTTGATGAATCTTTTTAGTGGGAATATGTATTTCCTTTAGGTAGCTGTCGTTATTTCCTTATTTATGTTGACTGAATCCGCTGTGATTGAAAGTGCGTGATGACAACACTGAAATTGAAACTCTAAAGGTCAGACGCAATTAACTACGCTGCACAGCGTTAGGCTGGGCTCCAGCAGTCACTTGTTTACAACTTTAAAATCAGTCTTCCTGTACTTTGAAGTTAAGAGTCTGACTCACCCTCTACAGCTTCTGAATTAGGCTCACGGAAATGAAAGGTGCTGTACTACTTTTTCTGCTGAGACTTTAAAAGTGAAAAATAGGTTTCCTAATGCATTTGCTGAGAATCGTGAGATATATACATCTCTTGTACCATCCAGCTCACTAATACCAGTTTCTGTTTGTGAAGGTGTCACTGAATAACCTCTGATCTCCTGAAACTTGAAGGAAATGGTGCAGATATGTCCAAATCAGCCAGGAATTTCCCATCTCTATTGTTAAAAATATTTTTATTTATCTACAAGTGATTGTTAACCCAGGTCCTTTCTGAGAAATAAGTATTAAGAAGGTCTATGCCATATCTTTCTCCCATTATTCCATAGCCCTCTGGATTTGGAGCAGTGCTCCCTCCAGGTGCTGGAGCCAGAAGGCAGTCCCAGCTGGAGTCTCCTGAAGCTGCTGGGGGATCGAGGCTGCACTGTGGTGGAGCTGGCAGAGTCCTTGCAGGCCCTGGAGCACACAGAGGCCCTCCAGTGTCTCAGCCATTCAGGTCAGTTCCGGGCTGTGCTTTCACTGCAGCCCTGGTTTTTAGACTGGAAACACTCAATGTAACACTCTGCAGTAACTAAAAACATCTTTAGTGCTTGAATTCTGGTAGTTGGGATCCAGATGATTACCAAGGTAATTGGTTCATCTGATTCTGAGGTTAAGAGTAAACCAAGCCTTCACACACTGTTGTAGCAGACTTAGACTTGGCTGCATGGGTGTGCTGGGTGTTGTCATTCTGTCTACTGACTGGGGTTTGGTGTCAGCCCGTGCCTCTGGGTGATGCTTATGGACCTGAGATGGACAGACAGGTAGTGCTGCCAGCACCTGGGTCTGGAGGTGGCAGTAACTTACCCCAAGTGAAGGGGAAGGGTCCAGTTAAGGCAGTTCTGGTACATGCTGGATTCGGTCCAGCTAGCTCACTGGGCAGATAAACTAACTTCGGAGACAACTAGATTATTTTCTGCTAACACATGGACTTGATGATCCTTGTGGATCCCTTGAAGCTCAGCATATGCTGTGATTCGGTGTGGTTGTTCACAAAGTCTAGGAAGTGGGGCAGCACAAGGAGATACACAAGTAGGACCATGTAATAGCAAGTGCTACTTGCTGTAGTACAAAACCAGAACCCTCTCTTAGGTCCTTCTTCTTCAGGACAGGGTGAAATGCAGCCTCCTGGGAAATGATAAAAGCTTCTCTTTGAATGGGAAGTGGAAATGAGACCTGCAGGCTCCTTGCCATGCTGAAAGCTGTCCTGTTCTTTGGACAGTGTGTGAAAAGAAGCCATGGGCTGAGAACCAGTTAGGACAATGTTGGGATTTTTCAAGTGTATTGTAGCAATGCTTTTCACTCTTCCATCAAGCGAAAGCGTTTCCCAGTGTTGTCAGCTAACGATGTAACAATTAGATTATAGGTAAGATTACAAATACTGAATTTGCATGGTGTGTTTCAAAGTCTGCTAACCATAGATGCCACTTTGCCATCTTCAAAGGTAACTCTTATGCTCTGCATTTTCCAGGGAAAATGGAAGAAATATTTATGTGTCTTTGTAATCAATCACAAAATTGAGCTGGAAGGTTTTCCTTTTTGAACCATTAAATTCCATGGTACATACAGGAAGTGACTGTAGTGCTGAAAGAAAAACAGGAAAAGAAATGAAACTATGAAGAAGTTATAGATCAGATTTCTTAGAACTTGTTTGGAATGCCTCTGACAAATGCAAAATGCTTATCTTCTAGTGAATTTTTCTAATCTACATTCTTAAGAGCTGTTTGTGATGCAAATTGGGAGAAATTAAAAACAAAAAGTAGAAGTTTTTAACAAGTCTTAATTTTTCTGTCCTTTAAATTGAAGTAATATAATTACTTTTTGTATTGGTTAATGTTAGAGGACTGTGATGCTCAAAAACTACTTGACACAGTTTAACTGCGGAATGCAGGAGAGGTAGTGTTAAATAAGGAACTGAGTTAGTGATCTCCAGTGCTAGGTGTAGAAGGAAGTGATTTTGGAGCAAGGAGGGCAGGGAATTTCGAAGTGCTGCAGCTCTTTTTAGAGTAGCTGCTGGTGTGTTCCACTCCTTCCGAGTAATCCTGTGTGTGGAGGCAGCTGATAGAACCCACCGCCCTGCCAGGCAAGGTTACGTGATTTTCAAATGCCATGTGCTCTCTATTTCAGGCTTTTGTCTCCATGTTCTGGTCTAGTTGTACCATCCAGAGCAAAGAATGCTTCGAATAATGATTTTTAAACTTTCTGTTCTGCAGTTGACTTCCCCTCCCTCTTCTGATGACCTTGACTATACCAGTGGATCTGGTTTTGAGACCATCCTGTAACAAGATCTGAAACGGTTTAGGTTAAGAAAATAAATGCATCATATCAGGGTGGTGTCAGAGTTGCTCTTCTGGCACTTAAGATTTGAAGTGGAAAATTTTACCTTCCAGAAACCCCCGCCCTGTGTTCTGCAGGAGTCAGAGGCATAAAGCTGAAAGCAAGGATTCAGCTCATAAGAATGCATAAGAAATAGCAGGAAAACACTCTATTGGACTTAAACTCTGACTGCTTTGACTCCCTCAGGGCTGAGCCTTAATCCAAACAGCTCAAAGAAATTGTTGGGAGTGAGAAAACACTTAAAACTGGGAATATCTTTCCAAAAAGGGATCTGTGATACCATGAGACATGTTATTTCCTTTAAAATTAAAATATCTGAATGATTTACTTTGAATCTTTTATGAGCTCCATCGAGTACTACTCGTTTGAGCATAGAATTTGTGTAGTGGAAGACAATTTTGAATGTCTTAACTGTGTGTACTTAACTGTGGAACTGTGTGTATACACAGTACAAACAAATTATTTTCAAGTGTATTTAATGACAGAAATGTTCTTTGCTTCAAGGGCAATTTACATGAAAATATAAATTACGGACTTGTATTTCTTAATAACTTTGTGTAAATTCTTAATAACTATGTGTAAATTCTGTCTTAAAGGTATAAAGATTGTTGTCCAGCCAGACTCTCAAGCAGTGCTCTCTGGTCAGGTCGTCAAGTTATGCTGCTGGGCAATGGGACACCCGTTTGTGCACTACCAGTGGTTCAAGCAGGAAAAAGAGGTAAGAGTTCATAGAGCATGCAGGCTTTTTAAACAGTGAAAATAACATAATGATTTTGGATCATCCTTTTTTTGAGGCTTTTATTCACAATGAGAGAAGATTGATGTAAATACTCAGAAAACCAAAATTAGAAATGCTGGATAATGATCCTACAAACATGCTAAAACAAAACGGTGATTCCTTATATTCACACCACTTCATTCCTGGGACTGTGAATGTGGAATGGGGCAGAAAGGAAGCTGTAAGTTCAGTTGTCTCAGCCTGCCAGTAAGTTTTGAGTAAGTGAAGGAGTTGAGGATGGTCTTATGGACTTGGAAATAAAAATTATAATGCTTGGTCCTGGTTTAGATGAAACCAATCGAAATTGAAGTATTTTTGGTTCACCTATGATGCAGGTTCCCCATGGTAATTCTCCAGAGCTGGTTTTGAGTCCAGTGAGTGTAAAGGATTCTGGCTTTTACATCTGCCGAGTGAACAGTGAATCTTCTTTCATGTTCAGTCGGTGGGCACGCCTTGAAGTTTGTGAGCTTCAGAATACGTCTCATGGTGAGTGGCAAAAATGCCTTCTGAAAGTGCCTCCCTATTTCCTCAAGGCACTTGGGTCCCTGTTGCTGTGCTTATGTTGTCTCACGCTTCCTTTTCTTGTTACTTCCTTTTCATTTTTTAAGGGCACTTAATGGGTTTGCCTGAAAACAAGTTGTGCATTTGTAATCAGCCTCAGCCACAAAACCTGACAGTGGGGGATGCTTTGGTCCTAGAATGTGGAGCTGTTGGAAACCCAATTCCTCATTACCAGTGGTTCAGAAATGGATTTCCTTTGGCAAACGGGAGCAAAAATGTCTACACAGTAAGTTACTGTAATAGGCCACACTTGGGAGCTAATGTTAACTACCTTGAGCTTACCCCAGAAAGTTCCTGTGAAGAAAGTAATTTCTCCAGAACCTTGATAATTTCTGAAGAAGTACTCACGTGAAGTGCTGCTTTTAGTTTCTTTACTCTTTCTTGCCTGTGAGGCTTGGATTCAAGTATTAAATACCTGATGCAGGTATTATTTGAAGGCCTCTTGGGGTGATTGTGATGATGCTTGCATAGGTAACTTACGTGGATGTGGGACATCAAGGAACATACTGGTGTCATGTGTTCAATGACCGAGAGGATGAAGACAGCAAGAAAGTAGAAGTCATTATAGGTAAGGAGTTTTTCTATGTCACACAGGTCCTTTGTCCATTTCTTCCACGTGACTGAAATTTATTTTTGAAGCTTTCAGTAGTAAGCCAAGCACATGCATTCTATATTTTCAGTGTATCTGTTTGTTAAAACACCAGTGCTTGTGTCCAGCAAATGGAATTTTATAGCTTTGGGTTTTTACGGCGCAGAAGTGCTATCCCTTTTTGGCCCTGCCAGCATGCATGTGGCTTGTTAGCAGATTGCAAGCTGATTTATGCTTTTTGACAACTAAAAACCATTTTAACCCTTGCTGGGGACATGAACTCTGTTACATGGAGTCCTTCAGCAATGAGGAGAGGTGAGATTGTTCATTTCAAGTAGAATGAATGAACAAGTTTCAGTGCATGTGTATTTGCAGTGAACTGAAGAGGAGCAGGTCTGTTTGTATAGCTTTCAGATGTATCTGGCAATAGTATTGTGTAATTTCCTAACCTACGAAACACCCTAGTTTACTACTCCTGAGTTTCAGGAGTCATTACTTTCCGGTGTTATAGCCAGTGCAGATTTACACTGCTGTAAAGTGAGCCAGATTGCACAACAGCTTGACAGTGCCCTGTGTCTTCCACCTTGTGTGCTAACTCATAACTAGAGCTCATCTTCCAATTTTTTCCCCCTCCTTACAACACAAGGAAGGAGAGCTGTGGCAGTGGAGTGCACAGAAGGTAATGTAAACCTCTAGTTGTGAATCAGTTTTAAAAATCAGTGATGGGGATGACAGGCTGTTGAGTGTGTTGCTGAAAGGCATGTGTGAGTTGAGAGCTTGGGTTTAAAACACTGATGGATGATGCAACAGTCCTTCTGCATGTGCTTCTCTCTTCTTTGCCTGGACATCATGATCTAGTTCACACAGGAGAAAAAACAGGCTATTTTCTTATTTTGTGGTATTCAAATGAATATAAAGATGTCAAGATTTCTTTGGTGGGGCTCAGGAGGCAACATCCTAGCAAGAAAATCAGAAAATCCTGAGATGTTCAGGAGCCTGGGTGATCTTAGAGAGCTGGCTAGAGCTAGTTCCAATGTCAGCACCGTGTCTGCAGAAGTGTTTCTAGCAACTTCCTTAGGATGATTTCTGTTCTCCTTTGCATTGTTGCAACAGGGAGGAAGAAGTGTATTGTGACCTTTAATGTTGGTACCATCCCTTTACTACTGAGTATCTCACTCTGCAATGTTCACAGCACAGGGGATTGTGCACAGAGGTGCACAATGCTCCAGGAGAGCACTGGTGCTTCAGAGATGTTAGTTCTTTTCCCTGCTTTCCAGTGTTCTCAGAATAAAGAGGTGAAACCCCTGGTAGCTTAGAATGTTTGAAAATTGTGTCTGAAGTCTTTCTGAACACACATGGCTTCCCAAAATCAGATCTTTTGCTCAGGATGTTGTTTTTTCAGCAGCCCTTCAACATCTGTTCTCCAGTGGGATGATTCTGGTACCCTGTTCCTTTTTTCTTCAACCTACTTGCATGCCTGTGAGATTGAAGTGTCATAATTGCCCCCCTGTTTGTTTTTACATCTACTGTACTGCAAAGCTGTGTCTAGCACAGCTTAATGTATGGCTATAGGATTTTTCTCTTCTCTGTGTGGAATAAACACAAAAGGTTTGATTTGCAGAAACGCAAAGCCAAAAGTATTTTAGAAAGGTAGTTTGTTTCCTATGTTCAGCTTTGTTTAATAATGGCATGACACATTTTTACTAATAAAAGGGTTTCTGCTTCTTGTTTAAACTATTATTTTATTGGTGTTTTCCTTCACAGAAGATTTAAGTGATCTTCAGGAATCAGGTAAGTGATAAGTTTTGAAAAACTTTAATTTTGCATTTTCACTTTGTGAACTTTAACTAGTCACTGAAGGCTTGCTGGGTTGCAATATGAACTTCACAGTATTTGGATGTATCTGTAACTTAGGATTGAATAGGAGCTGGTATCATCTTAAGAGCAGCACAGCTTTCTTGTTCCAAGAGATTTAACATGAAGCCTATAGAGAATCATAGGAGTGCTGTTTGTAAAATCACCCAAGGCTGCACATGTACGTGCACAGATACAAAGGGAGTTAATCTTTCTTATCTGTGGTTTCTTGGGACTCTGAGTTTTAGCACATTGCTGCTTTCTCCAATAATTAAGGTGAAAAAGATGTGAGGTATCTGGCTGTCACTCATGTTCATATGTTGAATGGCATATTTCTTATGGTCATGTTGCAGTCAGCCAGTGTGATTTGAAGCCTGTTACATATTTATTGTGGAAATGTACATCCATAGTGTTGCTCTAGAGGGGATTATCCCTCATACAATTTTCCTAAAACCTCAACTCCCAAAGATAGTTTCCTGGGTTAGATATCAAATATGTTTATGTTTGCCCAGCCTGTTTCAATCACTGAAGGGCTTCTCTGTCATACTGTGTCATGTTGTCCAGGTGACCACTTTGGCACACTGCTTACTGTTTCTCTTGGCACAGCATTGGCTCTGCCACCCCTCTGTGAAATACAAAATGTGGATGCTAAATGCAAGCAGCAAGCAGGGAGCACAGTGTCTGTAGAAAAGCAAGTCGCATAACTTTCTCAGACTAGCCTGAGAAAGTTGCCTGGGAAATCATAAGGAGGAATCAAAATAATCCTTAGAGATAGAAGACAGCCTTGCAGGTGTTGTTTGTCAGTTTCTTGTTTTCTTGCAAGAGAAGGTCAAGGGGTGGTGAACCCCACTGACCAACGATGGTGATGTGTTAGTTCACTGACCAATAAGGGTTTTACCTTTCTGGACCTTTGCCTACTTTGTCTATAAAAGAAGATCTGGGGTAACAAACCTTGCTCTCCTGTTCAACTCACAGGAGAGTCTGTGTCATTAATACCTTGCCGTTCCCAATATAGCGTGAAACAAAATAAAATCATTTTCACATCCAGATTGGAATGCCTGCTAAGCATCGCCCACCTTGCATGTCTGCATTTTGTTTGGAGAGGATGAACTGTTCTGTTGTCACTGAAAGTGCCAGTGTGCCGTTTGTAAGATTTAGCATCTATTCTTTCTTAATCTGTAGAACTAGCTATTCACATCCTGTCAGGTTGTTTGCTGGAAGAGGGTGAAGGAAATCATCTAAACAAAAACAACAATATCAACAAAACACCCCCAAACCCCACCAAAACAAAAATTGCTTTTTCTTGCATTAAATTAGCAAAGTGTTAGACAAAGCTAGACTATGGCTGTGGGGAAGATGCAGTCCATTTTCTGTAGTCACTGACACACTGTTATTTTCTTCTGTTTCAAGCAGACGCACAAGAAGAATCAAGTCATAGACCTGTGGGTAAGTAGCTTTGTACTGAAATGACTGTATGTATTTGACATCTAGGAAGCAAATTCTGCTGCTGCTGAGTATTGCTACTACTGACACTGCCAGTGCAAGACCTGCAGGGAAAATAGCGAGCTCCAGGGAGGGAGATCTGTGGGTATTTGTGTATTCCTTTTAGAAAGCTTGCTTGCCCTTTCAGGAGTAAACTGTGCTGAGGGCACCAGTATTTTTAGTGACCCTGTGAAGCGTCTGCACCTTCTCATCTGTTTCAGTTCACTGCTTCAGATTCCTGTGGCCAGGCCTTAGGCAGTGTGTCACTCCATTCCTTTGAATGCTTGGAGGCAGTGGTATTGGGATAATGTGATAGAAAGGATTGCTACCCTGTCTGCTGAGGAAATGCTGTCATTGCAAGCTCAGCTCTCCCTGTTCCATCATGTGGATGCTTTGATGCTGAGCTGAAGCTCATAAAGAGATGGATAGCACATGTGATACGAAGAATTGTTGCTAGGTTTTTTAATCACATTCTTAAATTTGCTGTGTAGATTTGACTGGTCAGGCATGTCCTGTTGATACTAAACGAGATGGAAAGGCTGTTGGCCTCTGTCAGAATTTTATGGCTCTTTCAGGTTCATCATTGTGAGAGGGAGTAAGTGCTCCTCTCTCATTAGGTAAGTTTTCTTCTTCAGGCTGAAAAGAGAGTTGAGCTGTGTTGTTGATGTGGGATGACTTGTAAAATCACATAAAATATTGTGCCTGAAGTGAGATTGGATAGTTTTTTTCACTTTGGAAAACCTTAAATGTGAAGGTGTTGAATCCATAATATATATAAATATATAAATGTGTCGTTTGTTTTTTTTTTTCTCTGTGTCTTGGCAGCCACAGACAAGGTGGCTCTGTTAATAGGAAACATGAGCTACTGGAATCACCCCCAGCTCAAGGCTCCAATGGTAGATGTCTATGAATTGACCAGTTTGCTAAGGCAGCTGGATTTCAAAGTTGTTTCTTTGCTGGATCTTACTGAGTCTGAGATGCGAAATGCAGTGGATGAATTTTTACTTCTCCTGGACAAAGGAGTTTATGGTAAGGACACGTAAAATCCCTTCTGAAGTAGGTCAGTTTTGTATGTATCAAGCAGCAAACATCTGGTATTTGTCTCTGCTAAACAAACTTCAGGGTAAATATGATGTATGTAGAATGGGAAGAATAAGTTAAAGGCACCCACCAGCATATCCTCTGACTTTGGTTAAAATGTTATTTTTCCTTTACTTTTAGAACAGATCAAATGATTGAACTTGATTCTTCAACCACTCCTAAAACTGCAGTGCAGGCTTTTATTTCGTTTGATAGTACTTTGCTTGCCTAGATTTGATTTTGGGAGACAAAGCACAAGACAGAAGTGGGGGAGAGCATGATGGAATTGCTGCAGTGAGCAAAAGCCTTGCATGGCAAAGGCCAAGAGTGATCTGGTTTGGAGTGTAAGAAAAGTTCTTACATTTTCCACTGACTGCCACTATTTTTTCATTTTACTAAAATTGTATAGAAAAATACAGAAATTTTTTAGGACAGAGAGCAAAAAGTTTTCCCACGTCCCTATTTAATAAATTGCAGATTTCCTGTAGTAAAAGTCCATTTGAGAAAAGATTATTTGATCCCTTTTTGGAACACAAGGTCAGCTTATTTCTTAGCATGACTTTTTTTACGGGTGTGTTACCTGATGCTCAGTCTGTGCAGAACTGCCTGCTCTGACATTTGGGCATTTAAATCTGAGCCAAAACCTGCCTGACACGAAGCCTCAGTCTGGCAGGAACATGAGGCTTTTGAGAGCAGTTTGCTTTTATTATTGCCTGGGAAATAGATGGGCTTATCTATTTGGGTGAGCTTTGAGATTTTTGCACCTTCTCAATTTTTCTCTGTAGTTGTGGACATGAATGTAGCAAATAAAGTACTGAAAGGCTTTAATTTCTCAGCAGCACCATATGAAAGCTCTTACATGGCATATTTTTGCAATTGTACTTTTCCAGCCAGTTCATATAAAAGGTAAGCAGAACAGTTTTTTAGTGGTGTTTGGCAATAACTACTTCAGTTTAAATGACCACTTTGTACTTTCTGCATAGTGGCTATTAATGGCTTAAAACCTATAAAAGATGCTGTCAGTGCACAAGAAGGTAATGATTTATTGCCTTTTCTAGTGGGCATAGCTTCAAATAGAAGAGGCATAGTGACTACTGCTGTTTAGTCCCTGCTACATATAAACCTGATGGCACTAGGTTGTGTAATTCTGGCTTACTGCCAGGAAAGTGGCATTTCAGATGGTGGTCCTTAAGAGCAGGAGTAGTAAACAAAGTGATGATGATTGTCTCCTCTGCTGTCTTAGTCTGTGCTGTTCTAAATGTAGGTTGCAATTAACACTGTATTCCACACAGGGTAAAAGCACAGACCCATGTGCTTGAAAGGCTAAAAATAATTAGGCTGCTTTCTTTTTAAATGAGAGGGACTGAGGGAGGGAGGTGGATATCACTTAAATGCTGACGTCTCTGAGGAACTTGAGCCTACTTAAAATTGTTGTGTGTGAGTCTCTGTTGAGGCCCTGCAAACATGTTTACTCCACTTACCCCAGGTATGTGCAGATTTATTTCTGACCTTGAGCTCAGCATATTAAGTTTTGCAGGTACTTGGCACACAGCACAGTCATCTGCCAAGGACAGAAAAGGAATGTAGTCAGTCAGTCCAATTACTTACAGAGTATATGCTCAGATACATAGAATGTCAACCCTGATTTAGGTCCAGATCCAAAAACATTAAGACTTAACTTAGGGCCTGACACAAGGTCATGCAGTTGCACTTATACCATTTTTAGCTTTCTTGAAACTCTCCAGGTTCAGGTGTCCCTCATATTTTCATATCTTGTAGCTGTATGTAGTGAAAAGGCGCAAACATCTAGCGTGGCCACCTCCACAAGCTAATTTAACAGCAGATCATCTTAGTTTGTTAGGGTGAGGCTTATTTTGGGTTTTCTGTGAATGTGCCAGTGTTGTAGTGACTTAAATTTCTCAGCAAATTCTAGTAAGAATAACAACATAAGAATATCGTATCTCCAGCCAGCATAAATTGTCAGATTTCTATTGACTTTTATTCAGCTAAGCACTATATTCTAATTGCAGATCTGACCCATAGACTGCTTTGACTAGATAAATAAAAATTCTTTTTAAAATCTTAAATTCTAATCATTAAGGAAAACCAGCCTGGGAATAGGCAATAGGAAAATTCAGTTAAATCATACAAGCCTCTGGTAGCTGCATTTTATGGCAGTAGAGATTATGGATTCTAAAAGCATCTAATAGTCATGTAAATTTATATGACTTTAATATTGGACATTTTTATTCATAGAAGAAAAATCTAGGTTCTAGCTTGCAGTTCCCTTTCTTAGGGTTGAGAAAAACTTTCTTTAATTCCCTGATCAGGTTGGTTTTTTTCTACAAAAGTATTGCATGTTTTATTGAAGATTCTAAATGTTAAAATGTTGTAGACTGTTTTGTAGTGACACATGAGGGACATGATGGCAGGATAATGATTTCTGGCTAGGTAAGCATGCAAAGAGTTTGTTTGTTTAGTAGACCCAGAAGAGTCATGAGTCTGTAACTAGGAGATATAGCTGCAATCAACTGAACATGAGCTGTTGGTAGTTTAGTAATGGGGATGTGCTCTGGAGTCCTACCAAACTCTCCAGCTTTTTTTTTTTTTTTTTTTTGTCTATAAACTGCAGACTTACTGCTGCTCAGAGCTTTGTAATTGCACATGTGGAGAAGATGTTTTACAGTTGGCACATTTCCTTGTTCCTATCTGTGAGTTACACATCACACATAACAGACTCTTTTAGAGGTCACAGCTACTTAGAGCATTTTAAGAGTATTTAACTTAATGTGTTTATGGAAATGTCTAACTGATTCTATTGCATGTGTGATTTTTGTGCTTCTTTTAATTTACTGTGTTAGTGTATTGATGTTAATGTGGCTTGGAGTGGCTTCAGTGAGCTCCCTGGCCCACAGTCAGCACTGTGCATGACAGTTTTGACCCACTGAAATGGACAGAAGTCTCTGATGCACTGCTCACTGTCACACCTGTTTTGAACTCAGGTTTGTTATACTATGCTGGTCATGGCTATGAAAACTATGGGAACAGTTTCATGGTTCCTGTTGATGCTCCGAATCCCTACTGCTCAGCAAACTGCCTGTGCGTGCAGAACATCCTGCGGCTGATGCAGGAGAAGCAGACGGGACTCAACGTGTTCCTGCTGGATATGTGTCGCAAAAGGTATCTCCTGCATTCCTGCATGGTGAGAGCTGTCCTCAGCTCTTTGGGATCTTCACAGAAAGCTGTGCTTCCTGCTGATGAGAAGTCTTTAGGCTGAGAATTCACTGTACTGCAAAGTTCGTGGTTCTGAGAATTCATAGCCTGGACCTGAGTGCTTTAGCATCAGTAAGATTCACCCACAGACTTCTGCCTGTGGCCTTGGATAGAGATGTGAACCTGCTGGTTAGGCTTTGTCCCCATGGGTACATAACCTGCCTCCTGATTTCAATGACATTTATTTCTTTTTTGCTGTTGTTT
The DNA here is from genome assembly GCA_032357785.1 of Periparus ater. NCBI lineage: Eukaryota > Metazoa > Chordata > Aves > Passeriformes > Paridae > Periparus > Periparus ater. The sequence goes on from CM063636.1 coordinate 83,716,602, forward strand.
TTCTAAATGTTATAAACAGACTCATATAAAAGTGAAATTGGGCATCTGAAAGAAGAAACAGGACCCTTTCCCCTGGGATCATTATCCATCTTCATTACAGGGAGGAAGGAGAATCCCTGTGATCAAAGGCACCTAAACTTAGCAGAAGGGCTCAATTGAAGTGCTTATTTTAGAACTCTTGAGAGCCATGGATTTTGCTTCTGTACTGAGGATGTTGTAGCTTTATTTAGAGGTTAAAAACCAAATGATTTATGGGATTTTTCTACACAAAGTACTGTGTTCTTTCCATGTTGAGAAACTACTATGATCAATTAAACTTGCACTTGAAATCAGCTCTTCAGTCAGCACTTCTGGCAGTTGGTCTCTGAGGAATGTTTCGTAACAGAAAATTGCTGGTGCTTTAATAACTGTGGAGCCTCTAAACTTCTCTGCTAATGAAATGCCCATGACCCAGTTCAGCTTCGCAATCTGCTGCCCAAACAGAAAATCCTTCAATGTAAGCCTCATACTAATGCCACCATGTTTGGTGGGGAAAAGAAAAATTAAGAAAAACCCACACCATTTTTGAAATAACCTAGAATGGGTGGATATTAGAACTGTGTTTTGGAGAGACTGCAGCCAAACTCTACTGGTTACTACAGCATGCCCTTCTCTGGGTAAAGCATGGTGCCTCTGTCTTTACACTGCCCTCAGGCAGAGTGCTGATGGTGCTGACTTTTGTGTTTGAGCAGTCAGGATTCATTCCAGACTTCCAGTAGGAGTGAAACAAATTACTGGTTCTGAACTCTGCACTTTCTCATATTTTGAATATGTTGCCATTATTAGTTCTAAAATTATTATTTTATTTTATTGTGTTTCCATTTATTACAGAAATGAATATGATGACACAGTTCTTATCTTGGATGCTCTGAAGGTTACGGCCAACATTGTTTTTGGATATGCAACGTAAGGAAGTTCTTCTGTGCCACAGAAATGACTGAGATTGTGTAGCAGCTCTTCTTCAGAACTGTGCTGTGGGCCCATAACCTTGGTCACTTTTCAAGTGCAAAAGCTGCTGAATAGAAGTAGTCAGGAGCTTTACTAAAGTCATCTATAATATATTTAAGCTCCTCATATGAGCAGTTCAATGAACAGGTCTAGTCTGTGATGTCATTTTAAGAGGAACTTCCATCAGCTGCTTGCAAGGGAATACAAAGAGCAGATTGGCCTGGGACACAATCTGGTTTTCAAATTGTAGGGTTTCTTTCCCCATTCCCAATAGAAATTTATTCTTAATCATGCAGGTTTTTCAGGTTTTTTTCCTTGTCCAATGCTGATGGTCTCACAGGTGCCAAGGAGCAGAAGCTTTTGAAATCCAGCAGTTGGGGTTGGCCAATGGAATCTTCATGAAGTTCCTGAAGGACCGTTTGTTAGAAGACAAGAAGGTCACTGTTCTGCTTGATGAGATTGCAGAAGGTGAACTCCAGCTTACTGCACTAACAGTCTCCTCAGTCTGCATTACTGAAAACAACTTTGCTTCTATGTCCTTCCTCTCATGGTGAATGTGTTACACTACTTAAATCTCTTTCTTGTTGTGTTTTATTCAAATAGGTGCTACTGGGCAGCATATTAACAACATTCCTGATGCTGAGCTTCTTTAATAGCACTCAATTTTATACTCTCCTCTTCAGTGAATATTATTTGTTCCAAGTATTTTTCTGTATGGAGCTTTGAATTGTCCATCCACAAACTCCTCTGTCCTGTGGTGCCAGCTGCTTGTGGTAGTCCAGTCATTTGCATGTTCATTTAGGCAATTAACATAATCCTACTTGCTTCAGAGTGCTATAGCAATGACAATGATTTGTTCTCTAAGTGCAGTACAAAGGGCAATGCACTGTGTTAATGTGCCTGGTTCAGTGATTGTATTTTTGAGTTGATGGGAGAAGTACTAAAGTGAACAGTGTGGAGGGAAAGCCCTCTGCTTCTGTGCAAACACCTGCTCCAAGCACAGAACAGTGTCAGACTGGTGTGTGTAGGTGAATCAGCCCAGCTCTGCCCTGGGTTCAACAGCCTGGGGCAGCTGCAGGTTGCAGAGCTTTGTGTTCTCTTCAAGAGGACAGGGAAAGACTGACTTGTCAGGCAGCGTGACCAGCACTGCTGTGAGTATTCCCAGGTGTTGGTGTTGGGGAGGTGCTGTGCAGACGGTGCCAGAGGAATGTTCCCATTGAGTGTTCCATGGAAACAGCCCCCGTGGAAAAGTCTGCAGCCTGCTGGCACCGTGGTTCTTGCCGTGCCTTTGCCACAAGAGTGCAGTGCTGGCTCATGGTCAGCTTGGCGGCCACCAGGTCCTCGAGGTCCTTCCCTGCAGAGCTGTGTCCCAGTGAGTCAGGCCCTTTGTGGACCTGTGCAAGGGATTATTCCTGCCTGGGAGCAGAACTTGGTGTTTCCTGTTACTGGACTTCATGATTTCCAATTCCACAGCCTGTCCAGGACCCTCTAAAGAGCAGTATGGTCTTGGGGGTATCAGCCACTCCTCTCAGTTTTTAATCATCTGCAAACTTGCCAAGTTTTGTACTCTGTTAAATAATCAATATTGGGTCCTTGTATCTAAACCTAAAATATTCCCCTTGGCCCCATTCCTTTAGAATAATCTCCTCCAATGGAATTACTCACATTCTTGAAATTAGTCACTCTAATTAGGACCTTAGCCAGTCAGAGCTGTGATGCTGCTTGGTCTGGCTCTGAGGAACAGGGGACAATGTTGGCCATGCCACGTACAACCCGTCAGGGCTCTGCAGAGCTGCTTTGGCCTTCAGGGAGGGAGGTGCTGAGCAAGGAATACTTGTAAAACTGCAGCTCTTGTTGATGGATATGCTGGCTCTGGCATAACCACAGCAACCACACATTGCAGGAAAGTACATAATTCAGTTGGAATTGTGGCAGCATTGATTTTTAAAGAACCTCTCTGCATCTTGTTTTTAGATATGGGCAAGTGTCCCCTCACCAAAGGCAAGCAAGCCCTGGAGATCCGCAGCAGCTTGTCAGAGAAAAGGGCATTAACTGATCCTGTTCAACAAAGCACATCTTCTGCAGAGTCCCTGGCACGGAACCTGCAGTGGGCCAAAGCTCATGGTACAGTACAGTCTGCTTTTAGATGATCCTACTGCCACGATGGGAGAAGAGAGAGCATGTACTATTGAAATGGAAGAAATTCAAGGTTATAGCTACATTTTCATTACTGTGTTCAGTTACAAGTTTTTGTTCTGGGGTTTACCCCTACATGAGATAGTAATGAATAAGGTGACATGTAGAATTCATGTATATTCAGTGTATTTAAGAGTACTCAGACACTGGAGGGGACACTTATGCGTTGCCTCCTTCTGGGACAGGCTCACAGTACTGCGTGACATTTGTAAGATGTCGTCGATGTCATTCTAAAGTCATCACCTAAAACAGCCAGGTCAACTGTGTGGTAAATGTGCATGATGAAAAGAAGTTTTCAATACAGACAACTAAGAAAAATAAAATAAGACTGAGATGAATTCCAGGCTTCCTAGCCTTTTAAGAAGGGCAGTGGAGTTTAAGTCCTTTTTACCTTTTTCACCTAAACTTGTTAGAGTACATCTTCAAATTTCTTTGACAGTTGGGGCAGAGGGTCAGGGATGGCATTTCTAAGACCACTTGTCATATAGGAACACTCTTTCAGAGATGGAGATGTTTATTTGTGGTACCAAGCACTTAATTCTTGTTTTTTAAATGATTGGGAAAAAAAGCAGCAAATGCTAAGTTTCTATTTAGACTGTAACAATGTGTTATTTATTGGCAGAGCTTCCAGAAAGTATGTCCCTTGAATTCCAGTGTGGTGTTCAGATTCAGCTGGGGTTTGCAGCTGAGTTCTCCAATGTCATGATAATCTATACAAGGATAGTTACGAAGCCCCCAGAAATCACAGCTTGCAGAGCCCACATCACAGACTTCCCACTCGTAAGTGCTTCTTGCTGCTGTCTCGTGATCTTGCTCCACTGCAGTTGAAAATTTTCTGCTCCACCCATATCAAGCTGCATCTTGTATAATAAAATGGGTCTAAAGTGCTGCAATTGCTCAGACTGAAAGAAATACTGTTTTATGATCTACAAATTCTATATAATCAATTAAGTTTTTTTTTTTTCTTGCAACAGGACTTGGATGTAGATCCTAAAGAGGCCAATAAAGGAACTCCTGAAGAAACTGGAAGCTATTTAGTAGCAAAGGACCTTCCCAAACACTGTCTCTACACTAGGCTGAGTTCACTGCAAAAACTAAGGGTTAGTATATACTACTAATTACAAGTTTGCCCAGATAATGGACACCATTCATGTTGCTTTGCAGTTCTGTTGAGGTAGCTGTGTATTGTTAGTGTAGTAATTTCTTTGGAGGGAAAGAATGGATAATAACACAGTTCAGTAACTTCAATTTCAGCTGAAAAGTAAAAGGCAGGGAATTGATGCATATGCAGTCCTGATACCAGCATGCAAGGCCCCTTTTATTTTCCATGCCCATGCTGAACTTGGCCAAGATGGTTATTTTTGGGCAGATCACCTATTGCATACTCTGAGGGTGCTCCTGTGCTTTTTAGGAAGAATGTGACCTGAAGCAGAGCTGCCTCATACAAAGCCATTAGTAGGAGGTGAAAGTGTTGTGTATTATTAGCCTGTGCTCCTGGGCACACTGTTTTTGAAAGGTTCTCACTTCAGCAGACTGGGACACTGCTAACTGTCTCTGTATCTTAGTGTCATGAGCAGCTGTGCCAGACACTGCCTGGCATCTCTTCTTCTACCTCTCTTTTGGCAGTTGGGGTAACACAAGTGCCTCTGGGAACACAGACTGTTCAGTGAACAAGTAGGGACCAAAAGAGGTTCTCAGGAAACAAGGCTTGCCCATTGTGTGTCTCTTGCTCCTAAAAAGGTCACTCTGCTTCTCCAGGAGACCAGAGCCTCTCTAAGGATTTCTTGTAGTGTTTATTTGGAGAGGAAATATAACTTTTTCTCTCCCCCTTTTTCCACTTTTACAGGAACATTTAATCTTCACTGTTTGCTTGCACTATGAGTATTCAGGAATAGAAGATACAATGGATGAAAGAAAGAAAATTAATGTTGGAAAGCCCCTTATTGCAAAATTAGGTCTTCACCATAGGTTCAAAACCAAGAACTGTCCCCAGACCTGTTGCATGCCTGGTTATCCTTTTCATAATCCAGTAGAATCGAGTTCAGAGGCAGCTGAATACTACATCCCTAGTCATTGCCAACCCAGTTCCTCTCCAGGTGTTTACCATCCAAACTGTGCTTGCTCTACCAGCATCACACAACCAGAGGCATGTTCTTGCAATGGAACTTCCAGGATATTGGCTTCAAGACATGAAGTACAGCATTATTCACCCACTATGGAAAAGAGTAATGTGCCAGTAGAGACCACTGATGATACTGTTGAACTGGAATTCTTCCTCTCTGACAGCCTTAGCTTCTCTGAACAGCAGTAGCTGGGATGTGTTTGGAGTAGACCAGAGTGGCACCCTTGAACAGAGGAGCCTCCACACTGCCTCTCCATCTTCTGGGGTTTGGAGACTTCCAGACAAGGCCCTGGAGAGTCTAGAGTAGGTGCTGGAAATGAGGATGGGGGGAAATTTTTTTGTATCCTAAAAGACAAAACTGGACCAGTAGATTCAGGAATGAAAAAATGCGTAATTTTTTTTTCCCCACCTACTACTTGTTTGTGATACAGGGAAAAATCTGAACTGCTCAGAGTTTCCTATTCTGTTCTTTGGCCATTGTGTGTTAGGATCGGTCACTGATGTTCCAGTGCCTTGGATGTAGCCAAAAAGCAGCTCTGACTGCATTCTCCTCTCTGATTGTCAGATGTCCAGTGTCTGGCAGCATCTTAGATGTATAAGATCTGTGCAAGGAACCCAAAACCTGAAGAGCCAGCAAACTGACATCACTTTTGTTTTTAAGAGAATTTCAGATTATCAGAGAGAGCAAAGTCACAGAATCATAATGTGCTGGATTGGTTTTATTATGATTTTTTTTTTCTTTTACATAACACTCATTTTTGCTGATTTTTGCTGATCTGATACTTGTTTTTTCATCTTCTGGAAGAACACTAACTGGAAAGAAGAGGGCAAGTGCCTGCTCCTAGCAAGCAAGGTATTGCTTAGTCAGTCTTGCAGACATGCTGAGGGCTAAAACAAGGATCATAAGAAAAGTTGTCTTTTATTAGGTCTTTCAATGTCTTGTTGCTTTGAAAATGCAAAAATATTGGGGTGTGAGGAAACTAAAATCAAAGGGAGTTTTCAAACAGGATAGTAGCCTCTCCTGCACTGGTACTATTGAGAAGAAGAATTGCTTTCATTAAGATCCCCATCGTAAAAACAAAATAAGTGAATGTTATTGAGTCAGACAAGCCAGTTTCAAACTCCAGTGGAGAGTGCTGCGATGTGGTGGCCTGGCTGGATGGGCACCAAGGGATGTCCTGGTGAGGCCATAAAATTTTTGAGATGGGAATGTTAATGCATCTTGAACTAGATCTGGTGATCCTCAAGTTGCTCTGTGCTGAAAGGTGGATACAGGTACATGGATACAGCTATTTCCAGGATGACAGCCATGCTTAAAGTAATCTGTACATGAGCTTGAATTTCTGTTTTCCTTCTGCAGGGTTTTAAATAGTGCCATAGCTATTAATGAATGAGATGTACCTTCATTAACGATTCTGTGAAGTTGACTTCTAAATCAGATTATGGCTTGAGACATGGTCTAGGAGTGTAATACTTAGCTAATACTTTGTCAGTTTCCTAATTTGTATAAAAGCTTATTCTTTTTCCTTACTGTGTAATAAATCGTTATCCACAGAATTATGTATCTGTGCATATGTAGTTGCTATATTCTTCTGTTCCTTCCAGCCTTAAAAAGCCCAAAACTTTATTGAAACAAAACATGTAATGAAAGAATTTCCTTAACAGAAAAGAAGGGGAAATCTGAATCATGAGCTTCAGCTCAAGATTCACAGATCTGGGCCTGGGCTGATGCCTTTGCTCCTCAAATCTCAACTCTTGCCTCTTGAGAGGTGCAAAGGCATTTGATCTTTAATAGGTACCCTTGGACATATTTGTATATGCATATATGTACTTCTGTGTGTGTGAATTGTTTTAAATCCCCTATGGGAAGTATAGTATGGAAATTGCCATCTTAGATCTAGAATTAAATTCCTGCTGTGCTTACAGGAATTGAATCATTTCACAAATGTTACATTAGTCAGCAGTTAGGTGCTGCTAAATCCTTCAGGCATAAACCCCTGCCCAAGTCTGAACCCTATGACTCAGCAGCAGGGTCTCCCTTAGCTTTTGGCATCCATGGTGCCTGTGTAAATCATTCTACATTGATTCTAGACAGATTTTCCTCTGTGTCCATCATCCATGCAGCAGTTACCAGAGTGAACCCTGCCATTCAACCTCATCGCCTTTTTGCACATTTACATTAAACCTGCTTTTGCTAATACCTTTAACAGAGGGTCTCTAAGTGACCTAAACCACTCAGATTTGTCCAAATCATTTGACAAAAGCCTGCCTGTGGCAGTAGAGTGTGTGGAGGAAAACTTTATCTTTCTGAGCCCTCCTTAAAAAGAGAATGGTGATGGAAAGGCATTTTCTCACTGCAGCACTGTCTGTAGGAATTGTTCTAACTGTTTTAATCATTAGCGTTCAGAATGAGATACTCTGGTTCTTCAGCGCAAGCTGCAAGCAGCACCCATTTCCTCTGGCCCAGGTCTAGGAAAGCACTTAAAAAGCTCAACACGCATAAATTAACATTTCAATTTCAGTGAAATTGGTGGGATTAAAAAACATGCCTAAACCTAGGCAGTTGTTACAGCTCTCTTTGGTTTGTGGCTCCCTTTCTAAATAGAAGCCTCAGGGTTTGTTTTTTTCCTACAGTGAGATTGTTTGGGGATAATTATCGTTTGCTGAAGTATCTGGTAGGCTAAATTACTTTGCCCTCTGCTTTAGCATTGCTTTATGATTTTGTATCATTTAAGTGTTTGTTACCTGGCTTGGATATTGAATAGGTTTAGAAGAAAGGTTTAAGATAATCCAAATAATCACAGGCTTCTCTGGCAAAAGAAGGGTTCTTGTGCTTCAGAAAGGCCAAGACACTCCCTTCCACTGTCCCTTAGCACACTGCAGTAAAGATGGGAGTGCATTTACTTTCTGTACTTCCACAGAGCTCTGCAGGCTGACTCCTCTTGTTATCCTGAGAGTCCTGAAACTGCCTCTGGCTTCAGAAGACCATCTGCACCATGGAACTCTTCAGTAGATTTCAGGGCTGGTGTTGCTGTCTCTGTAGTTACTGCTTTGGTTCTTGCATCAACTACTTCTCCTCATTCTGTCAGCTAATTAGTAACTTTGGCAGCTCTCACATGCAGTAAGCTCTTGGGCTATGTTCACCTTGACATAAATTCCTCACTGCTGTAATGCGAGTATGTTTCAGGGTTACTTCTTCCTTGCATAGAATTTTAATTCAGGCACAGTAAGATCTGCTCACATTTTAGAGTGTAGCATTCTGAGCTACAAGTTTTTGCTGGGAATTGGAGATAGGTTTAAAGTATCAGGTGGAAGAGGACAGGTTGGGAATTTCAGGGAGTTTGGTTTATTGGGTTTTCTTTAAAGATTGATCATTTAGTAATTGCAATAGTCTAGGAAAGGAGCAAGGACACCTCCATGTTGTGGCAATTAGGCAGTTACTAATTTCTAAGGTATTGCTGCAGCAATTTAGTCATTCCAGGCTTATTTTAAGAGCTAATGAGAAATGTTGTCTCCCATTGCTACTGTTGGCACGCAGTGAGCAGGAGCCCCGGATCCCTGTGGGGGTGTGTTACCACAGCGACCAGCCTCCACATCTGCAGGGATGTGGGAGGAAGCGACCAGGCCTTTCCCATCTGCCCTTCAGATAGAATCTGCTGGCACCCTGCTTTCAGCTTTCAGAGTCACTTGCAATTAGGATGAAAAGTCTTCAACCTGTTATGCAAATTACTTCACTCCCCATAAGATCAAGTAGCTTTCAGATGCTTCCTGGACTCTCTGATGACTGAATGTGGTGGTTATGTTGTATTTCATCTCTCTAAACACAAGCCAGCTCTGCTTTCCGACATCTTGTAAGAAGAGGGATATTGACTATGCATGGTAGGGCAGCGCAAGTCACAGACTCACTGAATATGCTGAGTTGGAAGGGACCCACAAGGATCACAGAGACCAACTCCTGGCCCTGCCTGGCCATCCCCAAGAGTCACACCCTGTGCCTGAGAGCGTTGTCCAAACGCTCCTGGAGCTCTGGCAGCCTTGGGACTGGCTGTTACCATTCCCTGGGGAGCCTGGGTAGTGTTCTACCACCCTCTGGGGGAAGAACCTTTTTCTAATATCTAACATAAGCCTAACCTAAACCTCCCCTGCCACGACTTCAGGCCGTTCCCTTGGGTCCTGTCAGTGGTCACCACAGAGAAGTGATCAATGCCTACAGAGGTCAGCACCTCTTCTGTGGGTTATCATCAGGCAGCCTGTCGGGAACTGCTCAGATTATTCCCCTCTGAAAGGGCTGTTTGTCAGAGCTGTAGGTGTTTAAAGTGGTGCTAGGAGTCTTCTCTGTTCACATCCTGTCAGTGCCTGCCAGCTCTTTTCCTCTCTTTCCTCTTCTGCTGAATGCCAGTAGCATGCAGGAGACCTGCCCCACCAGGATCGGGATTGGTCCAGAAATTTTTCAGGACTGCTTTGAGATATTCATAACATACCAAATCCATTGTTTTTTTGGTCTGTATGAAGCATAACAGTCCTTTAGGAAGCTACAGAATCACTATAAAATACTGGTTTGCTGATTATCAAATCTTTGTAGGCTTTGTTTCATGTCTGCCTTAGGGATATGCAGAAAACTGCTGCAGATTCTGGTTCAGTGTTGCAGCTGCAAGAAAACACGATTTTGAAACACCCATTGGATTACCAGCTCGTATTTTAGTGGAAACAGTGGGTTCATTTGAATCAGAAAGTAGCTGTGCTTCATGACAAGCCATTTACCCATGCTGGCATGTAGAGGACTGCAGCTGTTTGCACTTCACTGCATCCCAGCACACAAGTCAGAGGTGGGACTCATTACCACTGCAGAACCTCCCTGCTAGTTTTTCTCTTGCTGTCTGCACTGGGATAATCCAGGTTTTAACATGAGTACAACGTGCTTTCCTGTGGTGGGATACACAGGAGCAAGCCACTTGCCAGCTGGAGTGAGTTTTACTTGGAATGAGGTGCTTTACCCCCTACTCTGGTGTTGCCTTGCCATCAGCATCTTTTTTCCTTTTCTGGTCTGACAAGAAGAGCCATGTGCCTTTAGTACCTTGCATGTGCTGGGACACCTTAACACCTTCCATCATCCTGTTCTATAAAAAAATCCATTGGGAAGTCCTCATCTCTGCTGCTGGCAATCCAATAATCCCTTCTTTTCTTTTTAAGATCTGATAAATAAAAACCTTTTTTTGTTGTTTTGTGGAGACTGTAAGTTTCCACAGCTGGAAAAGCTCTGTCTCATGTCATGCAACAATTCTTACTAGAATATGGTAGCAAAGATGGATTAAACCCAGGTTTGTTACCTAAAGGTTCCCAAGAGAAGTAAGTGCCCTTTCTCCTCTAATTTTATTTACAGTTATTTTCTTTTTAGACTAATTAGTTACAGTATTTTCTTATTGCTGTAGTCTTAATGCTAGTCAATAGTTACAATACAGTTAATATATAGTTAATAATAGGGCTGTCTTGAGAATGGTATTAATAATGTTTTTCCTTATACAAGTGATCCTGAGTCATTGGTGACAGCAGCTTCTCAAGGTGGCAGATGGTGTCTCTGTAAGAAAACATGTTTTCTTACCTTGTCCATCAGTTCATTTCCAGACTGAGCAGAGGACTCAGTAGTAGCATCTGTTGATGGAATAGTTCTTGTTAAACTCCATCTGCCTGCCAGCTCTAGGATGTTCAAACTGTGGTGTATATATAAGGTACAAAAGGTATAATTAGAATTCTGATGTATCACAAACTAGAGTGGGTTTAGTTATGTAAGACGGACATTTTTGGACAGCTCTAAGAAGTAATAAAAAAACCTCATGAGCAGAGGGATGATGCTCAGCAGTTGCTTTTTCAGCCTGCATTGTTATTTGCACCCATGCAGTACAAGATGGAGATTTTTGACTGATCTGAAGCCAAGCCAGTTCTTGCACAGTGGCTGCATAGGAGCCTAACTTCTGAAGCAGAGGTTTTGGAGGTGAAGAGACAAAGAGAAACAATCCTTGGGGCTGGAAGGGAGGATGAGCCCCCCCACCCCCAGACAATGTAAGCCTATAATTTGGCCAAGCAGATGCAGACGGCCCCCAGCACTGTCACTAGTGACAGCAGCAGCTGCCTTGCCACTGGCTCATGGTGGCCACCACACTGCATGGGAAACCCATGCTTGAGCAGAGCAGCTGGGGGAATGTGTACCCCACAGGGAGCAGTACTCTGTCACTGGAGGTCCCTTCCAGGCACATAACTCTGCTGTAGTTCTTCTTTCACATGGAACAAGTCAGGAGCTTGCCCACTTGTACTTTTGTACTTCAGTGGGGAAAGCCATCTGAGACTGCTAATCTGATGGAACTAAGCATGGGCTGCTGCTGAGTAGTGAAACCCTCGAGGCTGGATGCTGCTGTGGTGCCTCTCCCATTCTCTGTACCCAGGAGATTATCCTGGTCTCCTCTCTCCCTTTGTGAGGGAGAGGGTTGTCCCTAGTGCTGGCACATCCGAGGAGCAGTGGGCATGCCACAGGGTGGTGTGCTATGCCAGCACAAGTGTTTGCCTAACTCAGGTGCACTCTAAAATATTTTTGGTGGTGTAGGTTGTTGGGTGCTTTTAACACTTCCGTGGAGTAGCAGAGCATTCACCAAGTGAGGAGTGCAGCAGCTTCCCTCCCTCTTGCCATGCTAACACAGGCAAAGTCATCTTTGGAGCATGGGTAATGCCAAAGCCCAGTAAGGATTAAGTGAACTGGCAAGGACAGGACATGTACCTTGGCCTGCAGTAGACCTTGGGGGTCAGGTTGTCAGGAGAGGGAAGCTGCCAACAAGCTGTTTGAGCTGCAGCCAGTAGCCAGCTGTTATTAAATCCTGTCTGGTGGGAGAATCACTGCAGAGGCAGCAGTATTTGCAATCTGAAAGAAATTAAAATGGTGATGACAACTCCTGTCTATCCTAGGGAGGGACCAAAAACCAGGACATGCCAGCCACCGGGCCCCTCTGGGAGCATCTCTTGCTGATCACTATGCGTACAGAAATTTGTTCAGTAGACTTTTATGGCAGCAGACAGGAAAAGTTTGCAACACTGGAAGTAGTGTTGTTACACAAACTAAATGGAATTTGTATAATCCTGACTCATCTTTGGTAGGTGGGGATGATTCAGATGTCCTTTTTCCAGCAGGAGATGCCAAGGACCAGCATGGAAAGTATGAGTGCTTGAAAGACTCCCTGGGCATGCTGGCCACAAACCAGCAAGGCGCCTTGATTTTAACTTTGCTTCCATTGTAGGGAGATCATCACAGGCAGCTTGGAATCAGCAACGACAGCCAGGCTGAGCTGCTGAGATGAGCCACCCTCATCTGTGAGGACAGAATTTCCTGAAGTAGGAAAAGTGGCAGAAAAATCACTCTTGGGTTCCTCCTTCTTTTATTATGTGCTTATTCCATATTCCAGAGGTTGTGGAAAGGCAGAAGTGCAAGCACAGCCACTGCTGGTTCTGAGTGCCTGTGTGCCCGTTCCTGCACAGGGGCAGTGCCCCTGGTATCACACGGCATCACCTCCAGCACCCAGGTACCAGCCCCTGGGGACCAGCAGGAACCCTGCCGAGCTGTGTGCTTGTGCTGTGATTTGGGATGGATTTCTCAAGCTCATTGACACCCAGAGTTACGCAGCGTCTCCCACTTCCTAAGGCCCTCCCAAAGCAAGGGTGCACCTGTGCCTGGTCTGTTCTCCACCCACTTGGGTTCTAGAATCAGTGTCTTCTCTCGCTTCTTGGTCTCCTCTTCCAAGAAAAAAGTGCCTGGAGCACCCAGATGGTGTCTGCCCCTGCTCATACCCGTAAGTCATGGCAGCAGTTCTCACACCTTGCAGGACCACATATACATAAACTGCTGGCAGTTTCTGTCCTCTACTTCACTGCTTGAAGCGATGTATTGAGTAGTTTGGTGGGATACATACTCAGCTATACCAAGATTTTCTAAGAAAATTATATTAGATAACATGTAGAACAAATAAGTTTCGCAGCAGCACTTGCTCTCTTTGTGTGGTTTGCAGGATCACTGCTTGGGTATTAGTCATCTCCCACCCCGTGTTCAGGTTCAGCACTCTCCTTTTGCTGCGTAAATGCACAGAACACACAGCACAGGAGCTGTTGATGGCACCATCTGCAAAAGCCTAATGGCTCATTCATTAAGCAGTGGGAACCGGCACCGCCACAGTCTAATCAGATATTGTATGATGAATAATTCAAAAATAATCCTTGTATACTTGAATAAATATCAGGAGGAGGAAGGAAAAAGCCCCATACATATGGCACGTTAAGAGAACAAAACAGGCATTCTTCAGTGTGCCAGGCTGCTGAGCTCTGTGTACTGATGTTAATCATGCAGGTGGCTAATTCCTGATGAGGAACTGACTGAGGGGTTTTGGCCCAGCACTCCGAAGGTGTTCATAAGTGGAAAAGAGCACAGTGTCACGGAAAATCCAAAAATCCATAAGCCTCACATTCTGCAATATGCCTTTGGTTGTGTTGTGTAAGCAGCTGGGGGTCTGAGTTTGGGAGGTCTGGCCTGAGGCTGTGCTCCTTGTGCTGCTGGGCAGATGGCAGTGATCAGGTGTGTGCTGTCCCTCAGCAGCTCTGCCTGCACACCCTGAGCTGCTGGTCTGACTAAAGTACTGGTGTGCTGCACTCACCAGTGCTCAGGGAGCCTCAGGGTGTTACATGCTCTAAAAATGGAGTATACAGACGTAAAGTATTAGGGTACGTATTTTTTCACCAGAGCCTGTAGTGACAGGGCAAGGATGACAGTTTTAAATTGACAAAGGGCAGGATTAAATTGGGAATAAGAGAGGAATTCTTTCCCGTGGGGGGAGTGAGGCACTGGCAGGTCACCCAGAGGAGCTGTGGCTGCCCCACCTCTGGGAGGAGTCATTTTCTCCAAAAACGGTAGTTTTTTTCTTCCTGTGCAGAAGAAATGCCTTTCCAGCTTTTGACAATCATTCAATTTTTTCTGTTTCATTTTTCTTATTTCATATCTAGAAATGCTCTTGAAGGCATGCTTTTGCCAACCAATGTAACCCTGTGACAGTGCCTTCAGCTGTCTGCCTTGAGCACCAGTGTCACTGCTTGGCAGCTTGAGGATGAGCCAGCAAGTGCTGCAGGCATATGGCCTGTGTACCACGCCTGCTGCGTGTGCTGCACTGGGTCTCATACATGCGCAGATTTTAAGCAAAGCCCTTTTTTCCCCACTGGGAATACACTTCATACCTCATAGTTCATATACAGGTGAGTGCCTGAGATGTGTGTGCTCTGCTCTTGCCTGCTCAGAGACGCTGTGATCTCTCAGCTTGTCAAAGCACAGTGTTACCTTATACCGCCCATGTATACATGTGGAAAAACTGAGATATTGACTGTAACTCCACACAGACAGAACTGTTTTAAGCCCATGATCCTCACTGGCCAACTCTGATTTCTTTGGATAATGCTTAGTTTGCTCTGGTTTGTTAACAGTCAGAAAAAAGGTGTAATTAAGCCCTGACAAATCCTCTTTGCTTTGTATTATATCTGAATCAGCATCTCTTTTACAGATGACTAAAAATGGGAGTCTCTTGTTGTTCAAGACATTGCAGTATTTGGGCTTTGACAGTATTCAACATCCTGAGAGTCATTAGGGTTTCTCACTCTTCAGGCTACTTGGGCATTGCAAATGTTCACTCTGTAGCTGAAGATTCTCTCCTTGCAGATGGATAACACAAGTTGCCAACTTCCGTGAACACATTCTTTAAATCTGGGGGAAACTGTGTTGTGGAGATGTTCCACAGCTCTGGGCAGTGTTTGTAGATTTCTCCCTACCAAAGTCCTTCATCTTATCTCCTATGATACCACCTTCTTTTAATAAATCTTATCATTTTAAAAAGCAACCCTGGGGGTTTTAGTCCAAAATGTAACAGAAGACATATTTTAATAACCAGGAAAGGAAAATTATTTTTTTTTTCCCTGAGAAAATACCTGGAGATTAGTGATAGGAGCATCTGAAAAGGGGAAGTTTAATTGTAAGCTGGTTTTAAAATATTGAATGTTTAAATATACACGGTTAAAAGAAAGTACCACTGCATTCTAAACAGTGATAAAAAAAAAAATACAAGTATTCTAAAACAAGAAATACAAGCTTCTGCTCTGCTCTCGTTGATCACGTTACAAGAAATTTTATGATGAAAAAAGCAAAGGAATTAACAGACACTATTAAGCTTTTGCCAGAAGTTGTAAAGTTATTACTCTGAAAATAAGTTTAGGATTGGAAATATGGAATCTGTATTTTACCCTTCTTGCTTAAGTTAAGCATGTTTTGCTAGCTAGAAAGGAAATGTTTTGTTATTGTCCTCCCCAAAAGCAGGAAGAACAAAAAAGGCAGTATTTATTCTGACATTAAAAAAATCAAATGTAAACTGGCTTCAGTTTTTATTGTGTCAGTCCACCTGCAAAATCCTCTTCAGGCCCAGCACATCTTTAATGTGCAGAAGCTCTGTTTGATGCAGTTAAAATTGATCCCTGTATAGAAGGCATTAAATGAATACACCACTGTTTAGCGTTCTGAATTTCAAGAACATTAAAATCCTTAGAAGTTAAATAATTTAGAAGTTATTATTATTGCGCTCAAGTTCAGCATTCACTGTAACATCAAAGTGTTCTGAGTTGGCAGCACTCCTTGCTGACTGCTCAGAAGGAACAGCAGGCTGCACTGGAGGCATTTCTTCAGGAAAAGAAAAGGAGCAGCTCAAGATTTACCTGGTTCCCAGAGAAAAAAGTACAAGTTATGGGACTCTGCAGGTGTCAGCACAGGTGACCAGGAGATCCCATCTCAGAGCTGAAGTCCAGCTGGAAGCATCCACTGGTGATGGTTTCATTGGTTGGGATGGAGATTGTCCATGTGAGGACAGCAAGGTTGGGAACTTTGAACCTTACTGCTGCAAAGCCAAGGGATAAAACAAGACAAACAAGGAGAATTTCTTCCACCACAGGCTCAAATTATGTGGCACAGTGTCTGGGGGAGTGAACAGGACCTCTGGTAAAAAACTTCAGAGCCAAGACAAGGTCAACATGCCAAAAACTCCTCCCAATGCACAAGTGACTGCAGGGACACTCATGGCACTGCATCTGTTACTTTGTGTGCTTGAATTAAAACACTGCAGAAATGCTATCAGCCTGGCACAGCTTGTAAAATATACTTTAAATTCTCTTAATTTTATATTTTTTAAGACAAAGGGTGACATTTTCTCCCGTGGAGATGTCAAGGACACCTAGCTGGAAGGAGAACAAGTAGATTTATGTGAAAGGCAGCATACACAACAACCTTCGTGCCTTGTATGAACTGTGAAATCAATTAACATTTCAGGTATTAATACCAGAGTAGCAGTAGTAGCAGCTGCCATCTTCTTTATGCTACTATGCAAGCTGACCACAGAAATTCAATACAAGAGAGTGTAATTTTCACTTCTTTAATCAAATCGGTTTACTGGTGAATTGGGAAGAAATAGGGTGTTGTAATTACCACGGCCTGATTCTACAAGTCACTTGCAGGATAAGCCCAAGGCTTGTGCAAGATGAATTGCATGGCCCTTCTTGAACATTAAACCTAGTGCACAAATCCACTTTTATATAAATCCTAAAATCGATTTATTATATTCAAATTCTAGAAACTTGTCAGACTCACTGATTGCCACTGCTGACAATCAGTAGAACCTGTGTTCTGCTGCCGTTTTGGTTAACTGGAATAAGTTAGAATTTTTATCAGGAGGCTGGATTGGAGCAGGCAGGATATGGCCCCATGGGTAACCTCCTGCCCTACCGATACCTGCGGCCAGTGCTCTTGGGGCAGAAGGAGCTGTGCTCCTGCAGAACACCTTTGGGACTCTGCTGCCTTCCTAAAAGGCTCCTAAGAGACGTTAATACGCCAGCATTATTGTATCTAGAATATTTATTATACTGGATGCTCATAGCATAAATTTGAAACGGATGTTATGTATTTAAACCATTAGTATGATTCAATAAAGCGATTCGCGTGCGAAACTTTACATTCTGAAAATGGTGCTGCACGGTGCTCAGAGAGAGAGGGCGGGATCTCGTCCTGCCGTTCGTAGCAATGGCGATGCCGCCGGGACGCTGCGCAGCCAACAAAGGCGGCTGGTCAGAGGCAGCGCACGGGCCGCAGGCGCTGTGCAGGCGGGCCCGACAGTGCCCGGCTAACGGGATGTGCAAGGAAAGGCGGCATCGCTCCGGGACACAGTTCCCGGGCGCGCCCCGGCACCTAGGGGGGGTGACCTCGGCCGGGCCCAGGCACAGGGGCCGCAGCGCCGGCGGAGGGGCTGAACCGCCAGAGCTGGCAGCGTGTGGCTCCTCCCGTCCTTTGTTGGCCTGGAACCGGAGCAGCGGCCGCGGGCTCTGCCCCTGGCTGCCCTTCGAGGCCTGAGGCGCTCGGGCACGGGGAGAGCCCGGCGGCCCCCGGGCAGCGTCTCCCACAGCACCCGGGTGCCGCCGGCTTCGGCGTGGGGAGATCGGCCCCGGCGGCCGGCGCGGTTCTGCCCCCCCCTCACCGACCTGTCCGGGCTGCGGGAGGCCGCGACCCGGCCCCGGGGCGCTCCGCGGCCCCGCAGCCTCCCCGCCCCCGGCACTCTCCAGGGAGCCGTTCCACACGGAATCACACGGGAGCGTCTCCCCATCTGTGCCGCCGAGCACCCCCACCCCCACCGCCCAGCCCCGCAGCCTCCTGCCATTATGTTCCTCCGACGCGGGGCCGGGCCGCGCCGCGGGCCGTAGCCCTGCCCGAGCCCGCCGGCTCCGGCCGCAGCAGGTGTGTCGCATGGGGACCGGAGGTTGCATGCTTTGGGGTCGCTTCCTCCCGGCCCGGCGGCGGCCGGGGCCCCGCGGGTACCCGTGCAGGGACTGCCCGGGCTGGCGGCTCCGGGCCGGCCGGCCGGGGGCGGATCGTTCTCCCCGCCGCCGAAGGGGCCACGGCCTCTCCTCCCCGGCCATCTCCAGGGTTCGCAAGGCCCGCTCGGACAAGGCCAATTCGGGCTGGGAGCGCGCAGACCCGCGGGGAGGTGCCCGGGGCCGCGGCAGCCCGGAGGAGGGAGCGGCCCCCGGACCGAGGGGCCGAGGGTGGGCCGGCCGCGGTTGCGGCCGCAGCAGCCTGTTTGGGGAAGACGGGCCGAGGCAGCGGAAGAACATGGTGGTTCTCCCCAGAACGGGGTGGGGATGAGGGATGCGAAGAAGGTGTCTCCGCAGGGAGGGGTGCAGGGTTGTGCCCGAGACCTCTGTTCAGTTGCAGGTGCAGCCAGGGGCAGAGGGGCTTGCCGGGGTCGCCCACCCGCCCGGAGGGAGCCCTGCAGAGCAGCATCTCCCGCAGTCTCCGAGAGGAGGGGGTTTCAGCGCGTAGGCGGAGGTGGTTACTGGTGTTCCCAGAGCAAGGGTAAGTAGCCAAGAGGAGCGGGGTGGCTGCTGTCTCGGTCTGGGTGCCTGTCGGCCATGCAGGAGGAAGGCCTTTGCGTGGCCGAGGTGAAGGGGAGTGGGCAGGAGCAGAGCGGCCACGGTCACAGGTGGGTGCGGACCCCCGGAGCGGCGTGGGCACCGCAGGGGCCGAGACCCTGGGCAGGCATCGCCTGAGAGGCGCAGGGCCGGCCAGGCGGTCGGTCCGCACAGTCTGCGGGGTGGGAGCTGCGCAGAGCCCGGCCGGGCCTCCCCAGCCGGCGGGTGCGAGCCGGGGGCGGGGGGGGCTGCCCAGCCGTGGGGCTGCAGCTCGCTGCTTCTCAAGGCCTCCAGCATAATCGAATAGCAAAAGAACAAAAAAAAAAAATCAAAAAAAATCAGTGTAGCAGCCAAGTCGGTGCTGCGAGGAGGGAGCAAAGGAACTATTTTGTAGGCATCTTGCTGCTGCGGAAATGGATTTCTTGAGGGGAGGGAGGCGCGTCTGTGGGTACTCTGTAGTAACGCTGCTCAGAGCACAGAAAATGCCACTCGGGCGGCCCCAGATGGAACGAGGAGTGGGGAGGGCAGATGGGAGAAGCCCTTGATCGGGCACCCCATGGCCGTGGGCATGAGGGGGCAGATGTGACGTGTGTGAGTAGCCACCTCTCATCTGAGGGAGCAGAGGGGTAGCAGCCCAGGTTAGCAGCCTGTCTCCCAGGGCTGTGGCCGAGCCTGCCTGGTGCTGCAAGAGAGATCCTATGAGGATTTTTATTGCGGTCTCTTTGTTAGCTACAGACAGGCACGCACACACAGCTCTCAGCCAGGTTGTGGGAGGTAAGTGGGGGAGGCGAGCAAGGGAGCGTGCGGGGGGCTCTGGGGAGCAGGGGCTGCTTGGGCCGGGCAAGAGGGGAGCCGGGGCACAGGGCTGTGTCGGCCCACGCCACACAAAAACCAGCCCCTGCGATTTTCAGGGTCTTGTTGGCAACTCAGCAAGGGTTGCCATAGCTTTTTATGTAGGGTGACCAGAACCGGCTGGAACTGGTTTGAGGCAGATCAGCTCCTGAACACAATGCAGTCACTGAGCTACTACACTGGGATAGCTTCCTCCCTTCATGGCAGCCAAAAGCAGAGGAGCTTGCAGAAAGATACCATCCCAAAACAGTATGTGAATGCACACTTTAGACACACAGCACTGGTATGTGGCTAACGTAGTCATAAAGGGTTCTGTATGTAAATGTACATATTTGCAGTAACTGAGATTACTTTGGCTTTTCGTGCCTTTTTATGCTTAAGGAATGGGCAAGAGCTGAGATTTATGACCCTTACTAAAATATTTTTGCTTTGCAAGGGTGGGACACTGGTTATGCAGTCTATTTTAAAACTAAACTAAATAAAATGGATTGAATTATTTGTAATTGTAGTTATGCTTGTGACTGAGGATGCTTTGCATGCTGTTTTATTTACAGGGTGCTGTCTTGTGGTTTGCTTCTTTAGGAGACATTAAGGGGGGGTTTGCTGTGCCTTTCTCTAAGGCCAGAAGGAAACAATATTGTAGAATTGTGCATAAAAGCATTGAAAAGATGCTGTAAGGCATACTCGTTTTCCCTTTTTTTTTCCTTGTAGGCCTATTGATTGGGGCTGCCTTTAACCCTTTGGTGTTTGCAGAGGTAATGCGGCTGTGGCAGTAACTGAGCGCTGGCTAAAAAAATCTCTCAAAGGTCAAGGTTCACAAGGTGAGACGTGGTGGTTTGGGCTGAATATAACAATAGCGTGGAGGTACATCCTGATTGCACATTTGGCACATTAGGAAGGAGTCAATTGTTTAAGTGTTACTGAAGAAATGCTATCAAGGTCCTCCAGTTTTAATAGGATTAAAGCTATTATTTGTAAAGACTTACTGATATCTTGGCTAAATACAGTATTTTCATTGAAATATATCCAGATACGTGGTTTTTTTCACAGTGTAGTGATACGAATAGGCCTCTGAATGACAGTCTTGAATTGTGGACCAGTTGTGGCAGGGAGCTGTTCTGTGCTGTATTAGAGACTCACACGTGCAGAATTTGCTGTCTGGTTATTTACATGTTACTGTTTGACCACATCTCAGTGACCCAATACTTGGTTTTTAATTAAGGTCTTCGGTGTTAAACATGTACTTAGTATTGCCTACAGACAAAAAAGCCTGTGCCAAAGAAATAGTATGGATGGCTTCTCTTAAACTGTTTTAACCTGGGGAGGATTTTGCAGCAGCTAAGTGGAAAGATATATTTTGGGGGACTGGATGGAGCTCCAGTTCATTTTCAGTGGTGTGAATTATGATATTGTGCATAGGAAACCGGATGGGCAGTGCAGCAGCTGCAGGGGGGGTGACTTGCTTTTAACTTAAAGCAATGGATAATGATAGAATTTTTAGTTTTTCCTTCTCAACTAGAAAATACAAAATGTGTACTTAGATTTGAGCTGATGTTTTTATCTTATTGTGAAATCTGAAGGATTCAGAGAGAGGGAGAGGGGCAGAGAGAAGGAAGCAGTAATGAATGTAGCAAAGGGAAGAACAAAGGCTGTTAGAGCTTGCACAGAGGATCACTAAACATTTTGCCTGGGGGATTCTTTTGCTAGAACTGTTACTTCCTATAACAGGAAATCAGCAACTCTAGAATCCTAACCAGTGTGATTTTTTAAAAAATCTTCCCAGTCCTGGCTGTGTTAGCTGGTTTGGTAATCTACAATCAAGATAATATGGAGGCAGAACATTGGAAATACTCTGTTGTGGTGTGAAATGAGGGTTCTTTCCTCTGTGCTCAGCAGAATAGACAGTCCTAAAAGCCTTGAGAGGTTGTGGATACCGGGTAAGTTGTGTGCTGGCTGCTATAGGGTGACAATACAAAGGAACTTTTTTGTTTCTGACTGCAGTAGATTACGTAAGGCATTGAGCTATTAATTGTAGAAAAGTGAAAATAGCATGCTAACATTTGGCCTGAAATTCTGAGTTTGTGGGCTTTACTGCAGCTGTGGTGTGTTGTTTTTCAGGTTTGATAGAGCAGTGAATAGCTTGTGGTGGAGCAAAATGCCTGACAGATCACAGTGCTGGTTTCTGCTCCTGTTCTTCAGCATCGGGATGCAGAGGGTCTATATTTGACTATAGATGTCTGTAGCAGAATGATGCTTGCAAACAGGAATTCTTGGTGCATGGTAGGAATAGGATCTCTTCCGGATGAGGATGCATGTTCTTTTCCAAGTGTCAGCTAAAATTCATATATTACACAAGAGTATCTTTTGGGATTTTTTTTTTTCCTTCTGCCAGAATGGTAGGCAGCTTTGAAATTCTGAGTCCTTGGGTTGTGACAAAATTCCTTGAATCTGTTTTGTTTGGGTTTTTGAATGCTGTCTGTATTATGAATTTTTATTTTTAGCAAAGGAGATTTTGAATTTGCAGGGATTTTTGTTGGCTGTAAGATGAGAAAACTGAATAGATGGAGTCTGCAGTGTTCTTGGTGAGTTGTCTTTTTTCAGTCTAGCAATATCTGTAAATGCTCTTCATCAGGAGATTTGGGTTGTGCATGCAGGCCAGCTTTCCAGCAGCAAATGCTAATGCTGGAGGGCTGGTCTTCTGTATCAGCACCCAGGATCTCATTTTGCTCTGATCTCAGTTACTTGATCTCCAGAATGAGGGTAGGGATTTATCACATTCCAAGTCCCTTTGGAATGAATTGACTAACTGTTGTTTCCCTAACCATATGCCTATGTGTTAAAATACAAATGTGCAGCAGAGTACCAGGAATATATGGTCGGAAAAACCCAAACTTGACCCTAATATTCTCAGGCCTGCTTGTTGCCCTGATGGGCCCTGCCTGCCTGGGAGAGGTCTCTGGGAAGCTGCAGCTGCTTATGCTGTGCTTGGGCCACAATTGCCATCCACTTCAAAAAAAGTGCCTTAAAGGAAAGAGGTGGGAAGCTTGTGCCATTACAATGTAATTTGAGTCTGCATTAGTTTGAGAATCTCAAAATTCTCTTCATTGTTGTTGTGCATATGCATTATTCACTTGTTAGTGCCCCAGACTATTTTATATGTAGAAGAACAAAATGAAGCCATGATTGTAATTAATTTCTAAGTAGACTGCAAAAAGAATGGTATGTAGATTTTCCTGCTTTTTAGGAATTCATCTCTGTTTTATGAGGGATTTTGGAAGTGGCTAGACCCAAACCCTGGCCTGTACCTCTTGATAAATACAGGTGGTTTTCATGCGGCCAGCTGGGGATGGGCTGTTCAGCCCCATGTTCTGCATAAGGAGATTCCTTGCTCATGTGTTGAAACATCCCTGTTCTTTTTGCTTGCCAAAGGTTGATTGTCCTGGACTTTGAACCAGCTGTGTGTGGTTTCCTTCAAGCTGTGCTAGCAATGGTTCAGATTCCAGAAGATTCCCCTCCTTTTTCCCTTCTTGTTTTCTGATACCAAAAGAGAACCTGAGATACCCAGTTCAAAAATTGATGTGTTGGACTAAAGGATGAGGCTCCTAAGGAGTAATAAACAACAAGTAACACTGTTTTGGCTGTCAGAATGGTGAATTAAGTCTTTTACTCATTGAGTCTTGAGCATGGAAACAAATTGGATTTTCCCCTTTTTTGAAGGTAGGAAGATATGGTGTATAATATAGAAAAAGTAGGTTCTTGGGATAAATTTTAACTGTGAAACACCCCATACTTCACAGAAATGTTTACATTAGGACTGGCATGACCTTACTGATGCTGTGGATGCTAAATGGATGCTAGATAAGACTTTTGTCCTGAGAAATGGAAATTTCTTAGGGTAAGATTTACTTTGCTTATTACAAAAGGAATTTCTGTGATTTGTGGAAGGGGTGTTTGGGTTTTGCAGGTCATGGGCCCTTTGACAGTGAAAAAAAACCTGTAGTTATTGTATATGATCATGAGAGCCATTGCTGACTGTGGTTGAAGTGGCCTCTTTCACATCCCACTTGCCCTGAGTATGTCAAACCAGGCGTGACTGTGATTGGAGATGTGGTTCCCATTTCCTGAAGAAGGTTTTGTGGTTAGATTAGCGTTTTGCTTTGTCTGTCTACAACGCTTGGCTTTCAGAGCAAATGACTGGAAGTGTAAGTCAGTCATAATTACTAATAACCAATCAGCTGCTCATAATCTGTGTATTACGATGAAGTTTGCTTAATGTTAGTATATATGTTCCTATAATTCTGATTGAATCCTTTATGTCTTCTTTACCTGATGAAATTTCTTGTCACAGCAATACAGAAACCAAAACCCAAATAAGTATGGTTTTATGCTGGTTAGGCTGGTATTATTGCTCCCTGTGTAGGCATTTTCTTCTAGAATGAGCTTGATGTTACTTAGGCATCATTACTCTTGTCTGGAAGTGGAGTAGCTATTCCAGATTACTGGAATTTTGCTCTGGAGTAGTGTGTCTGCCTGGGATTCAGTAGAAGAAATGGACTAATTCCCAGAACCAAGACGATGCCATGTGCCAGACCCTGAAAAGAGGTGGCTCGGTGTTCTCTCAGTGTTCTCATTTCACAAAACTGGAAAGAATGCTGGTGTTTTTGGAAAGACGTGCAAAAGAAAAGGTCTCCATCCTAAAGGGTGCACAGTCCACAAATGTATGTAGTACAAACAGTGGTACAAATGAATTTAGGGCAGGTAAAGGAATGTAGTCACAAGAACATGAATGCCATAGGTAGATGAAGATTAAATTTGGTGGTTTTCCTATTTCCTTTGATAACAAATGGACTTGCTGCTGAGGGAAGCTGAAGTTGAGTGGTTTTCTGAACAAAAGCAAGGAGTTTGAGATTTAAGTGGAATTTGAAGGCAAAGGGTAGGAATTCAGTAAGGTAGAAAAGATGGTCTGGTCAAGTTAAAGCAATTGTATGAAGTTGTTAGACTTGTGGTTTAGCTATTTGGAGGATCTGGATGAATAGGAACGTGAGTGTTAAGGAGGAAAAGTTGGTTGGTTCTTCAGAGGTTAAGGATTAAATAAAAGTAAAACTCGAGCATGTAAGACCATGCTTGTCATCCTGAAATGATAGAAGCCTTCATGCGTACGGGATGTTAATTGCAAAAGTATTGGGAAGGGAGGAGGATTTTGCCATTTCTGGAAAGCTTGAAGCTGATCTTATGCCTGATAGACAAAAACTAGGGGTCTGAGAAGTTTGGAGATAGGACCTGGTTGGGAGCTGCCAGGTTATTCTATTTCCTTGTCTTCATTAGGCTGTTGAACTTCCCCAGAACGATTCTAACTGGAGTGTTCCCAATTGTTTGGCTTTACCCAGAAAAGTACCTTTTAATCTCAGCAACAGTTTCTAGGCAGTTTGGTCTTTCTGTGGAGAATGCTGGGCCTAATCTGCAGGTGTCCTGAAGCCAGAGCTACAAGATAAATCTGACTTGACAAGTGAGAAGAAATGTGTGTGTTTCTCTGTTGTGTCCCCCCATCTCAACAGAGAACATGAAAGGGTAGGTTTGTTTTTCCTCATATGGCTAAAGTCTTTCCACCTGGGACAGGTGCACATAGAGGGGTTGAGGAAGAGTGATAACATTTCCATGCAGTAAAATAAAAATCAGTTCCAGAAGCAGCTGTTTACTTCTAAGTCCTGCTTGTCCTGCTTGCTTCTTCTACTGTCAGAAAAGAGTTCTCATGGTGTGGTTCTTGTTTTGACATAATTCCCCAAGTGAGTGCTTCACTGGACGTGGTATCAGGTGTACTGGAGTAAAAGGCTGACAGGGAGAAGCAAGGTAGTGGAACGGACAAGGAGTGCCTTGCTTTGGCTAAAATCTGTGCCATCTTCTTCATGGTATTCATAGGAAACATTTGAGATGTGTTTCCAAAGAAACAGCAACATAGGGAGTCATGCACATGTGCTTTGGGAAAGCATGAGCACAAATAAACCACTGCTGGTTCACCCCCAGAATTTACTTCCAGTAAGATACTGACGCACAGATACGGGGTGGGTGTTGTGACTGAAGAGATTCAGGAAAACCATGTAGTAAAGGTATATTCAGAATCTGTTATTTCAAGTTTTTAAGACTCATTCTCTTCCCAGAAGTTCTCTCAACCACCATCAGAAAAGCAGAACCCAGAAGCATTTCACCTCACTGCTTTGTGGCTCCCTAGCTGTGTAATTCTATTTGCCATATCCAGATTTTTTCCTTGTTACCTTTATCATTGAATGATAAGTAAGCAAAGTAATACTTGAATTTTTAAATAAACTGGTTTTCTGTATGACTTTTCTCAAGCATTCTCAGAGCACTTTTCAAAGAAATTCCAGTTCCTGGAAAATCATGATTTCCTAGGGAACCAGGAGCTTGCCTTATTTCCTCTTCTGAAGTATTTACAGGCATCATGTTGACCCAGAGAAGGACTAGACTCATGGTTTGTCTGGCAGCCAAGGTGTCAGTTGATTTTGATCTTGGATAAAAGGCAGAGTTTTATTCTTAAAGGAAAGAGGTACTAAAAGGTTTGTAGAGGGGAAAAAACAAAAAGGCGGGGAGGGGGGAAGGGTATGGCTGCAGAGTCCTGGCAGTTGTGGTGGAAACATAGTTTATATACTCAAGATGGGTGCCCTAGAATATTGAGGAAGAGAGTAATAAAATGGCCAGGTTAGAACTTCTCTTCCTTGTGTATCACAACTGACTCAATCTCCCTTTTTGTTTAACTTTGATTGCTTGAAAAGTGTAAAGAATGAGAGAAGTTCTTCATAAGGGCAACAGTAGTTCTCAGTAAAGGACAACTGTGTCTCCTCTGCTGGGCAGTTGTGATCTTAAACATACTTGGAGGAATTGTGTAAGCAGGCCTTAATTCATTGTTATGGGTAAATGTAAAACTCCAGGATATGTAATTAGAGGAAGTTTCAGACTAGGGAGACTATCTAGCTCTTTTTGAGTGTATGCAACAAATGTAAAAAGACACCTATGGACAAATGTACAACCAGAATGCAACTAATTAGTATCCCGGATTATGAGGAGCTGTGTCAAAGCTTTCTGTCATTTTACATGGATTCGATGTGCTTTGGTATCTGCACATCTTTTCCATTTAATCCTCATAGAAACTTGCTTTGTGGTTTTGATAATATGCATACATCTGTTTTTGTATTAAGGATTTCATAAGTTAGAGGGCCCAAAACCATTGTGTGAACAGTGTAAACAAATTTCCAAACCCTTCTACATTTATTTGAAGCTGTTTCATGAAATGTCTGTGTCTATTCCAGTATACTTGAAAAATACTCCTCAGTTGCATTCTCATAGTCCACAATGACTTCCAGGTAGCCAGTGTTGATGAATACCTAAGTCTTACAGATGTTTATTACTCTTCAGATTAATAGCTCAACTGTTAAGGAAAGTCAAGACTTAAGAGAAATTACAAGTGTCTTGTGTTATTTTTATGTACATCCAGGTATTTTGCAGTCTTGGGTGGGTGAGGATAGAAGGGAGTGGTGTAGGAGGGGGAACAGGAAGAAAGTCACTGCAATTTGGGCCCAAAATAAAATTACCAGATTACCATCTGTGGAGTTTATGAATTACTGTGGTTCTTGGTGTAATAATGCAACTGTATACTTGGACTGGAACACTGTTCTGTAATGTATCATCTCTGAAAACACTACTTCAGAAGTGAAATAACACTTCTTTGCATGGCAGATGTGAACAAGTACTTGTTTTGTATAAGACTGTGCTACTAGAGCTTAAAGTGATGACTTTCTGTTTATTTTACAGATTTTCGTACAATCAAATACATGGCCATGGGGGATATGAAGACCCCAGATTTTGATGACCTTCTTGCAGCCTTTGACATACCAGACATGGTAGATCCCAAAGCAGCTATTGAATCTGGACATGATGACCACGAAAGCCACATAAAACAGAATGCTCACGCAGATGAAGACTCCCATGTCCCATCATCATCTGATGTTGGGGTGAGCGTCATCGTGAAAAATGTGCGTACTATTGATTCTTCCGAAGGTCTGGATAAGGATGGCCACCATTCCACAGGCAATAGCTTGCACAATGGCTTCCTAACATCAGCAGCTCTTGAGAGTTACAGCAAAGATGAAGGGAAATCACTTAAAGATGATGGGTCAGTTTCTGAGACTACACTGAAGGATTCAGCTTTCAACCAGTTCAGCCCAATATCAAGTGCAGAAGAATTTGATGATGATGAGAGAATTGAGGTAGATGACCCACCAGATAAAGAGGAGATGCGTGCAAATTTCAGAGCAAATGTCTTGGCAGGATCTCTATCTCAGCAGGAATATGACAAACTAAAGGCACTTGGAGGGGAGAACTTAATTAAATCTGGAATCACTGTTTCAAGTAGCATAGATAAAAATAAAACTGCTAAACGAGAGACAGAGACAAACTCCATGAATTTAGGTGTCTATGAGCCTTTTAAAACTCGAAAAACAGAGGACAGGTTACTAAAAGACAATTCTGAGAAGCTTCTTGAGAACAGGGTACTTGATGGAAAACTGAGTACTGAAAAATGTGATGCAAATCTTGCCAGCATTTCCCAGTCCAAAGCGAAGTCATCAGCAAAGCTTTCGTCCTGCATTGCTGCAATCGCAGCACTGAGTGCTAAAAAGGCAGCTACAGATAGCAGTAAAGATTTACAGTCTAATTCAGGAGAGCCTTCTCCATTACCAAAAGACATGAGTGAAAGTCCCCGGGCTATTGAAAAATCTCCTGAATCTCAGAGTCTCATTGATGGTGCTAAGAAGCCATCTGTCAAACCGCCCGATAGTCCCAGAAGCGTCTCAAGTGAGAACAGTAGCAAAGGGTCTCCATCTTCTCCCGCAGGGTCGACACCAGCAATTCCTAAGGTTCGCATAAAAACCATCAAGACTTCTTCTGGGGAGATCAAGAGAACTGTTACTAGAGTTTTGCCAGAAGTCGATTTGGACCCTGGTAAAAAGGCAGAACAGAGTGCTTCCATGGTAACCTCCATGACATCTCTCCTGTCCTCACCAACTTCAGCTGCTGTTCTCTCCTCTCCTCCCAGAGCTCCTCTGCAGTCCTCAGTTGTCAGCAATGCAGTTGGATCTGCAGAACTTGCTCCCAAGCAGGTCACTATCAAACCCGTGGCTACTGCCTTCCTGCCTGTTTCGGCAGTGAAAACAGCAGGTTCCCAAGTGATCAATCTGAAGCTGGCTAACAACACCACAGTGAAAGCCACTGTCATCTCTGCTGCATCCGTGCAGAGCGCCAGCAGTGCCATTATCAAAGCTGCCAACGCCATCCAGCAGCAGACAGTTGTGGTGCCAGCATCGAGCCTTGCCAGTGCCAAACTTGTGCCAAAGACAGTCCATCTTGCCAACCTTAACCTTTTGCCTCAGGGTGCTCAAACCACCTCTGAACTGCGCCAAGTGCTAACAAAACCCCAGCAGCAAATCAAGCAGGCAATAATTACTGCAGCTGCCTCCCAGCCTTCAAAAAAAGTGTCTCGAGTGCAGGTGGTGTCATCTCTACAGAGCTCTGTAGTGGAAGCATTCAATAAGGTGCTGAGCAGTGTCAATCCCGTACCAGTTTACATCCCAAACCTTAGCCCCCCTGCCAATGCCGGAATCACGCTACCAACACGAGGTTATAAGTGTTTAGAGTGTGGCGACTCGTTTGCTCTCGAGAAGAGCCTGACCCAGCATTATGACAGGAGGAGTGTGCGAATTGAAGTGACTTGTAATCATTGTACAAAGAATTTAGTTTTCTACAATAAATGTAGTCTCCTGTCCCACGCTCGTGGGCACAAGGAGAAAGGCGTCGTGATGCAGTGTTCCCACCTGATCCTAAAACCAGTCCCAGCAGATCAAATGATAGCATCTCCTTCCAGCAATACCGCTGCGGCCGTGCTCCAGAGCCCAGGGGGAGCTGGCACGCACTCCGTAACAAAGATCCAGACTGGCTTAACTGGGACAGTGATCTCGGCCCCTGCGAGCTCTCCTGTCATTCCAGCAATGCCGCTAGATGAAGATCCATCGAAACTCTGTAGACATAGTCTAAAGTGTTTGGAGTGCAATGAAGTTTTCCAAGATGAGACATCTCTTGCAACTCATTTCCAGCAGGCCGCAGACACAAGTGGACAAGTAGAGTATCCTATGTTTACATTCCAATGTTTCATCTATAAGCCTAGGAGACTTTGGATATGTTTTTACTTTCATTTAGCTGTTAATTATCTGAACCTCTGTGATTAAAATGATAAACAAAAACCATGAAAAGTCTTGCAAGCACTTACATAGTGAATGTCAACACTTCTTAAATAAGACTTTTTCCTAGAATCTTTTTAGGCCCCTGAAGTCTGAAATTGACACTATATATTTTTGATAAAATTTAACATTAGATTTCTTACAGCTGAACATTATAATACAGAAAATAATAATGGGTTTTACTAATAATATGTTAATGCTTCTTTCTGTGCTTTGGAATTTGACTAGCCTGTGGAATCCACTTAATTGGCACCCTCATTAACAGCCCGTCTATTCAACCTGAATGATAGCTCCAAGTGATTCATTCTCGATTGGTCTTCAGGTTTTAGAGTTTTCACCAAGTGCCCTAAGTGAGCGAGGCATTCCCCTCACGTGCAGGGAGGGACTCAGGCAATGACAAATGGCACACTGACTACTGACAGGAATGCCTGCTGTTTGCCTCCGCTCTTCCTCAGAAAGTGCAAAGTGCTGTTCTCACTTGCACGTCTTCCCTTCTGTGTGACTATTGGTTTAGTTGGTTGGGTTTCTTTTTCTCTTACAAATGCTAATGAGTTCAACTTAAAAACCATTTGAAAATTCTTTACTAATGTATGCGGCCTGACCTGAAAGAAATACATCATTCAATAAAACTTAATATTAATCAGTGTGCGATGTATTTTATAATCCTGTCAGAGTGAAGGTGGTTAATTAAATGATATGGTTGGATCTCTGTTGGGGTGTGCCAATTAAAAGGGATTCTGCTGTGTTTTAAAGCATTCAGGTGAGCTTGGTTCTCCAGCTTCTTGCTGCAGGGGAAGGTGAAAACCTGCAAGCATGCTCAAGACAGGAATGCCCTAGGAGTCTTCCTGGGAATCACACAACAGTGGACAAGCTAAAGATTTTTAAATCCTGCAGATAGGAAAAAATGCTCTTGTCCCAGGAGCACAGGCAGGTTCCTGTTAGGATATATTCACGACATGTAGGACCTATCCTGTACCATGAAGCAGCTCCACTGCACCTACCACTACAGGTAGTAATGTAAAGAGATTTGCACGTGGAAATAACCTTGATTATGTGGCTCTGCCTTAGCTCCTCCCTTTAACTGGCTAGCAGAGTTAGAATGAAATAGCCTGGATTCCAAGTGGAATACCATGCAAGTGAATTTCTCTTTGTAAGATAGTACAAGTGTGCGTACCTAAGGGAGTTTCCTCCAGCAGAACGTGTCTATCCATAGATGTTGCTGCAGTGCTGAACAGGATCTAATAGCTGACCATGAGTATATTCTGCACCAGCTCAAGTTGCTTAATACTGACGGTTTTTAGCTAACTGATTTGGTGGCTTATTGACTAGATAGGATTTTTCCCATAATAAGCCCATTAGGTAAGATTCCTTCTAAGATCCAGCTGTCCTTGCTAAAACCTATTGGTTTTGGTACTGGAAAATCAAGCAAGTAAGAAGTGCCAAGACAAAACAGTTGGGTGAGAGACAGAGAACAGGTTGGGAGGATGAGGCTAAAATAGAAATGGAAAAAGAGAACAAAGATAAAATGATGTTCTCACTTTGGGGTGTGAGGATTTTTGTCTTTATGGCCAAGTAAACTAAACCTTTTGCCCTTCCCTTTCTCCCTCTGTCTGGTGCTTTTTCCCTATTGCTGCTGAGTTTGCTCTCCATACATGTCCTTTAAGTACTGTTTATCCTGGTCATTTACTAAAGGAAAGCAGTTGCAATGTTCACAGAATGTCAAATGCAGCTGCAGGGAGGTGGAGAGAGAAGTGTGGGTTCCCAGGCACTGCTGTTCAAGGAGGGAAGCCCCTAGAGCTGCAGGATCAGCTGGCATTGCCTGCTGCCTGTCAGGGTGTTTGTGTATCCTCATGGAAACTTGCTCTGCTTAAGAACTGCAGGTTTAAAAAAATCCCACAAAACACCGAGTGAAAAGAAGCGCTATTTTAATGTTCTTCCATTTGAAAAGAACACTTAATAAATGTAGTTTTAAATGTTCTTTGTTGAAATATCCTTTTAAATATTAAT
Source organism: Periparus ater (assembly GCA_032357785.1). Lineage (NCBI taxonomy): Eukaryota > Metazoa > Chordata > Aves > Passeriformes > Paridae > Periparus > Periparus ater. The sequence goes on from CM063636.1 coordinate 83,748,579, forward strand.
TAAACATTTTTCATAGTCTTTTTCATATGTCAAGCAGCCACTGTTTTTTACATTGTGTTTGGTTGCATCCTGTAGGGGTAGTGTTTCCTGGAGAAAGACTCTGTATAGGCATTTATTACTAATATGTTGCTACTTTTTCATTAGATGTTACCTCTTGAGAAATCAGAAGAAGTTATCCAAGATTTCTTGGATGAGAAATATTCTGACTTATTTTCCTTCTTAGTGCTTGGCACTGGCTTTTTGCTGTAAAACTGCCATTATTGTGGGGGGAAGAAGACAGGAAAGTTAGATGAGATTGTTATTTTTTTCTTTGGAAGAAAGAAAGAAAGAATAAAAAGAAACACTTAGATTTTGCAAACAAGTAATAGGAAAAAGGTTATTTGTAGTTTACTATTCTTTCTAGTACCCCTTCTAATTGCTCCTGAAATGGAAAATGTATAGTTTGGTGTTTCCAATGAGTAAGTAGCTGCTTTTATATTCCTGTTATGAAGGCAGAATGTTTTGCTTAAAATAAGCAATGGTAATCTTAGCAATGAAAATACATTCCCTATAAAGTTGTTACCTTTTTCTAATTTTTTATTGCCATTAATATTCCTGTTAAAGGAATATTAACCCTGACTCACTGACAGGTTTTCTGGCTGAATGAAACCCTCATCACTTGCTGGGGGGAAAAGGTAGCACATCTGGGCTAATGAATGTTAATATTTCTCTTAGTTATAGATAGGAGTATATGGCTCCCATGGAAACTGCATAGCTCATTTCCCTTCATACTCAGCGTATGTGTGTATCTTTATTTTCCACCTCCACCATTTTTCCTTCTAACCCTTTTTTTTTTCTGAAACTTTGACTTTAAATGCAGGCAGGTGATGATTTTCACAAACTGTGTTTTATTTTGGTGTGGGTTGGAATGAGAGACTGGAAGTTAATGCCACCTTAAGCCCAAAATAAAATGGTAAGCAAACGTGCTGAATGTCAGAATTTCGCAGTAGATGCTTCTTGTTCTACTGTAATCAGTTAAAATTAAACATTTTCTGTACTCATTGAAATAGCAGAGCAGGGGCCTTAGCTAAGAGCATTATTGGCTTGTTGGGTCAGCAAATGAGTCTGGCAGCTTGCTGCAAAATCAGGAAGATCACTAAGCTGGAATGTTGTGTGGCTCTTCTGTGTATCACATCCCGGTTTCCTTCAGAAGTCCTGCAAGCCAAAGGCTTTGGAAGGACTATGAAACCTCCAAATGTTTCTATTACTGGAATAAGAAGTTCTGGTTTGCTGTTTTCTTACATAATCAAATGATGCTGGAGATCCACCAGTATTGTATTACGGCTTGTCAATACAGGAACAGCCAAGGAGAGATTTGGGGAATGGTACTGAGCCCAGTAAATGTGGTACTTATGGCTAGTTGTAGGGTTTTGCCTTTAGCTGAGCTTACAACAACGTTAACAACCCAAAACGGTTCTGGTCAGCCTGAGGCTGTGAGTCCCCCACTTCTGGCCACTGTTTGGTCAATTAAGGCCAAGTATTTGGCATTTCAAAGTGAATATTTCTGTGTGTCTCAATACAGCCTTACTGTGTCCCAAAGGCTCTGAGCAGGTGCCAGTTTGAAATCCCTGTAGATAGCTGAACTCAGGCAGAGCCTTGGAGGACAGCAGTGCATCTGCCCATGCTGAACTGTACTGTAGTGGGCTGACAGGAGCGCCAGTGGAATCTGCATTGCAGTGATGGCAGGTTTTCTTTGCTTAACATGCTGTATACGCAATGGTTTGCATTTTGCCATCTTGCTGTGTCAGGACATTGGAGAACTCTCATTGTACGAAGACTGTGCTCAACCACACTAGGCCACAGTGCTCCCAGAGCATTTATTTCAGGATGTCTTCATGCATATGTTAGTAAATAATTAATAATGCAGCTCTGGAGGTCTTTTTTTTATCAATATTCTTGCAGAGTATACACATCACTACATATGCCAGACTCTTAGAACATTCCTAAAAATATACATGTTAAAAAAAAATACTGATGTCATGAAGGAGTCTTGGGTTTGATTTTAAATCTTTGCAAGTCACTGGTGAGGTTCACAAGTCCCAAGCCATAAGAGACAATAGTGATAATTTGATTTTGGAGTTGTATATAGGCCCCTTGCACTATTAAGGTAATCTGGGAAGGCACCTGAGTAATATTTCTGTAAACCCATGCGTGTCTCCTGTGGTCAGTGGTGTATGAAGGAGCTTTGTGGCCCAGAATGCCAGTCAGTCTGGCTACCAGCACCTGCCAGCTCTGTCAGCAGGGCTTGTGTTTGTACTTGCCTACTGCTTTGGGTCCCATCCCAGTTATACCATTTAACCTTTATTTGCTATATTGCAGTGTTTGACACAAGACTTTATGTAGAGCTGAACCAAATCTTTTGTCTCATCTATTCTGGTTTATCATTTAGAAGACATGCAATATCTGCCAGATGCTGCTTCCTAACCAGTGCAGTTTTGCATCACACCAGAGAATTCATCAGCATAAATCTCCATACACGTGTCCTGAATGTGGAGCAATCTGCAGATCTGTCCACTTCCAGACCCATGTCACTAAGAACTGCCTGCATTATACCCGAAGAGTTGGGTTTCGGTCAGTATAATGATTCCTTTTGTTGTCAATTTACGTATAATTTATGGTTTTAAAAGCGATTTTCCATTTTCATAAGCATTGTTTGGACAATACCAGCTTCATGGGTTTAAGATTGTCATGGAAACAGTACTATTAGTACTAAAATTTTGGAATAAATACATTAGGATTCTGCTTTTTTCTGGGCATCCACTTTTGTATATGATTAAATCAGAATATTAGCTAGTATCACACAGATTCAGGACTTAACCGTTTATAAAGTCTAGAGAATTCAGATGCATTGTCTTAATTTCATTTTTTTAAAAAAAAAAAATCTTGAATTTTTTCAAAACACTGAATTTCAGATTGTTCTCTCTGGTAGAACAGTCATTTTCAGTACTTCCAGAATGCATGGTTGAGATGTTGATGGGCATACTGCACCTGTCTGGTTGTTCTCTTTTCTATGGCAAGTCAAGAATCCTTGGCTTTACATCACTTGGAAGCTGCCTTTCTCAAGCAGCCTTGTCTTTTGGTTCTCCTTTGTTTCTCTTCAGTTTCCCTTTGACTTTTACGTTTCCCTGTAATGGCAACTCACTGAGAAAATGGGGAGCAGAGGCATTTCATAGAAATGTTTCATTTTGAAAGACTTGAAAAAATGTTTTCTGTTAGAATTTTCCTTGCACTAAATGGCAGGCAGCACAGCAAGAGATCAGAAGAGCCACCCTTAGCCCGAGCTTTGCTTAGCACTCCAAAAACACGTCCACTTCACACTGTCTGCCTGCAAAAAGGCCATTCTACATCTTTGAGCAGGTAGCTCCTTCCACCCTTAAGGCGCCACAGTTCATTTTCCAGGGTGGCTGTGCAATCTTCCCCTAAGGAAAAAAAGCATTTTTACTGCATCAAGCCTCTGTTTTCAGCTCAAATCCATGGCCTGACACAACTCCAAGATCTTTTCATTTCTTTGGGCTCTTTTACCCTTTTCTCTCAAGCAGTAGTCTGTCTTGTCCTGCATTTCTTCCATCTGCTTCCCGCACTCCATTGCTCTTCCCTCTAATGTATGTCTTGGGTTTGTACACAGAATCACTTCTAGGGACTCCTGGCCTGCCCCAGTAACACCGGCTCTTCACCCCCTTCACTGGGGGTCACTGAACTTTTCAAGATGTTTCATAAACATCTCATGTCACACCAAGTCAGAATTTCTTGATGTGGTGAGACTGAACCAAAGTCACCCAGGCAAGCAAAAGGGTCTCTGGGAATGTTCCTGTCTCCCTCCTTACACTCCTCAGCCTCTACTTAGAACTGTGGTGCTTTTACCTGAGCAGCAGACCCTGTGTTGCCTTTCCAAAGGGCCTCTGCCAAGAAGTTCCCTTTGATTCCAGTTATTTAGGCTAGTTATCTAGCACTGAATCAGCTGAAAGCTTCAGCCTGAAGTTTCACTGCATCCTGCCAAGGTGAAAGCAAGAAGTTATTAGAACAGTCCCAGAACAGAGAGGAAGGCTTGGTCCTTAGGAACTGTGTCATATACAATGGTGGATGCTGAGGATCAGTTGTTATGTGGCATCACTAAAGAATAAAGAGAGTCCTGAGAAGGTGAAAATGCCACCTGGTCCTCTGGAGGAACAGCTCAGGAGCAGATGTGTTACTGAGTGTGTCACACTGTGAAGATGTGCTCTGCTCTGTATGAGCACAGAAGATCTTAACAGACCCAAAAAAGACCAGAATGATCTGCTTTAGAGAATGCATTGGGAAGCAGAGATTAGATGGGTATAAACTCAATGAATATTATTAAGAGTATAAAGTAAATGCCCAGAAAAAGAAAGGATGACACTTCATAAAATTCAAGGGTGATAAATTTTAAAAATAAAAAGGGATCCTTGAATGCAATGTAGAATTGTATTTCCTGCTCTATTGCTATCATAAGAGCACTAAAACTATTGAAAAATTAAATTGATATTTATATGACAACAATCATACTGCCATGATAGATGCTAAAATTAAAATTCTGGAAGGGTGGAGGTCTTCTACATTTAAAAAGTTTGTAAAAGTCTTAATGCAAAATATTGATCAGTAAGAAATTGTCTCATTTGGCAGGCAATTGCTGATTGCACTGTGTTCTTGGACTGATTTGGGAGCATTTGGTACCTGAGATGTAGGGCATTAAAGGGGACCATTGTGTATATAAAAATTCTTATGTTCTAATATTAATTCGATTTTTTAATTATTTCATTTTAGAATAGATGCAGAAAGGTCACTAATTTTCGACACAGCAGAAGTATGTTTTTGAAAAATATTTTCTGAATTCCCATATGATATATTGATCTGATAGTAGGGATTTGGTTTCGTTTTCCTGAGTTTCAATCCAAGTGCTGATTTGATTACATGTACAGAAAATCATTACCAGTATATCTTAATTAAATCTAAGCAACGGAAATGGTGAAAATATTTTCCTTACTGGTTTTCCATTTGGTGGTAGTTTCTAAATTGCTGTGGTGTACTTTAAACAATACCCTGCATGTGATGAAAATGCGTTCTGGCAGATCGCCTTCCAAATTTGCAGAAGATTTAAGCTTTTTTTGTGCAATCAATAGAGTATTTATCCACCTTTCTATCTGTTGTATTGTGATAACATAAAAACATGTTCTGACCTTACATCTCTTAGATTTTCAAATGAGAATGTGTGAAATTTCTTCCCCCTGACTTTGTGATCCACAAATCACTGGTTATGTTGATTCTTACGGGGTGGTTTAAGTTGACAAAGAAATGTAGTTTTATCCAGTTGTTATCAATGTGTGTTTCTCTCTTCCCTCTGCTTGAAAATCCATGTTGATTTTGTCCAGCACTGCTTGGGGCAGGGCTGCACTGACTCTCCTCCGCTCTCTCCGCAGCTGCGTGCACTGCAATGTTGTGTACTCTGACGTGGCGGCACTCAAGTCTCATATTCAAGGTTGTCACTGTGAAGTCTTTTACAAGTGTCCTATCTGTCCCATGGCATTTAAATCTGCTCCCAGCACGCACTCCCATGCCTACACACAACACCCGGGTATCAAGATAGGCGAACCAAAGTAAGCAAACTTCATCTTCTACTGCACTTGCCTGCATTTGAATGACCTGTGAAATTGCATTCTGCCCTGTGCTTGCAGTCGTAAAAGTCATCTCTGACATCCACCAGTTTGTCAGGCTGCTGGTAATGTGGGATTTCTGTAGTGCTTTCATGATTTTTCAGCTGGCAGTTCATTGGGCAAAGGTGACATTTCTCTGAATTCACTAGCAGGTCTTTAAGCATTGCATGCTACAAGAGTGTGAGTGCAAAATGTAATTACGCAAATTATTTGGACAGGTAGTCAGAGTGTTGCTCGTTCTGATGTTTTAATCTGTTTAGCTCGTTTACTTTTTTTACTGTGAATTAAAATAATGTGATTCCAAAAAGAGCTGCTAAGACTCATCAGTGCTTATGTGGTGATTTTCATAATGTGGTTGAAAAGTTGAGAAAAAGTGATTTTATCTGTTTATAAAAGCTTTTTTCCAATAGGTAATCTCTTTCTGGCTTAAAGCAGAAGTGGTTTCATTCTGTAGCTAGGAAAGTTCGCCATAAAGGTGGTAGTTGGCTGAAGGTGGTGACACAGGGCACAGGCTGGGCTCAGCTTCAGGGTCTTTTTTTAAAGCTGTTGGACACTGGTGAGCTCTGCTGAAGGCAGCAGGCGCTGCTGTGTGTGCAGACTCCTCTAGCCTTTGGGTCTGAGCCTCTCTGAGCACCCCTTGTCCTCCATCTGCCTCTTCCTCACTGCTACGAATGCTGTGTTCAGAGCAGTCAGGGATTGAGCTCCATGTTTTCTCTGGGGCGTGCACAGAGCACCAGCATGGTAACAATTTGCTGGCTCAAGAACCTAGAAGGGATCATGTGATGTAATAACCAGCGTTCCTAAGAGTTCAGTTTCTCACTATTTCTTCTAATATCTGAACAAGAGATTTTTTTTACCTTTGTTTACACCTCCGTCAAAGCAAAATGGCAACAAACTTGCCATGTTTGATACCAAATGAAGGCATTTCTGCCTAGTGGGAAGTGATACATTGTTTTAATTCAGTATGGTATCAGTCAGAAGCTGTGAGATACCAGTGTTGAAAACGTTTTTTCAGGTTCCCACAGTTCTCATTAGAGAAATCTAAAAGATTAAGATCACTGTATAAGATACTGCACATATGAATACTGAACTCTGGTTGGATCTGCCAAATTGTTTCTGATCAGGTTCATGAATAAGTATTTAGCATTAGTTTTCTTTCCATATAGATGCACTTATAATGGTATTGCTTTATGCATTTACTTTGATTTAAAAAAAAAAAAAAACGAAATGAAATTTTATTAGGTGCTACTGTAATAAGTCACAGAATCCATAGCTGAGCACTCCTCTTAAGAAGTGGTGTTTCCTTTAAATTTGCCAGTTTTAATCACGATGCTGCCTTAAATCCATGCAGAGTGACCGGTAGGATTTTTCCAGCCCTCGCAGTGGTCAGAGTTCTTGGCTTGCCAAGTTCTGAGCAGAGCTGACAGGCTGTATTTGAAGCAATACATTCACATTTGAGTTGTCTGTGCTGCCTCATGGAGCACCCAGGCTGCGTGACTGGCACCCACTGCAAGCCTGCCAGCCTCATTCCTGAGCCCAGGTGTGTGGCACAGTCACGTGAAGCCGTGGCTTCAGCAGTGCCAGGACCTCTGGCCCCGTGGCTGCTGAGGGACTCTGTAGCAAGTCACACTCCTCTGTTTACAGGAATTTGGCTCCTGGGGAATCTGGCTGCCTGCCTCTGCCATTTACTTGGAACTGTGTGATTTACAATCACATTACAAACAGTTGCTGCAGAACAGATGCACTGAACTATTTGAAAAATTACTTCTATATGCAGGGATTCTCAGTGGGATGAAATGAGATTATTTTAATACAGGGAAATGGATGGCTGTCTTGTCTTTCAACTTTGAGAAGATCTCTCCTGTAACAACATACTCTAAGCTTTGGTTTTCTTTTTTTTCAGTAAACAGTGTCTAGGAATGGCACTAAGATATTTTTCATGGCTGATCTCTTTTTGAAGACTGGTGAAATTCTTGTTTATCCAGCCAAATTACGGAAATTTATGGTACTATCGGTAAAAAGTGTATTATCCCACAAGTTCCTTTTTCTAGAGAAAAAAATGTGGGAAGGAGGAATACTATCCTCTGGGGCACAAACTTTCCAAATGCTAAATGTCTTTTAAATGACTGAAAGTATTTTCCTGTGAGATAATACCTGTATTTATTCCAAGATTATATATGAATTTGTTAAACAGATTTTTGGAGAGTGAAAAGGCCATGCACCTGCTTTGGTGTGTACTCTGGGGCAGGAGCAGTGCTGAGTAACCAGCCTGGCAGTGGGACAGGACAGGATGGGATGGGATGAACTGGCTGACTTATTCCAGCATCCCTGTAAATGACATCCTGTGGAAGCCAACTGTCTTTAAGCTTTGAACAGCATTTTAGGCAGTTGCATGTTAAACACTGACTAGTTCAATTAAATTTAAAAAAAAACCAAAACCAGCATACATGGTTGCATGTATGTTGTTAAGGATTGAAAATCATGTTTTTGCTGTCTGAAGGAAATACTCCATTTGTGTATAGTTATAACTCATACTGTGAGGTGTGTTGGTATGAATTTAAGTGAGTACAGTCTGCCCAGAGACTTGTCTGAAGTTTGGATTTTTACCCCAGATAGTTCTGCTTCTGTGAAGGTAAAGTACTTCAGCTGCCATAGAAATTACAGAGATTCAGCTCATGGTCTCTTTGGAGAGTTACAGGTTTTATATCCAATAAATTCAGAAAGACATTGAATTTTTTTGCAGCAGATTCACTACAGAGCTGCAGTGAAGGGTTCATCAGAGAAAGCAGGACTATAGTACATTGGTCATCAGAGGATGCTGTGTAAATAATACATTTATCTTGGCATATGTGAGAAACTGGGATCCTTGATACCACAAAAACAAAGCCTTTCCCAGTTAATATGAAGAGAAGTGTATTGTTTTTCATTTGGAATTACAGGACAGCTTGAACATGGAATGCCCATGCTCTTGTCATCTGAAAACACAGTGCAGAGTGATCCCTAGAGCTTTGGAGCAATGCACCATCACTGATAATTACTTAGAGGGATATAGAAAGGACTGGGAACATTTATGTGGCTAATGAGAAGATTTAGCACTTCAGCAGGAGGGGGATTTGCGGGTTGGTTTTTTTTAGTGGAAGTTACTCTTAAAGATGGGAAGTGCCTGTTGCTGTACTGAACACCTGTGGTTGGGTTACTTTTATTTTAGCTAAAGTCCCTCTGCAGCACTACAGATTAGATGGTTTCGATTTCTCTCTCATCTGATGATCTGTGGTTAGAAAACTGCTGTAAGGCCAGGAGGCTGAGGGACCTAAAAATCACATGTGCTCCAAGAGGGGAAGCGTTTGGAGGTGTCTCTACATTCCTATGACAGATTCATCAAGGCTTGGAATAGCAGAGCAGGGAAATCCCATCCTGCGCTGTTGGAGCTTCAGGGCATTAACAGTCTAGGTTTGGCATTCAGGAGCCTCAAAGTCATGAACATTGCCAAAAGTGTATTTATCTTGAAGTATGTTGTGTTAGTAACTATGATTGAATGAGTCACTCCCTTAAAATATACTGCGTTTATAACCTGGGACGGGGATATTATCATTTAGCTACAATGGGAGTTCAGAAACTGAAGGTGTTGAACTGTCAGAGTATCCTGAACAGATGTTGCTGTTGTATATGTAACGGATACATGCTGTCGTTGCACTCTTAAAATTATTTTTTTCTATTTTTCTGTTTCTTCCACTGCTCCCATATTTTGAAATTGGAGTATGTTTTGAATTAGTTTAAGTTTTTTCAGGCAGTGTGAAATGATTGCATAAACATGTCAGATCTTATCTGACATGTCGTATCTTATCTGTGATGAGAAAAAACATCATGATTCTTGCAAATAGATCATCAACATGACTGACATTGTTTATTATACTTCTGTTTTTAGAATAATATATAAATGCTCTATGTGTGACACTGTGTTTACTCTACAACCTTTGCTCTATCGCCACTTTGATCAGCACATTGAAAACCAGAAGGTGTCTGTTTTCAAGTGTCCAGACTGTTCTCTTCTATATGCACAGAAACAGCTTATGATGGATCATATCAAGGTGTGTAGGCATCTTCTCTTGTTTCCTTCATGATACCGTTTGTCATGCAATATATGCTGTGAGAACATACTGTGAAAAGGCACAGAATAACAAGAAGACTGCTGAGAGAGATGTTAATAATTCTGGGAGGGTAATCTGTGAATATTGTTCTCAAATGTCAAAATGTTATATTTTGTCTGGTCTTCAGCATATCAGTGATGACTCAACCATGTTTTTCTGTAATAATGTTGATTTTGTTATACTGGGAATTTCTCAGCAAGTCTGATCCTAACAAAATGAGTTTTATATGCAGTATTCTAAGTATTATTCCAATTTTTAGGAGCTGAGAATGCTGAGCCCATCACAAAATCAAACCTTTAATGTTCAGAATTCACCAGGAAGCAGTATGTTGCTAGATGTTGAGGTTTTCTGTGTGTATTCACATATGAACTTGAACATGTGTGCTTCGAAAAAAACTCCAAGTAGATGAGGGGATGAGGGAAGGGCTGAGCCAAGAAGTTCAGAAATACAAGGACTGGATTTTTTCTTTGTTTCTGAACCTGCATGTTTACTTCAAGGTATCTTAGATGCTCCTCTCACGCAGCAATGCAAAACTCTGTTTTGTGTTTCCTTTGATCTACTCAGATGGTTGGGGTTTTTTTTTCTATATAGGCTAATTCTGTGTATTGCAGTTTATGTCTTGTTTCTGTACTTAGTATTTCCTGACTCAGATATTACTGGAAAAGTACTTTTATATCTGCTTATAAGTACTTCTGTAAGACCTGAAGACAACAATTTCAGGAACTTGATCTGACTGCAGTTAGGGCCAGAAGCTGTCTTTACAGAAATCAGGGTGCTCAGCATCTCACATTTTAAAGCCATGTTCAGTTACTTGGTCACTACTTAACTTCTTTGGCTTTAGAGTTCCATGCCAGTATTTGGACTTTCAACCAGTGGGGTTTTAGCATGATTCACTATAAGTGATTCAGGCATTTTTGAAACTAAAATTAGGGATTAGAGAATACATGTGCAGTATTGCTGGTTTTGCATTTAGGATGTGTGTATAGCAGTAGGGACTGGAGTGGAGCAAAGCAGTGTAAATTGGAATGCAGTTCAGGGGGACTGAAAAAAACCAGTATCAGCTTATAGATAAAAGCAGAAAAGGATCTGGGGAGAGGATAACAGCACAAAAGGACTCAGGGAGAGTACTAGTGCCAGACAGAGGCAGAGCTGAGCTGCACAGAAAGTAATGGTTTGGTGTGTCTAGACATAAACCATCAAGGCAGGGACAGACCTGGGTGAAAGTAGGACAGAAAGGGACAGAAGGATGCTCAGGAGGAGATTATTTAAAGCTACAGAAAATAACCCAGAATAATTCCTGCAGATGTCAGTATTTCTTGATGGCAAAATGTATGTCTTATTTTCCCGTAATGACTTGCTACAAGAAAATCTCCAGCAGCCAGTGAGAGCAGATGGTGAAGGACTGCCCTGGCCTGGCCTGCCCCAGAGGTGTCATGCTCCCTGTTTAGCCAGCACTGGGACTCCATGCGATGCTTTAATGCTCTTGGTGTAGTTTCAAATAAGAAGTGAAATTTCAAGTATTGTATTTACAGGACATTTGGAAAGGTGAGCGCTAACATTTTACCTGCTTACAGGTTAGGCTGGAATGGAATCTCCAGGTCAGCTTCAGCTGCCTGAGAGTACAGGAGCCTCGTTTCCTGCTCCCCCGTGGGGATACTAAAGCCAGCCTCCTCCTTTACTACACACGCTGCACTTTGCACTGTCCCAAGAGCCAAAGTATTTGCAAAAGGACTTGTTGCTGGAGTATCACATTGATACTCCTATATTCCCAGAATCAAGAATGGATTGAATAGGTTTTATCTGGAGGAAAAATAATTCCATTTGGGCTGGTTAAATATATCATCCAAGAGGATTATAGTAAGGGTCAGTAGGTGAGAGGATCAGAACACTATCCTGGTAAAGGAAAAGTCTTCCAGACATGAGAATTCAATTGTGGGTCCCTGTTTAGCAGTGGATTAGCTCTGGGCCGCAGTCGTCCCTGCTGGCCCACAAACCTCCTCATTCTTGCTGTGTCCACATCCACGCCTGGAACTTGGACACACAGCTGAAGCCCCCCCAGTCCTTCCTGAACAAGTCATGTTGTTGGAAGGCTCAGGTGTCATACCAGCACACTAAACTGATTTGGAAATGGGGGAAGGAGGAGTTCTTCCCTTTTTACTGACCACTGACTAAAGTGCAGACTTAAATCCCTGAGGAAGACTTCCCACCCAGGAGCTTCAGGGGCTGGAGAATAGCTGGTCAGACCCCTCTCATCTGGGGCCCTGTCAGCCCTGCACACCATGGATTCTAAGGACTGCTAGCAAGGTAGTCCTAAATGAGCATGCTCATAACCTGACTGGAGAGTAAGGCAGGGCTTAACCTCAGCCTCAACATAAAATGTTAATATATCCTAAATTACATAGCCATGTAATGTTTCCAGACTTGCCTTATCTTATTTACCAATATGCCAAGCCAGCATTTGGTCAGTAAAAAAGCCTTTCCTTCTTGGAAAACTCCAGTCACATAGTCTGGAATGGGGAGGCTCAACTCACATGTCAGGTAAGTAAAGCGAGAAATTAAACTTAACATAAACTACTGCTTGAGCCCTTTCTTCCTCCCTGTTAAACTGCAACTTAAACTTAACCTCCAAAGTAAGTCTATTTTTTTGTGAAAATAGCTACATACGGTGTCTGTCATTGTTGGGTTGTGGTAAATCTTGCATTTACTTAACCCCGTTTCTTTACGAGAGTGATGTGATGATGATAATATGCCAAAGAAGTAGCTGAAGGCTTTTGGTTGTGTACAGCTGTGTATGTCTTTGTCAGTTTTGTGCCTTTTTTTCTCTCTCACTGTAGTCTATGCATGGAACTTTGAAAAGTGTTGAGGGGCCACCAAACCTGGGGATAAATCTGCCTCTCAGTACTAAACCCACAACTCAAAACTCAGCCAGTCACAACAAGGAGGACACAAAATCTGTCAACGGAACAGAAAAGCTGGAGAAGAAGTCTCCTTCTCCCATAAAGAAAGCAGAACCTAAAAAAGTCGCTAGTCCTGGATGGACATGTTGGGAGTGTGACAGGCTCTTCACTCAGAGAGATGTTTACATCTCCCACATGAGGAAAGAACATGGAAAGGTAAAGGAATATGTTTAATTATGAAAAGGTGAATTAAACCTGAAAGGTCAATTGTTTGTTTCTAAATTCCATTTGTGTTTTTGCAAATAATTCCTTTAAGTCCCAGCATTATTATTCACTGTTCTTCCATCTATTTCATCTTTTGTGCTTTGGCTGCTTAGTTTTTTTCAGTTTCTGTATCATTCTACTGAGAAAATCAGTTGTAGGCTTCATTCAGTGAGAGATACTGCCGTACTTCATCCAAGCCATCTGATCTGTTCCAGGTTCTTATTTCTTCTTTGTGGCTTCTCAGTTCCCTTTCTTTACAGTGGTGTAGGGAATGTGGCAGTGCTGGGGTAACGGTTGGACCCAATCTTAAAGATCTTTTCCAACTTAAACAACTTGATTCTATTCTGTTCTCAGTGCCTGATAGCCTCAGGGAGTGGAGACTCAGTCATGTTTTACTGGTCCAGTGAGTGCCAACTGGTGTTTCATTTAAAGGCAGACACATTCTGCAGTTGAGCTGTTGCTCTAATCTTATACTTGAAAGTTCAGCTAAGTTAACAAGTTGAATTTTGTACTTAAAGCAGCTGAATTTGAGATATCTTACTTAAAATGGGTGGAAAGTGAAATATGGGAATGTTGCATCCTCATGTCAGCAGAGAGACCGTTTGCTGTTCTCCCTGCGTTCAACAGTATTTCCATATTTTCAACAGTTAAATGAAATTAGAAAGACTGGCAGTCAGGAAGGCATTAGTGACCCTGCTTAGCTGTGGCAGCCACCTGCCCAGCCAGTCTTCACCTTTGCTGTGTGCTGGTGGCAATGCTCTGACTCTTTTCCTCAGCTGGGAAGCAGGGAGCTAAACTGATGTACTGTACAGCAAAAGAGCAGGAATAATAGGCCGATTTGTCTAAGTGGAGGAGAACCACACTGAGTGAAAATCCATAGTTTTCAGGACGCTAATGTGCTGTAATAAATGATTGCACATTTCAAGAGATTTCTATTACAGTTATTATCTCCAAAGCTGTTCTGCAAATGATTTTATTCTGTTTATAAACGTTTTATGGAAAAGCTGAAAATGCTGGACTACTGAGTGTCATCTTCAATTTTCTTAGGACAACTTCAAGCAAATAGCACCCCAGCATCATTGCCTCCAGTAACTCCCACCCCATTCCTTCAGCTTCCTGCTGCCCAAATTTTAACTCAGCAGAGCTTTTACTGGCAATCAGAAATGCATTTAAGACTGAATGCATTGTGCATTTGTGCAATTCTTAAAAACAAAGCAGCACAACCTCCCAATGAAACTGTCACTTCAGAGTGAACTAGAGAGCGATATTCAGTCCGATTCCATCCACAGCAGAGTAGCCAAAGGCATGTAAAAGAAGGTTAGTAACATATCAATAATGCTTTCTAAATATTAGCTTTAAATCTGTGTCTTTCTCTCTCTGATGTTTATGTGCAATGTTACCTCAAGAACAGCCCTTATTATGAAGTATTACATAATTGTTGCATTCAAATCCAGGCCTGAAGGGCTCTTTCATCGCTTCCATTCAGGTGCTGGTTTGTATCCCCATTCAAGCAGTTTCTTCAACAACGCAGGAGGCACATAGATACTAAAATGAATGGAAATACATGTCCATGTCTGTCAGAAATGGGGAGCACAGATCAGATGCTACATTCTTTCCTAACCTGTCAAAATTTTTAGAAATTTTTAGCTGTCAAAAAGACTATGTTGAAAAACTAAACTTTTACTGTAGAGAGAATATAAATGAGCATAAGATAAACAAGTACGTGATACAGCTCTAATAAATAGAGGAACTAATTTACAGTCTGATTTTCTTAAGAATGATAGGTGTCGGTTAAATGCTCTAAAATGATCTTTTCAGAATGATTGTTTAAAACTGTAATTAAGCAATTCACGTGCTATTCACAAAATCCATTGTCATGCAAGGTATATGAAAATACTAGTTTCAGACTTCTAATTTCTGCTTTTGCAGGACCAGAGTGAAAGAGCTGTAACCCCTAGCTGATCCCAAGCTGGATTATGCAGAGGTGTTCATAGGAGAGGTACTGCCATGTATATCCTCTTTGGACAGATCCTTAAGGTTACAGCCCTTATTTGGAACTGTCTACACAGACAGACAGATTCACATTTTCTGATCCTTTCCTGAGGATCCTGCAGAAAGGGAGCCAGCTGTAGGGTAGGAAATTTTGTAGCCACCTTGCTGTGACTCTCTGCCTGATCTTAAGAGTGCTGCTGCAAAAAAAAATAAGCTACCAGCCCAGACAGGGGAGGGTTGTACAACTCCTGTCTGAAACTGGATCGCGTGTGTCTGCCTTCTACCAGGCAGGCATATGCTGAGCTCCTCGGCCATGTTACATGAGGACAGGTGTGTTTCTGTGAAAGGGCAGATGTTTTCTAAGTACCGATTACCAACTCCAGCTTGCTCATTGATCATCCTCTTCCTGTCAAGATAAGATGCTGTATAACAGATCATGCTGCACTTAATTACAGAACTAATTTTTCAGTTCCTTTTGGTTTGGTTTTTGCCATTGCAAAAACTAATGCATCCAAAATCCTGTTTGGGTCTCTATCTCGAGTCTCCCCAAGGAATTTAGAACAAGTTGGGGAGGGGGGGCAGTCACAGCTGGCTACCCCACATAGTGCCCCCAGGTACTGCTGAGCATCATTCTCCTACTGCTTTTCTGACCGCAGGCTTGATGCCTCTGCTCACTGCCACACAGCTACAGTGTGTGACTGCTCCAGCCCTTCTCGGTTTCTTCCTGTAATTTTTCCTTCCTCTTTACCAGCTACATCAGCCCCACAGAATTTCCCAAACAGATGGCCATCAGGTTGGCATCAGATCATACCGCTCATTTTGTCGTGACTTTCCCAAACCCTGTTAGTGTGTCAGTGTCTGTGAGGTTCAGGTTTGGTCCTTCTTCTGTGCTCTTCACCGCCCCTTGTATGTGGCTGAGGAGCTCCTGGTTAGTGGCTGAGGACACAGTTTGGTGACGGGAAGGGAAATCAATCCCCTCATCCTGCTGTCTTTATTGATCCAGAAATAGTCCTTTGATCTTCCCTGTTTCTTTGGTGGAAGAGATTCTCTTCATCCACTGTCCGTGACACCAGTTTACAGCTGGGGACAGGTGTGTGTGTGTGTAGCTCATGGGGGCCACACTGCTTTGAAAGAGGTCCAGCTCTGAGTTGTGCAGTGTTGTTGAAGAGGGGGGGGGGTGTACGTGAAATACAGTAACAAAAACAGGTAAGTGATGTTTCTTTCCTGTTTATCAAAAGGTTCAACACACGCACCACTTTTACTGAACTTTTTTAATGAAAGTATTTCTCTTCTTTTTTTTAAAGCAAATGAAGAAACATCCTTGTCGGCAGTGTGACAAATCTTTCAGTTCATCCCACAGTTTATGTCGGCACAATCGTATCAAGCACAAAGGCATTAGGAAGGTTTATACGTGCTCGTAAGTTCTGTTTTTATTTAGAAATGGAATACAAAAACCATTGTTAGTTGAATATCTTCCCTTAACTGTGTAATAGCCAGTGTCCCATTCATTCAGATGCTCAGGACAAGCCAGATCAATTTGTCCTACCTATAGAAACGTGTCAGTCTCCTGCGAGTGCAGTATGTAAAGTCTACAATGCAAAACTTGGCTGAGCTGAGTGTTTGCAGTTCCACTTTGGGAAACCTGGTTTTCAGGAATCTCTCAAATACACAGCCACTCTACACAAGGCACTTGTTAAGTAACTTGTTAAGCATGACACTTGAATGTTTGTGTGTGTTTGTATGTGTGTGTGTCTGCAGGCACTGCCCAGATTCAAGACGTACTTTTACCAAGAGATTGATGTTGGAAAAACATATTCAGTTGATGCACGGAATTAAAGACCCTGATGTGAAAGAAATGACTGAATCTACCAATGTGGAAGAAAGGGAAGTAAAAGAAGACACAAAGGTAATCACTTAGAACACTCATTCAGTCACTGAGAATGATTTTTTTTTTTGTGGGTATATATTCAGGATCTTTAAATACATACAGGTACTTTGAGGCCATAAATGTCTCATCTTCTATGAAGATGAGACCCAGAAGGATTATTTATCAGAGTTGTTCTCGAATCTGCCAAGGGAAATGTTCTGACATTAGCAAGTCACAAATAGTTATGAAAAGAACTGCATATTTTTTTTATGCTTACATGATTTCTGTCCTTTTGTTAGGTTCCTAGTCCGAAGCGTAAATTGGAAGAACCTGTAATGGAGTTCAGGCCTCCACGAGGTGCAATCACTCAGCCATTAAAGAAGCTGAAGATAAATGTTTTTAAAGTTCATAAGTGTGCAGTTTGTGGCTTTACAACAGAAAATCTTCTCCAGTTTCATGAACACATTCCTCAGCATAAATCCGATGGCTCTTCATACCAATGCAGGGAATGTGGACTTTGCTACACATCTCACGTGTCCCTTTCCAGACACCTCTTCATTGTACATAAGCTGAAGGAGCCTCAGCCAGTATCAAAACAGAATGGGTCTGGGGAGGATAATCAGCAAGAAAACAAACCCAGTCATGAGGATGACTTGTCTGACAGTGCGGCATCAGACAGAAGATGCAAAGTGTGCGCAAAGACTTTTGAAACTGAAGCGGCCTTAAACACTCACATGAGAACACATGGCATGGCCTTCATCAAGTCCAAAAGAATGAGTTCAGCTGACAAGTGATCAGATTGTTTGGGATGCAGAAATCTCGCTCCACATTGGAATACTAAGGACATTTTTGCTACAGAAAGTTCAAGGTATAATAGTGTTAACAGTACTGTTCAGGCTGTTGCAATATATTCTGCATAAAAGTGTCCCCTTCACCTCATTGTCTATACCCTCAGAACCTTTGAAGCAGTATTTGAGCTTAAAAGAGTTTGTATATATTTAAACTAATAATTTTTATACTCTTTTGTTATGTGTTTGTATCAGTATCTAGTGGAAAAAGTGTTTGTTTTTTTCTGTTTTGTTTCTGTTCTTTTGTAGTAAATTTCTTTAAAACAGAGTTCTTAATGCTGGGGCAGTTTCTTAGGGTCTCCTAAACTATTCGGTTTTTGAATGCTTCTGAAAGAAAGTTCAGCTAATGGAAGTGCATAGGAGGAGGTGCTAGGAGGGGAGAGGAGAGAGGAAGCAAGCTAAGGGGAGATTTTAAATTCTGAAGAACTTAGGCTTCCAAATGTCTAAGGAAGCTTTTAAACTTTTACTTACAAAGTATATTATATATATTAAAAAAATAAAAGTACCACTGCATGTGTAAAATGCTGGTTTTTAGGTGGCAACACCAGAACAGGTGCAGAACCCCTGGGGTGGTAAAGTACTTTTGAAGAGTATAAATGCACAACTCTGAGAATCATGAAGCGATTTTTTTAGGTCATATGGTGCTTGTGATCAAAGCTCAAATTGTTACAAAAGGGCTGGGCTGCTCTGAATTTAAGAAATAAGATGTAATTAGAGGAATAGGTTTATTATGATGATGTTTTTTTTGTCATGTAATTTATTAAACATATAGAAGTAAGTGCACAGCATTATGTATTTTCCTTGCTGGTTATTGAAAGGAAATAGTTGACTCTTGCTACAGGGTTTGGAATTTGCCAGCTCCACATGATCATGCCAAACATTCTGGTGCTCAGTGTCACACACAGCCACAACTGGGAAGGAGCCAGCCCCAGCCAGGAGGGGGACTGGAGCTTTAGCACAGGCCCTGCAGAGCTTGGCCAGACATTGCAAACTCCTGTCCGGCTAGTTTTGCTTGCACAAGTACAAAAAGGTACCATACTGTCCCTTTCACATAGAGTTCTCTGTGAGAGTATATTTTCAGTTTGTTTTTGCATTTTATACCTTGTATGTAACCCTACAAGAAAATTTTTGTACTTTTTTTTAAAACAAATTGTGTATATATAGATAGCTGCATGATAAATAGTAGTAATTGTTGGGTTCCTTAAAAGTCTTGCTGCTGTCAGATGTTACTATACACTATGTCCATTACAACTGTATTAAACACATTTAATATGTAAATAAATGTGGAGCATTTTGCCCCAAAAGATTTGTGAGATTCTGTTATTTATCATTAAATTTTGATAGTTTTAAAATTTGAAGTGTTTAAAAAAAAAATGGATCCTCTCAGACACCTCTGTAAAACTTAATTGTTCTGGCAATTGTGTATCAGATACATTAGTTCTGCTCTCTCCATCTTCGTTCCTAATTTGGCTCCTGGGTAGATGCTTGTTAGCCCATTTATATTAGTGGCATATCAAGTGCTTGTGAGGTACTTCATCCTACAGTGCGCAGCGGGCACAGCACCCCAGTGTGCTGCCACTGCCACCACTGCCCTTGCCATTTAGTGGGTACCTCTGAACACTTGTTTGTTGATGTGCACTGTCAACTGTACAACAAATGAGTTATCACTATGCAGAATGGTGTTTTGTATACAGTGAACAGATAATAAAATTTCAATTTTCACAGCCATTACTAATACTTTTCTTTATTTTCCCTTTTCACTGTCTTACACCTGCAAGTAACCTGATGATGCAAATGGCATCATGGTGCCAGGGTATCCCACTGCCACTCATATCCCCAGAGGAGCTCCTGCACAGCCAGGAAGTGCAGTCCAGCTGCCTGGCAGTGGGCTCTCTTCAGGTCTAACTGGCAGATCAGTTTAACTCTCCTTCCAGTAATCTCTTGAAAGGTTTAAGGGACAGAGGGTCTTGAACTGACATATTTCTGTCAGAGTTGACATACCTCCTTAACAGGAGGACAATGTCCTGAAAAGCAGGAGATGAACAGAAGGTTTTAAAGCAACATGAGATATGGTGAAAAGGCACAAATGTCAGTAGGCATGCCTAAAGGACTTACTTCCTCCTGTAAACTATAGAAAAAATGTTTAAACTTATTTTTGTCCAAGATCTGCCATTTGAGTTGTTTGCTTTTAATTAACACTGTGACACGAACAGTCAGTGATGACATAAATTCTCCTCTTTTTACCCCTTTCCTGTGAGGACTGAACAGTAATGGAATAAACCTCATAAAACATCTCTGAGAGTTAGGAAAGGGATCATGTAGACTCCACCATTTTGCAACCACTCTTGTGGTTGGAAACAAATGTGCGTTAACAGTGCAACCTCAAATTGCAACAAAAAGTAAGGTTGTATATCTCCTCCTGTTATGTGCCTTCCCATTCCATCTCTTCTGCTCGTCAGGGAGCACGCTGAGACCTTGGCCCAAATACCCAGCTGCACACAAACTGCCCAACCAGGACTTCACCAAGGCTCAGGTCCACCTGCCTACACAGCCTCAATTAAACTGTTTTTTCACCTGCTAATATTGGTTAGCACCTCACCTCAGGGCATGTGGGCAGTGCCTGGCTGCCAGTCACCTGGCTTGGGCTGTGTGGATGTGGGGTCTTTGAAAAAGCACCAAAATAAGTCACTTAGGCTGTAGTAAAGTGGTGGGGGAGAAAACCCCACAAGCCATGGGGACATGCACTCACCAGTGGCGAAGTAACAGAAAATGACAGTGGGGGAGTTCATAATAGCCCAGTGAGGCAGCATGGAGCTGGCTCTCCCCACTGTGCCCAGGGCCGTACCAAGGCACTTTCCAAAATGTGCAATTTGTCACAACAAAGATGCCCTTGAGAAAGGCTTTGAGACTGTACAGAAGGAAAAATAAGGGGAAGTGGGACACTATGTTAGCCAGAGCTACCTCACTCTTTGCAGTCAACCTCACAGGAAGGAAAATGCTCTGCCACAAGAGCAGTGGGCTCAAGGGAGAGGCAAGTGCAATTGCAGACCCTTCCCAGGACAAGACCCGAGGCAACAGCCTGAAGTTGTGCCAGGGGAGGTTTAGGTTGGGTACTGGAGAAAGACCCAGAGGGTGGCTGGCCACTGGAACAGGCTCCCTTGAGAAGTGGTCACTGACAGAGTTCAGGCAGTGTTGGTATACTCTGGGGCACATGGTGTGACTCTTGGGGATGGTACTGTGCAGAGCCAGGAGTTGGACTTGATCCTCATAAGCCCCTTCCAACTTGGCAGATTCTGTGACTGTCATGTGTGCTCCCCCATGCAGGATACATTCTCAGCCTGCCACCCACTGCCTCGCTCTAGCACGCCCAATATGTCCTGCCATGCACACTGGGGCTATGCTGTACCTCTAAGCTCAGCCAGAAATAAGTCTAATTAAATCAGTTGTGTTGTCCAGTTCATGACGCCTCTAATGACTACCACGTGCATCTCCTCCATTGTTCCTGGGGTGCCTGGCATGACACAGGTGTACTGTCTCCACGCTGCACAGTGCCCTCAGATATCTCTCTCGGGAGCTGTTGAGCTTTGGCTTGCTTGCCTGTAGGTACAGCTGGAGATGAATCTGGCTGCCCACAACCACTGTACTTCTCCACACTTATCTGGTGTTTGTATTTCTGGAGGGCATTTACAGATGCACAACTTGACCTGTCAAAGACCCACATGTTCTCAGTCCTTAACCTCTGTCTACCTGTGGAGAATTCAGTTTGGCAAGCCTATTTACTTTTTAAAGGATTTTTATAAAACTTTGACCTTTTCATTCTGTTAATATTACCTTTCTCAGTACACTTAGCATACACACACAGCTGCCAGGCCAATAACAGCACAGAGAAAAACCTATTTTAATTTAAAACCTTTCTCAAATATTAGGGCAGTTCAGTAGTCAATTCTTTGTATTTGAATTTCAGATTATTACTCAAAGGTTATCTGCCCAGGCTCTGTGAAGGGTGGCTAGGAAGAGTGGGGAATGAACTGACAAGAGAAATAAGTACAGGACTGGTCAGCCATGGAAGGCGCAAGCGTTCCTGACCTACATCCCCAGTCTCTGTGTACAAAGTAGATTCTGCAGGCAGAAGTGGATGCGGATGCAGGAGCACAAAAGAAGAAGCCACTTCTCATCTCATCCCTGGGCACTTCCTCACATTGAAAAAAGAAAAATTGGATTTGCTCCTCAGTAGTGACTGTACAAAGCATGGTTTTGATGTTATTTCTTTCATAGTTGGAAAAAAAGAGCTTTCCTCACTGGGGACCAAATAGCCCTATTAAGAGCATTGCAGTGAGGCACTGCACTGGGAATGACACAGATTCACCTGCCTGGAAAATTAACTGGAGGCACTACAGCTCTCTTCTCTGAGCCCTAGGATTCTATTTTGAAGGAAGAAATGCATTTGAAACAGTAATGTGACTATTAGCCAAATAAGCTGAGCATAGAACCCTTCTCAGATATGTCCCCTTATATGATTTGGCGAAAGACTTTATGCAGTCCATTTATTTTCTGTTCTCAAATTGTGCTATTTTGTATTCAATGGCTCTAATGTGATGGTGGGGATATGGATGCAGTGCATTATCAGCATTGCTCTCCCTGGGTCAGTCCAGCACTTGGCTAACAGTGCCATACCTCTGAGGGTCAGACCAATATTGCAGGTCAAGCACAACAATATTTCCTGATTTAGTGATTGTTTCTGATTTTTTTTTCCCTGCTCCATGGGAGAAGGGGAAGGAAAAGAGAACATTATTTGCTAAATTCAATTGAATGTTCAGATAGCTCAATCCCTCCCTCCCCTTATCCTTCCTCCTGAGAAAAAGAAATTATTTTCACAAATAAACTATCCCCTGAAACAAATCCACTCAGCCAAAATCCAATTAGCTCTGCAGACACCAGGCCGCAGAGCAGACTTAAAATGTTGACTCATACGCTCAGAAAGTGACACTGAGGTTGCAAACTGTGCCTGTGAATGGCTCCTTGCCAGCTCTCAAGACACATGACAAAACTCAGGAGAGGAAGGACACAGGACAAAAGCCACACATGCTCCTAAGCAGTGGCCTCCAAAGTGGGGGTGTGCATCCATGGGCACACAGGATGCAAATAGCCTTTCTACTGTTACAAAACTGCAATGAAATACAAGCATTAAAAGTATCCAGAAGAGGGGCGAGTTCTGTGCCCATGACCAACCCCCTGGATAACAAAGAGCTGTCATCCAATATTATATATATATATATAGGTAGCACTAATGCCTGGCGGTGTGCAAAGGTCTGGCAAATCTGCCAGAATGTCAAGAGCTGCATTTTCTGTGTACTAAAAAACTGGCATAATTTTCTAGCTGTAGAGCTCCAGAAGATCTACTGTACAAATATTGAAGTCAAATATCCAGCTCAGGGGAACATTTCAAAATACATGTAA
Organism: Periparus ater; assembly: GCA_032357785.1. Taxonomy (NCBI): domain Eukaryota; kingdom Metazoa; phylum Chordata; class Aves; order Passeriformes; family Paridae; genus Periparus; species Periparus ater. The sequence goes on from CM063636.1 coordinate 83,771,757, forward strand.
CCTTTAATAATCGAAATCATGCAGATGGTAAAATAACAAAGCCACCAACAGAGGTGTGGGTGATTCCCAGCATCTCTGGAAAAAGAAGAAATACAGCTTCCTAGTATGTTTTCTCTTGCCTCACCACAAACAATGGAGGAGTCCAAATGTTTTCTGAGCTATCAAACACAATCAAGCACAATCAAACCAACAAGCAAAGGAACTGCAATCTCAGAATTAAGTGTGGGTTTATGCCTTGGACAAAAGGAAGTCCCATCTATGTGAACAAAAAAATAAGCAGCTTCCATCCTCCCAGGTCTCAACACAAAGCTGCCTTCTTGCTTTTCTAAGTTCTCCATACACTAAGTCTGCTTCTTCCCTCTGCTTGTTGCAGAAGTAGATTTTACCACTTTGATTTCCACTTTTAATTCTCTCCATCAGGAACGACTGCAAGGAATTGTTCTAACCCTGAGCAGCCTTTGCCATTTACATTCTCTCAGTTGCTGCTATCTCCCTGCTGAGTGGCTTGTCTTTTGCCTCCAAAAATTATATTCCTGCTGCAAAATAGCTGCAAAATAGGCAAGAATAATTTTCTGCCTGTTTGGTGAATTAAAGCACTACCCAAAAATAACACTCAGAGATCATGCTTCTATGACAGCCATTTGTCTTTGTTCTGTGGCAGCAATGCAACTCTAGCCTAGGATGAAAATTCATCCATTTATGTTCAGACATTCCCTCTGTGACCTGGTAATAGAAAAGTGTCAAATATTTACTGTTAAATGCAAATATATAATTAAACACAAAGTAAGAATTAAATCTGTTCTACTTTAGGGGGAATTTGGATGTGATACACAGTGTTTTGGAACAAAAGTTGGTTTCTTGTTTTTTTTTCATATTGATGCAGATATGATACCTAGCATTAATATAATGAGTTAATAGCTAAAGTGGCATGTACAGCTATAACCACAAGAAATGACAGAGATTTCCTTCCAATAGCAAAGCAAATGTAACCAAGATGTGTTTGTCAGATTATTTCTAATTGCCTATGAATTAGTGGTCTGAACCCCAGTATAAATTACCGGTATGTTCAACAATGTTTTTAGAGACTGAGATTTGTTCGTCTCCCTTGTGTTAATTGTACAGCCTGATAATTTTGTCCCAATCACCATTTTAAATCTGTTTGCTTGTGGTTTTTTTATAAAAATAAAGGCAAGAAGATTTGTACCCAAAGGCAAAAAAACTCTACTGAAAAAAAATAATCCATCTAAATAGTATGGTGTGAAAAACCTTCTCAGAGGAATTGCAGAAAACCCTTTGCTGGGCAAGAGTCATTACAACATTTCAGTAGGCAGATCCCACTTGCACAGAACCCATAACTCTGTCACACACCTTTTTGATTAAACTCCTAATTGCACAAAGAAAATTCAGAATCTTTTCACCACCTTTGAGTCTGCTCTTGTATATTTTCCTTCTCTCTTAGTAATTCTGAATGTTGCATCTGCTCAAATGGGATAGTAGCAGATGCTTTTCTCTGAGTAGTAAAAGGATAGCAGAGAACTAACCTGAAATCATGTAAACTTAGAGAAGCTCCTGTGTAGTCAGTAAAAGCATACTGGTGCCACTGGAAAAATAATCAAGTGAGAAGGTGAAGGGTCTTATCTAGATCATGCCTAGCTGATGTCCTTGGAGCTTTCTTTCCAATTTTCCATTTCTGTTCATTCCTGAGAGCATCACACCTTCTCCTGTGATCTAATGCCAGTTCTGCCTCTCTTAGTCAGTCCTAGTCTGTCTTGTCCAACTGTTTACCAACATTAAAGTCTTGATAAATTTCTGGCAAATTGCAAGAAACACCACTTCGGTCAGAGGGTTTGTTTCCATTTATCTTAGCAGCATTTCCATATGTTCTCTGTTCTCCCAGTCTTCAGGAGCTAATTTTAAACTTGGTGAATGCCTGACTCGGTTTGGTCAATTTAATTCCCAGGAAATCAGGCTCTGGGCTCTGGGCTGTATCTGTGTGGTTGCTTTGCTGCTTCAGGCTCACGTAACCATTCAGTGACGAACTAGAAACGGGTGTGAAGTCTGTCCGTGCTGCTAAGGTTCTGACCCAGTGTCCGGCACACTGAGCAGCCCCGGCCCATCGCTGCCGGCCGCCAGGCCTGCGGCGGGCACCGAGGGGCTGCCACACACGGCTGCGGCTTTTCTGGGCCTCTGTGCTCTACTCGGATCGAGGCCGTGTCCCGGTCCCTGAGCAAACACTGGGGTCACCACTAGCTGCTGCCATAGAACGATTCGGCCCGCAGCCGCTGAGGAGCAGGCTGCCATGCCCCCTTCCATCCCTTCACACCCCTCCGCCCGCACGGCCCCTCACGCCGCTCCCGCGCTCAGCACAGCGCCCCCTGCCGGCCACCGCCGCCCGCCCCTCACGGCCGCGCCCCCCCCGCCCGCCCCGTCCCGCCAATGAGCTGCGCACACGCAGCGGCGGCCTCAGGATGGCGGCCTCAGGATGGTCGCGACAGCCGCCTGACCCAAAACTCTCCCCCGTCCTCCGGGAGACCGGCGCAGCCGTCCCGGTGCTTCTCGGACGGGAGCGGCTCTTCCCGCCGAGCCGAGGGGTCTGAGCGTTCACCGGCGGCTCCTTGGTACAGCCAGCTGCTCAGGCACCTGCAAGGGCAAGCAGCAAGGGGCCTCGGCATCAGGACCTTTCGCCGCGGTGCATCTGGGAGTTACACTTCACCTGGCCGCGGAGGCTCTGTGTGCGTCAGCAGGGCAGGAGAGGAAGGAGACTACAGATCCCAGAGAGCGGGGCGGGACCCGCGGTCACCCCCGGCACTGCGCTGGGGGCGCAGGTTTTGCTGGCGCAGGAGCGGCGGGGCCGCGATGGATCTGTTCGGGGACCTGCGGCGCATGAACAAGCGGCAGGTACCGGGGCTGCTCCCGGGGCCCCCGCGGCTCTCACCCCCTCAGCGGGGAGCGGGGATTCTCAAACGCCAGCCTGCGGGGTCCTTCCCACCGCTGTCCCCGTGTGCTGCCGAGAAAAGGAACAAAAAATTAAGGAGTGTGATTAAAGCGCATCCGCTTCTGGAAGGGCTGGCGGAGCAGGAGAATTTGGGGGCAGAAAGTCAAAACAAAAAAGTGATTTTCTAGATGAGAGGTTTCAGTATGACAGTAGCAGGAAAGGATCCTTTGTTGTCTCTCGTCTCTTACAGCTCCTCTTTTTAAACAAAAGTCACTCTCAGAAAGTCAGCCTCTGCGGATTGTCCGGTGTTGCACATGGCCCTTTGGGGTGTTTCTGAGCTCGGGAGGGAATCGGGGCCAACCAGGTCCGATCGTTTTGCCAGGTCGCTTCCCCAGCTTTATAAGCCTTGATCAGTGTTTGCCTCTGACACACAGGAGTGAATTAACCCAGGACTAAGGCACACAGAGGATTCCAGCTTTATAGTGCAGTTTGGTGGAGTCTGACATGGCAATCTGTACTACCAGGCTTGTGCTGGGACAGGATTTTAGCATAAAAGCCTAGAATTTGTGGTGCACTTGGACTGAAGTTCTATATGTTGTGCTTCAAAATACAATACAGTACCTTTAAAACCCGATTTTCTTGTTTCACACAGCTCTATTACCAAGTCTTAAATTTTGCTATGATTGTGTCTTCTGCCCTAATGATCTGGAAAGGGCTGATCGTGGTCACTGGCAGTGAGAGCCCCATTGTTGTGGTGCTCAGGTGAGTCAATGGAAAGGCTTTCTGCTTCAAGCCCTGGTATTGTTTTGCCTTTTGTCTCCTCCCATTTCCCGTTGGATGCGTTTGGAATTTGAATTCTCACCTATTTAACGAAGGACTCAAACAGCTTCTTTTAGCTGTGATTGGGCTCTGGCAAAATTCACATTGTCAGTAGCCATGGCCCAGTTTCCACTGAGGTTTGTAGGAGTAGTAAATGGGTGAGACTTTTTACAATCCAAGTTCCTTCACGTAGTGGGTAAACTCCTGTCAATTGCTTTCTGGTATTTGGGTCCTTTTAAAGGTCTGAGCAGTGTTACTGAATGGGTGAAGCTACAGATCTCAGTTTAAATTGTGGGTTTATCTGTAAGAATTAAATGTTCTTTGATTTCATGGTGCTTCTTTCATGTATGTGAACAAACTCTCTCTTTCTTGTTTGTAGTGGCAGCATGGAACCAGCTTTTCACAGGGGAGACCTGCTATTCCTAACAAATTTCCATGATGACCCAATCAGAGCTGGTGAAATAGTTGTTTTTAAAGTTGAAGGCAGAGACATTCCAATAGTTCACAGAGTTATCAAAGTACATGAAAAGTAATGCAACTTGGCGTTTTTTTTGTTTGTAAAGCTCCTTTCCCTCCCCATGGCTTTCGGTGACAGTTTAATTGTGGCTTAGTGTGTGAGAAAGGCAAGTGAGGATAAACAGAAAAAACTCAGCTGTACGATGTGATCCACTTCTGTCCCCAGTTCTGTGCCACACTTCTCAAGGGTCTGAGACCTCTCCCTCAGCGAAGCTGCTCAGGGTTTGGGCAGGTACAGCTGTGCCCAGGAGGAATCCTGGCAGCAGGAATGAGCAGAATGCACTTCTGTGCTGATCGTTGTACAGTTGGGATTTTGGTTATAAGAGCAAATTTTTGATGAAAGTGGAGATTCAGAATCAGGGTGCAGCCTGACAGAGTGTGTGAGCTTTGCTAACTGAAGTTTTCCAAATTTGACTCAGGATAAAAGAAGAGATTTTTCTTATTCTTGTGTCTCTTAGCCACACTGCCCGCAACAATTCTTGCTGAAAAGCAGCAGAGAGAGGGCTTGGTTTGGCCATGGATGCAGATGCCTACTCTGCTAAACAGTTCCTTTTAAACCACAGTTCTGCTCTTAGTTCTGCACAGTGGAAAGCTAAGCTGGAGGTGGCAAGCATTGACATACTTGTTTCATGAGCTGAGGGTGTTTATTTCTTGAGTTCTTCTTCCATGCTTTTTTAAAATTTGCAAGAATCATCGATTTAGTCTTTTAAATTTTTGATTAGCTTTTTATTACCTTTTGTTATTTAATTTGTTTTTATGAGAACTCCTAATTTCTTTATATCGGTACTTGAGCAAAATCCACTTGAAGACTGTAAACTTAAAAACTTTATTTGAATTTGTGTTCTGTTGAAGATGCAAATAAACACATAGGGCTTTTGTTGAGGAAGTTTAGTGCCTGGATGGACAATATCCCTTTCATGTTCATTGTGCAATTGCTTACATCAATCGACAATCTAGGAGTGTTGTAAAAAACATTTCTTGTTAATATCTGTTGATAGATAAAGTCAGTAAAGTCTGTAATGTTAATGATTTAATGGTGCTTGTTCAATAAGTAGGGCTAAAAGCAAACATTGTTATCTAATCTTGTAGCACTTTTCATCCTCATTTGCTCTGTAGATGTTAATTGAGATTTTAAAATTAAGTGCTATTTAGTTTATCACCTCATTGCCTTCTAGAGGAAATGGGAACATCAAATTTCTGACTAAAGGGGATAATAATGAAGTTGATGATAGAGGCTTGTACAAAGAAGGTCAGAACTGGTTAGAGAAGAAAGATGTTGTTGGAAGAGCAAGAGGGTAAGTAAAGCAAAATGTACTTTGTAATTAAATAGAAAAATTAGCTCTTAAATCGATTCTGCTCTTGATACAAACCAGATCTGATGTATTTGTTTAATTTCTTAAATAGAATTGTAATTAAAAAGAAAACTTGGAAAAGTTGCTTCCATAGTCCTCCCACTGATGTGGAGTGTGGGGAAAAAAAGGATATTTAACAAATAGTTCACCTGAAAAGACAAAATTAACCAGCTTCTCCTTGAAATTGCTGGAAATGCCTAGGAAATTGTTTTGGCATTCCACAGGAATTTTATGCAAGGTTTGAGCTTTTGACTTTGTCCCCTTCCCCAGCTGAGCTGCAATCTCTTCAGATTTTCTCAGATAACTTTGATTAAGGAAAACAGATTAATTTTACTTCCTATTCAGATCTGCATTAGTCCTATGCATAATGATGGGATTGCACTGAAATATTTCAGACTGAGTAACATTAAAATACTTCCGTGTAATATTTGAGGGTTAATTTTACATTCACCTATTTTATCAATTACAGGTTTTTGCCCTATGTAGGAATGGTAACTATAATAATGAATGACTACCCAAAATTTAAGGTATGTATACTGACATTTTGAATACTTGGATTGCTAAAATATCAAGTACAGACAATAAGAACCTTGCCTCTACGCATAAGCGTTAATAAATTTGTGTCTGTGGTTTGGTACCCAATGTAGGATGACCTGGGTTTCTTTGTTTACTGTTGGGCAGTAGAATTTGTTGTTTGTAAAGAGTTGAAAACATGTCATTTATTAGAATATCATTAGTTAAGTGTATCCAGTTGTGATAAATTTGATCACTTTAACATCTTCCTTCAATTCTATAGGACCAGAGCTCTGCAATTGTGAAAGGCATGATGTTTGAAAGGGTGCCTTTTGAACAGTTTGTGCTTTCAGAGCTCAATAGAGAGGAATTGTAACAAGTCTGTGTTCTGTGTTTCTTTGCAGTATGCTCTCCTGGCAGTGATGGGAGCATATGTACTGCTCAAACGGGAATCCTAAACGCAAGAACAAAGGGAAATACACAGGGGGAAAAAACAAATATATTTCAGATGTTTTCATTTCTGTATACGGTTGCAGAACTGTGCAAGCTTTTATCTTGTCTAAATAAACGACACCGAATGAGTGAAGCTGTTGGGTCCTGGCTAATTACAAAATTACATATTTACCACCTTCTACAGACTGCTCTCACCTAGCATGGCGCTGGTTTGGAGGACTGTCATGCTGGAGCAGCCAAGGGCTCTCTTGCCATGCCACAGTGGGTTTTCTTGACTGGTGCTGCATCTGAACCCACTCTTGCCCTCCTGTTTGTTTTGGGGGTTCTTTTTAATTTTTCACTGTCCCCTTTTCTCCACCATACAAACTGTTTTGATCAGTGCTTATAAGGACACAGAATCTCTGAACAGGTAGTAAGTTCTAGGAGCTTAGTCAGAGTTAGGCGTAAGTTGGCTGGTTGTGGCTGACATAAACAGCCAAGAAGGGTAGTTTCACTCTGACTTGGTACTGAGCAGTGGGGACTTAGAGCTTTTTCCCTGAATTTCAACCTTGCTCCTTCATGGGGTAAGGAAAAAAGCCCAGATGGCCTGATTTTTAGAGGCCTGGTTTTTAGGGACTGTGTGCATTGCTAGTGTTCAGGCTGTTGACGATTCTACCTTTTGTGTCCTAGCTCTTAAACAAACCTAACAAAAAGGTTTTCTGGGGCTTTAATAACACTTGTAAATTACTGAGTGAATAGCACAGTAGTACACTTGAGGGATATTGCCAAGAAGGGGAAACCAGAACTTTTATGCCAGCTTGGAGAATGTGTTATTCTCTGCTATCATATAACACCTGAATAATGTTAAATATAAAATTGATTTTTCGTTTAAAAACTTACCTGATAACTGTCTTTTATGAAATTTGGTATTTTTCTCTTATCTTCAAATGTCAGTGTTGCACCTTCAACAAAGCCAAACTTGTTTTCCTTGCTGGCTTTGTTTTTGTAGCTTTGATAAGGAACAGCATGATGCTTTTTTTCCTCTGGAGTTCTGTTTCTTCTATAATCCCTTACCTCTGCAAAAATACTCTATTATGCAGTAATGACAGCTTTTCTGTTGTAACAGCTCACGCTCAACAGACAACTGCTGAATTTCTCCAAGTAATATTACTTCTTTTGTGTTCTACTAAGCAGTTTTCATGTCCAACTGTATTATAAAAATCACTTATTTTGTGTCAAATTGTATAGAAATAAAATTGAGTATAATAAACAGTATGGCAGAATAATGTTGGGATCCTTAATGCAGTCTTCCTGGAAGTGTATCATCCCAGTTAAGAAAAAATAATGTATTTTTTAGAGACAGTGTATGTGGAGTAAGAATTTTTTTCTTTCTCTTGGTATTGCTGAAATCTAGATTTATGCTGTCCAGCTACCACCCCAATGTGAGCAGTCAGCTCTGACATGGAGAGTGCAGTTGGGCATTTTGCAGCTGGCCAGTGTGACACTGGGATCCAGTCGCAGGAGTGACTCAGAGCTGTGCTGTTTGGGATCAGACTGGATGTTAGGAAGCATTTCCATACCGAGAGAGTGCTCAGACCTGGAGCAGCCTCCTTCGGGAGCATTAGCATTCCAGCAGCACTTGGACAATGCCCTTGAGCTTCTGGGCAGCCTAGAACATTGGGCTGAATGGTCTCTGTAGGCTCTTTGGTCCACAGGCATGTCCATAAATGCTTCCCATTTGAATTCTCCAATTATTGAACCTCTCCACCACAAAAATCATAAGCCCAAACTTGTGGCTGCCACAGCAGCCTGGCAGATGTTAAATGTGCAGTGAGCAATCATTGTGGTTAAGCTTCAACTTTCCAGGGCTTCCCGAAATGCAGCACAGACAGTATCAACTATCTTGCACTGGGCCTTATTAAATAAATATTACTATATCATATTATTTAGCCTCTGTAAAGTTGTGGAGATCTTTTCTGAGAAATGTCTTCAGTTCTTCAGGGAATGGTTGCAGCACTGAGTCAATGTTGAGGTTATTTGCAGAGCACCTGCCCTGAGTGCAGATGGGAAATGCTGGAGATTAGTCTATTCAGCATCCTCAACATTTACAGAGTATTCCTCCGTGATCATGTCTGTTATTACGTTGGAGATAGGCTTCTACCAGTGTTTGTTCTGTACATACATCCTGGCTGTGTCTTAACACCAGGATCCCTGCAAAGAAAATGATGAAAGGCACACCATTCTTAGACTATCCCTTTTTATAGCCATCAAATGTGTGTTGCTGATAGAATGATGATGCGTGTCTAAAATGTAAAGGCACAAGATTAAAGAGTGTTCTCGTGGATATAGCATTTAAAAACTATTAATGTTTTCCTGTCATGGAGCACAGCAGCATTTTACTTTGCCATGGGATGCATGAAAAGGGGAAGGGTATTTTAAAACAGAGCTGTTTCTTGGTGTTCAAACACAAATTGATGTTGTCAGGCTTCTTCTTAAAGGGAAAGATTGTCTTGAGTGGGTTGAGTCACTCCCAGTTGATAACATTGTACCTAATTCCTTTTCTGTTGTGGGGGGTCCAGAATAATATTTTCCAATATTATCAAGTTATTATTTTTCTTAGAAGGGCAATAAATTAAGAATTAGAATAAATCCTTATGAACAAGTAAATAAATAATAAAGACATTGTACATAGACAACATATGAGAAAGGTTTATTTGTTTGAATGGTATTTTCAGTAAAAGAGATTTGGGATTCCCGGGCAGCAAGGAACTGAGTAAGAATTCATGTTTGGTTGGTTTTGGTTTTGTTTTCTGAAAATGGACAGTTTCCTGATTTTTTCAATTTCCTGCCTTGATTGCTCCAAACAATTACAAGTTTCTCTGGATGGCAGTATTTTATTTCATCAGCTGTCACTCAGCACAGAGCACATGTCTGTTAGCTGTACTGCAGGCTGCACAGTGAAACTTGAGGCATGAGAATACTATTGTGAATTAAGCAGGAATGCATAATTAATAACCAAAAGAAAAGAATGAATCACATTAATCAGTAAAATAAGGTGAAACAAACTGACTAAACAAGGGAACAATTTGGCTCAATACAGCAGGATACACAATTGACTTCAAAAGGAATTGTACAAGAGTTTGCCTGGAAATTATGTTAATTCACGTCCGTGGGTGCTTCCAGTCGGGATAGTTCAGTTCCAGTCGTGTGAGGCTAGCTCTGCTCCCTGTGTATCCCACCTCCTACCATAGTTGTCTAGACAGCAAAATCATCACATAAACTGCACCCATTACACGTGGCTTCGTCCCGTCCCTGCTGTTCTCCTGGGTGACAAACGGCACATCAGGACTTCAGATCCCATCACTGCTCACCCACCTTTACTCTAGTGAAACCACTTTTAAGCCTTTCCGGGGATATACTGTCTGCATCGTGTCCCTGCAGTGCCTCTTCAGGCGGGAATTCTTTTCATCCATTTACCACAAAGCTGGCCAGTTCCAGGTGCCTCAAGGTGCTGCAAAGTTTACAGGGTTCCTGTGCAAGGAAAGCAGAAGGTCCCCTTGCGACGGGCAATTCAGGTGATATGGAAATTAAGCTCTTTACACGAGATTTTCTGTTCCAGTGAGGGGCAGCGAGACCCTCTGCCCCGAGCGCAGCCGAACCGAAGCCGGCACGGTGCGGTCCCGCAGGGCGGGGTGACCTCGCCCCCCGCGGCTGCCGGGTCCCCTCGGCGGCTGCTGCCGCCCTGAGGAGCTCCCGGTGCCCGGGCCGGCCTCAGCACCGAGCCCCGGCGAACGGAGCGGGGAGACGCGAACTTGTGGGACGCGCCCGTGTTGCGAAGGTGCCCGAGAGAGAGAGAGAACGGCCCCCCCGCCCAGGGCAGCGGCGGGGCGGCACCGCCTCAGCTCCCCCCGCGGGCGCGGGCGGGGCGCGGGCCCGTGAGGAGGCGGCGGGCGCGGGGGCTCCGCTGGCGCCGGGCCCGGCTCCGGATAAATGGGCGGCGGCGGCGGCTTCGGAGCCTTGGCGGAGTCGGAGCGCAGCGCGGCTCGGGGCAGCACCGGCAGCACCCGCAGCAGGGCAGGATGCGGGGCGGGCGGCCCGCGGCGCTGGCGCTGCTGGCGCTGCTGGTGGCTCAGGGCGGAGCGGCGCCCCTGCAGCCTGGCGGGACCCCCGCGCTCACCAAGATCTACCCCCGCGGCAGCCACTGGGCTGTGGGTAAGTGTACTTTAACTCCTACAAAGGCACTGGAACACGCGGTTCCTGCGTCCTGTGTCGAGACAGGGTAAGTCTAAAACCTACAGCTTCTCCATCCACTTTTAGTCCAGCAAATCTTAGCAGGTGCCTCTCTCTATCTCCAGGCAAAGTGCTTGGTTATCACTGCCCCTTTCTCAGCCACGTTTTCTCTGACAATGTAACACAAGAGACAGAAGAAATTAATTGTGTGTGACACTGACAAAATCTTCTGTCCCAGTAGTGCTGCAATTCAATGTTATCTAGCCCCTTCCCTTCCCTTCCCTTCCCTTCCCTTCCCTTCCCTTCCCTTCCCTTCCCTTCCCTTCCCTTCCCTTCCCTTCCCTTCCCTTCCCTTCCCTTCCCTTCCCTTCCCTTCCCTTCCCTTCCCTTCCCTTCCCTTCCCTTCCCTTCCCTTCCCTTCCCTTCCCTTCCCTTCCCTTCCCTTCCCTTCCCTTCCCTTCCCTTCCCTTCCCTTCCCTTCCCTTCCCTTCCCTTCCCTTCCCTTCCCTTCCCTTCCCTTCCCTTCCCTTCCCTTCCCTTCCCTTCCCTTCCCTTCCCTTCCCTTCCCTTCCCTTCCCTTCCCTTCCCTTCCCTTCCCTTCCCTTCCCTTCCCTTCCCTTCCCTTCCCTTCCCTTCCCACAAAGTCCCACTGAAGTTTGAACAAGCAAGTCTTTGCCGGTTTTGGTTAATTTTGTGCTACTTTAATTGTTGTTGCAGGACATTTAATGGGGAAAAAAAGCAGTGGAGATTTTCCTTATGGCTTTGAAGAAGAAAACAAGACACCATTTTCAGCATTACCTAATAATATCAAGCAGCTGGAAGAGTATCTGCAGTGGGAAGAAATCTCAAAATATTTGTTAAGGCTGCTGGAAAGGAATGAAAATAAAAGTGGTCATTTTTTAAAAGGAGGTCTTCCCTGGTACACCAGGAACACCTGGGAGACAGATGACAATAGCAGCTGGAAACATGTAAGTAAGATAAAAATTCGTAAAGATACTCCATGATTTTTGGTTTACAGTAACATATCAGCTTCCCCTAACTGGTGGGTTGTCCAGAAAAGCAGCAGAAACGCATCTCATGTATTAGACATTTGGTACAGTAAGATTCTCCTCTTGATTACAGATTGTCACTCATCGGTTGTATTTGTGATGACTTCATTTGCTACAAGGCATAAACATGGCATGTCTTCAGCAGATTTTAGTGCCTGGATCTTAGATCTTTAGTCCCTTCAAACTGGTTGGTTGGGCCATTCTTTTGTTTCCCTCATGCTTAGGTGATCACATCAGCAGCACATATTGCCCAGCAAAGCCAAGCTAGTGTGAAAAACGAGTGTGAAGGCAGGAGGAACCACATCACACTGACTGTCCCGTTCCATCAGCATTCAGGATGTTCTGCCTTGGGCTGAGTAAAGCCCCAGGGCTGCAGAATTTTCTCTGGTCACAGCTTTGTCCCTGTCTCCTTTGCCTTTTCTCCAGGCCATGGTGCTGGCTACTGCTGTGGTAATTCCTGGGTTTGCTAAAAGAGTCTGGGGATACTCCTCATCCCTCAAATTAATGTTCTTCCTAGTGCTGTTGCACGAGACAACAAGGTTTTGGAACAGATTAATTCCTAGCCTTTTTGGAAATCCTATAAAATACACTGGGAAGGAAAACGGTGAGGTTTTACAGAAAGTAATTGGGGTCTAATGTAAATCATAGGACCCACAAGAAAACTCCTTTCCTTATAATGCCTCAGGCACAATCGTGGTGATAAAGCTGCAGAACTCTTTTGGGTAACAATGAAATAGAATAAAAAGATTAGTATGCCCTCTTTAAGACATCAATGGGAAGATTTTTTCCTTCCCGTATTCTTCTGCAATGTGATGTCATTAATATTCCTGGGCCAACTTCAGCCTGGTTTCCCTATTGAAATCCCAGTGCAATCAAATCTGTGAATACTTAGGCTTTTATTTGAATATGGGTAAAAATTCACCGTTTAAATTAAGCTGTGATTTAAGTCTCTCACACCAGTGATACGAATGCTGCCCACAGGTTTCTTTTTGGCTGTGGCTTTATGATAGTGATGCATCATAGTAAGTCATTATTAATACTATCTAAAAAAGAAACTATTTGGTCCATCTTCAATTCTGTAGTATTCGGCTTTGTAATCGAATGAAATGAACAAATTCCTTTATTTAATGTAAAGAGGGAAATGTCCTGACTTCTAAAAGTATCAATAAATACTACTTAGGAAGGCTGGAAGTTGCCTCTGAGAAGTTGAATCATGTCCATATGTGTATACTTTCACCGTAAATTAACATCCTGTTAATGTTTCTGTGGTCGGGCGTCGAATATCCTTATGGAATAATGAGGTTATTGCCTTAAGCATCCAGATTTCTGCAAGGATTAGTAAAAAAGCTCATGTTTTACCTGTGACTAAGAGGACAACTTACAGAACCTCATTTGGCCGTAGAACCTTTGATTTCCATCATCAACCATTTCTTTGTCTTCACCCTGAAGTAAAATCTAATGAAAGTAGCTGTAGCTATACTCTCGTGCTGTTGGATGCAAATACCTGATGATACACAGCCTAGATAGGATGTGACGTCCTCTTTTCCCCTTGGCTTCAAGAAAGCATCTGAAATTTAAGGTATTTCTGAGGTCTTCCTTCTAGATGAAGAAAACATGAAGGTCAAAAGGAACGTGCTTTTGAGGGCTGATAATTTCCTAAACATTTAAATAATGATAATTATTTTTCATTTAAAAGTTATTTTGAATAAAAGAGGCTTTATTTATAAAGGTATAGCTCTGATATACAGCATGTGACATTCATGTGCATAGTGGTACAAATGCATAAATGGCCTTTGGGGGTTGATTGTGTAGATTTGTCAGGATGTGAAGGGTTTCAGGTGCACAGACTTTGGTTGGACAACACCTTGGCGTAAGATGCTGCTGTACCACAGCTGTGGAAAGTGTCCGTGCACAGGAGAGGATTATCAGGTACAGGAAGCTGAGGATGATGGCACAGAGCATCCAGAAAATTTGTCCTTGGCATGAAATACTTTTCCAGGCATATTTTGTGTGAGTTTGGAACAGAAACTTGTTCTAGAAGGAGCCACCAGAGGACAGCAGATTTGCAGCAGGTTACTGTTCCCTGTGCAGTGACCTGTTGGACTGAGATATTAAATGTGACCAAAAGAAGATAAATAATGAACCTTGCTGCCAGCTTGTGGAATGGCTGGCACATGCCCACTGAGGGCTGCAATTCCCTTCTCTGACAGAGATGCCAGCCACGAGGAGTTTTGTGTCTGCAGCCCTGTGCTCCACCTGCTGCACACAGCAAAGACTGGCTGTGTTGGGAACAAGCAGACTCCAAGAACTTTGTCTCATGGATGCTTTCAAATGTAGCTGATTAAATTCAAAGCCTGAATTTTAAATGTAAGATTAGGAAGCCCCAAAGCTAGAAGTAAATACAAATAAGTACCTCAGGTAGCTCAATTCAGGGCCCAATTAGCCCAAATCATCCAGTGTATCACTACTGATGCTCACACTGAGCTCTACATTTTTTAAGAAGAAAATTATTCTTTCTAGAGGACTCACCTAGAGGAGGGAAATGGCTGTAACACACAAATAGTCAAAAAATGGAAGAGGTGAGCCCAATACTTCATGGAGTTTGGCTTAGGATGGTGCATCTGTGTTTTTTTTTGTTTTCAGTTAATACCTTGCCTGCTTTTTATTCTGTGAATAAATTACAGTTCATGTAGTTAAAGGGGATGGAAATCCCTCCTGCAAGTTGTACTAAGTGCAAAAGTAAGTTGGAAAATAAACTTTAAATTGTTTCTATTACTTGGCTTTTTCACGCTAATGAGACAGGATATAAATGAGGTGGCACACAGAATTATTTGGGAGAATGACTTTCCTCCTACTTTGGCAGTTGGTTATTACACTAACCAAGACAAATGGAGTCTGTTTGGGAAAGATTATGAGGAATACATTTGTTGTGTGAATGCAAAGAGCAGTTATCTATTAGGCTTATTAACTTATAGTAGGTTTATTAACTTAGTGAATTACTTTTTTCAGGACTGATCTATAAACAATATATTTCTCCTTTTATTAGATGATGGACTATCTGCTTCAAGTTGTGACTATGAAAGAGAGCACTCCAAGCTGAAAGAAGATCACTAAATCATGAAGAAATTGAATACTTTCTGTAAGAGACTATATTTCACACACTTGATTGTATCAGATAATCAACAAGGTCACTTTTCTGTACACAAGAATTCTTTTGTGTAAAGTACTTAAATACACATACTCTTGTATGGTTCAGCAAGGACTAAATCCTCTACTTCATTTTCAAGGTTGCATTTTCTCATTTGAATGGCTTTGATATATATCTATATATTTATATGTATCTATATATATAGATATATCTCTAGAATTGTCATGGAAGGGTCTTCCAATTAATTATATGATGTACCTATCAAATAATTTCATTTCTTCGTTCGAAACTACATGACATTGCAACATTCGCAATAAATAGTACCAAGAAAAAGGCGGAGTTTATGCTTTTATTTCAGTTAAGCAGTGAAATTCGCTGTGTGAAAGCCAGTAGCAAGGGCGGCTTCCTTCCCCAGGACAGGGCGTGTGTTGCACTTTCAGCCGCTCTGTTGGGAGCCTCCGTGTCCCGAGTGTGCCCGGGAGGTGCCGCTGCCGCTCAGCGCTGTCCCCGCAGCCCCCGGCCCGCTGGCGGCAGCTCCGCTGTGCCCGGAGGCGGAACTCGAGCCCCGACCGCCCTCTCCCAGCGCCTCCGGCAGGCGGCGCCCTCGCCCCGGCCGTGAGGGGAGCGCCCCGGGGAGCCCGGCACCGGCTGAGCCCGGGCCGTGAGGGGAGCGCCCCGGGGAGCCCGGCACCGGCTGAGCCCGGGCCGTGAGGGGAGCGCTCCGCTGAGCCCGGCACCGGCTGAGCCCGGGCCGTGAGGGGAGCGCCCCGGTGAGCCCGGCACCGGCTGAGCCCGGGCCGTGAGGGGAGAGCCCCGGGGAGCCTGGCACCGGCTGAGCCCCGGTGAGCCCGGCACCGGCTGAGCCCGGCATCGGCTGAGCCCCGGGGAGCCCGGCATCGGCTGAGCCCCGGGGAGCCCGGCACCGGCTGAGCCCGGGCCGTGAGGGGAGCGCTCCGCTGAGCCCGGCACCGGCTGAGCCCGGCACCGGCTGAGCCCGGGCCGTGAGGGGAGAGCCCCGGGGAGCCCCGGCACCGGCTGAACCCCGGTGAGCCCGGCACCAGCTGAGCCCGGCACCGGCTGAGCCCCGGCCGTGAGGGGAGCGCCCCGGTGAGCCCGGCACCGGCTGAGCCCCGGCCGTGAGGGGAGCGCCCCGGTGAGCCCGGCACCGGCTGAGCCCGGCACCGGCTGAGCCCGGGCCGTGAGGGGAGAGCCCCGGTGAGCCCGGCACCGGCTGAGCCCGGGCCGTGAGGGGAGCGCCCCGGTGAGCCCGGCACCGGCTGAGCCCCGGCCGTGAGGGGAGAGCCCCGGTGAGCCTGGCACCGGCTGAGCCCCGGCCGTGAGGGGAGCGCCCCGGGGAGCCCGGCACCGGCTGAGCCCGGGCCGTGAGGGGAGAGCCCCGGTGAGCCTGGCACCGGCTGAGCCCCGGTGAGCCCGGCACCGGCTGAGCCCCGGTGAGCCCCGGCACCGGCTGAGCCCGGGCCGTGAGGGGAGCGCCCCGGGGAGCCCGGCACCGGCTGAGCCCCGGCCGTGAGGGGAGCGCCCCGGTGAGCCCGGCACCGGCTGAGCCCCGGCCGTGAGGGGAGCGCCCCGGTGAGCCCGGCACCGGCTGAGC
The DNA here is from genome assembly GCA_032357785.1 of Periparus ater. Classification (NCBI taxonomy): domain Eukaryota; kingdom Metazoa; phylum Chordata; class Aves; order Passeriformes; family Paridae; genus Periparus; species Periparus ater. The sequence continues at coordinate 83,788,363 of CM063636.1, forward strand.
CCGGGCCGTGAGGGGAGCGCCCCGGTGAGCCCGGCACCGGCTGAGCCCGGGCCGTGAGGGGAGCGCTCCGCTGAGCCCGGCACCGGCTGAGCCCGGCACCGGCTGAGCCCCGGTGAGCCTGGCACCGGCTGAGCCCGGGCCGTGAGGGGAGCGCCCCGGGGAGCCCGGCACCGGCTGAGCCCCGGTGAGCCTGGCACCGGCTGAGCCCGGGCCGTGAGGGGAGCGCCCCGGTGAGCCCGGCACCGGCTGAGCCCGGGCCGTGAGGGGAGCGCTCCGCTGAGCCCGGCACCGGCTGAGCCCGGGCCGTGAGGGGAGCGCTCCGGTGCGTTCTGGTGCCAGCTGAACACCGTGGCTGCGGCTGTTTGCCGTATCTCTGTCACAGCACTCTGCCCGGCCCTTCAATCCCAATCTTAGTGGGGCAGAAGTGTCATATGACACAGGGATGACTGCCAAATGTCATCCAGTTTTGACATAATGCCTTGGCAGAAGACGGAGATGCTCAAGAGGAGACACAGTATTAATTCTACCAGAGAAGCTGGTAATGTCAGCGTCCTGGTCTAAGGACCTTTTTGTTTCACTCTTTTGTTGTTGTTTGGTTGGTTGGTTTGGGTTGGATTTTGTTTTGTTTCTTTGTTTGTTTGTTTTTTGTTTTATTCCACTATCTTCTCCTATGCTAGAATTTTGGAGGTGGGTACTCTGTGGCTGACAAACTATTGAAGGAAGTCCCAAGGTTCTTAACAGTCACAAAGGAAGATGGTTGACCGAACAGAAGAGAGAAATTGAAACACTGTAGCTGAAGGGAACCCCTTGAATTAATGCCTGTTGGATTTCATAGTACTTCCCTAGAGATAAGGAAAGATGTAACCAGGAGCTTTGAAGAGCTACTTGAGATATTTCAGTAATAAGAAACTGAATGTCCGTAATTGAAATGCCTGTCAGATGTAGCCAGGGAGAAGAAACAAGATCGTTCAACTTCCTGCAAAGAGGAAGGAAACAGTATTGCCCTCAACCCCAGAATCTAGTAACAGAAATTCAAGCTATGGCTGAGCAATGCGTGTTTTCATGTCACAGGGGCTGTGAGCTACCATGACAGCAGCACACACAACAGCCAGCCTGCTGCTGCAGAGGGAATGACAGCTTCCGAGCCATCGAGCAGGGACTGAGGGTTCCTCCTGCACACAGAGACAGTCCTGCTCCACTGGGAAGACGATGAGTTGAACCTCAAGTCAAAATTAAAGAGCTCAGGTATCTGCTAGTCTTCTTGAATACTGACAGGATTTTGAGCAGGGATAGGGAGAAGGAAGAGATACTAGAATACACTCCTGAGAACAAATTCCATCATGGCATTTTCCTCATAATCATTCATTCCCTGGCAGTCTTTTATCTGTATTATTCTTCCTTAGAACTTCAGGTGTTGCAAAGAAGTCAAGTATGGACACTAAAAATACTATCTTGCTAATACAGTTTAAGCAAAAGAAGAAACAGACCACTCAGAAGGCTATGCTAATAGCCTTAACAAAGTTAGAGTAAAGAAGTGGTTAAGGATCTAGATGATTTAATCCAGTTTTAAGAAAAGGTTTTACAGTGAGCAATTAGATGCTGTTTAAGGAATTAATCGCTAATGGGTCATTAACTCTGACTGGTATTGTACAGTTAACAAGCCGAGGCAGGATTATTAGACTCAGCACCCAATTAAGGAGGAGAAGATATTTACAACAAAATGAACAAATGGGCTTTTAAAATGGAATGGGACAATTTGAAAGAAAGTGTAGGAACATGGAAAACTAGACAGGCTAGGAGAAAGATGTGTTTGCATATGCCTCTGTCTCTTTATTTGCCTACTTATATGTAGCTGGTAAAATATTAATTTTTAGTAAAAAACTCAGAGCTTTCCTTGAAAGACGACAGCACACAGTTGATCCACTTACAGGGTTCACATGTACAAGGTGTTTAATATGCCAATATTAAATATTAAAATATGAAAGACCTGTTTAATATGCCAATAAAAGAACAACCACCATAGTTTGCCATAATCTTTATTTGTTAGCAGGTGCTGGATCAGGACCTTATTAAAAGTGAGCAGATATCTTCACCTGCTACTTCTGCTGCCCTGTCATTGTGGTTTTATCTACTGCCAGTCTTTGACTATCTCAAGTAACCAAGCATCAGAGCTCGTGACAGCTGATCAGGAAGTCAAGGGCTTCTTTCCAACAGCTTTACAGGATACAGAAAAACTGTAGGTAAGAGAAAGGAAGGGTAGTAATACTAAAATGTGGGAAAGCACTATTGAAATTTTGGGGAGTTGCTTATTAACCATGAGCAATAACCAGAGGTGAGAACTTTAGAGCAGCAATTTAATGTCCTCACCTACAGGAGGGTTTTCAGCTTCAGAGCCACAGCTGGAATGCAGCCAAATAATGACGAGTGAGATTGTTCCTACCCTGAGAAGGAGGAGTGTGCAGAGCCTGTGCAGTCACTCAATAGTGTGTGTCTCTTCCTGACACAAGCCAGGCTATGCAGGCACTTCCCAAGCACACCAAGAGAAATCCTTCTCTTGCAGCCACCAGAAAAGCCATGCCTTCTTGCTACCCCAGAACCCCTGGTGATGCAAGCAAAGCTCACGTGTGAAAGGACCAATAGAGTAAGACCTAAAAACTGAAGCAATACGATTTTTGCTCTCATTTACTCAGGGGTCCTTACTAGAAGTTGGCAAAATACCTCCCTGGTCCTGACAGCAATGGAAGTTCTTTTCCTGGCAGCACTTCCTCTCTCTGTCAAAGAAGCAAAGAGATCAAAGAGCAAAGTGTGCTCTGAAGGGTGGGCACCACCACCACAAATGCACACAGAATTGTCAAGTCCAGAGCCCAGCAAGAGAGTCTCCCTCAGCAGGGCTTCATTCACCCCAAATTCAGGAGAGACCACTCGCTTGGCTTCCCTGCATGTCCTGGACCAGCACAGCTCAGGGAAGGGAAGCTGGGGGTCCTGAACAGTGTGTGCTCTGGTCCAGAGAGGCAGGTTGGATCTGCAGGGAGGCTGGGGACAGAGGAAAAGGCATTTGAAAACAAGAGGGATTCCTATTATTATCTGCAAAAGAAGCTCTCCATACAATAGATGGGGGCTGCTGTGGAGAAAGGTATGAAGGGATGTTTAGAAACTGCTGTCTAAGGTTAAAAAGCTCTCTGAAGTGAAGCTGAACAAAGCTGACATACTTGTTTCTGACAGGACTCTTAAAAGATACGCACAGATTGTGAAAATATAATTAGACGCCAGCCTTTGTCTGGCCACAACGAGTGGGAAATGGTGAAAGGAGAGGTCTCCCAGTCTGCATTGAATCATCCCCAGGACACAATGAGGGCACTTGTGCATCCTTCTCTCGTCCCTAATGAGAAACGTTAATTGCCACAACCTCCCAAGTGTGTAGAGCACCCCATGCCCAGCAGAGGAAAAGGGGTGTTTCATTACAGCTTCTCAGCCCCATTACAGGCAGTAACGGAGATAATGAAAAATAGAGATGCCGCAGTTTTAGTTTGGGCAGCCTGGCGATGGGCACTGGGTGGGCAGGGGAGCAGGCATGGCCCAGCTCTGTGCCAGCCTCCAAGGGCTGTGCTGGGCAGCCAGAATAGGCAGGATAAGCCTGCCAGGCCCCAGCCGAGTGTCAGTGCTCAGCCAGAGACCGTTTGTTCCTCCCTGTGGGCAACTGGGCTGTAGGGGGCCGGGCAGAGGCCCCTCTCTGCAGAGGCAGCAAGGACTGTCACTGACTCCAGCCTGCAAAGCCCACCTGAGCCTGGCACTACTCTGTAAGGGCAGCTGTGGGAGTGGTGTGCCTGGCCCAAGGACTGCCAGGGCTCCAGCCCCTCTGTGCCCACTCCCATCTGGGCACTCTGTCCATCATGGGGCTGCAGCCCCCAGTGCCATAGCCAGCTTGGGCAGGGCTCTGCTGATGGAGGAGGACAGAGAAGAGCCCACAGCCAGGGGCCTGTGATGCACCCCTCTGTGCATCACACAGAGTGGAGGGTCCAGCCCAAGATGCCTATTTGGGTTCAGAAACATGATGCACAGCCTCCATGCAGATGGTGTAATTTAATGATGCAAAAGCAGAACCCCCTCCCTAGCTATGGTAGTCCTGCACTCCCAGCCACCTTACAAAGCTCTTTGCCCTACTGTAGCTTTTATTGCAACTAAAGCATCCAGCCAAGGGAGGAGAGCAAAAGAGATTGTTTTTCCTAAGTTATGATCAGGCCCCTAACTCTTCAGGGGATGTGGAAAAGGGAATTAAAAGGACCACAAAATACAAAAGCAAGTCAAGGCGTAGGGGAAAGGCTGGTGCAAGGGACAGCCTTCCTGTGCCTGGCCATCTGCCGCAGCCAAGGCAGGGTAAGGGTGTCCCTCGGGCGTTCTGGGATGTGCCTTCCCCATGGCTTTCTCCCAGGTGCTGAGAAGGAGTTCAGATTGTCTGCCAGGGTTTGCCAATGGACTGGATGTGCTCCTTGGCCTTCAGCCGCAGGGCGGCAATGCTGGTGTTGCGTGGGTCTGCCTCATCCAAAGGGAACTTGTCCACAAAGGTGGCCCCACACTGATAAGGCGGCGGCGGCCCCATGGCCCCCAGGGGCTGCAGCGCGTGGGTCACTGCTGGAGAGTTCAGGAAGGGTGGTGGTGTGTAGCTGCCAGGCAGGCTCTGCGGCGAGGCCACGAAGCCAGGCAGGGTCTGCAGGGCTGTGCTGCTGGGCACCGGTGGGCTGAGCCACGTCTCCAGGGGCAGGCTGCTGCTCAGAGGACCCATGGGTGTTGCCTGAGGCGAGCGGTTGAATGAGAGGATGGGCGAGTCCTGCAGCTTCATGGAGGTCACCTCTAGTTTCTCCTGCCGCCTCCACTTAGCCCTTCTGTTCTGAAACCAAACCTGCAAGCAGAATTGTATCAGCCAGGACCCAGGTGGTGGACAGAGGCTCGCCCCTGGCTCCAGCAGTGCACACAAAACAGAGCAAAGGAAACACGCCTTTGCAAACTGGGGCAGAAGGGAACCTGGGGGGCTCAGGCGTTCCTCCACGACCCACAGCCCTGCACTCGGTGAAAAACAGTCCCGCAGTGGAGCAAGCCCGCCCATCCACCCGCCACTGCCCTGGCACACAGCGGGTTCAGCGGCCCCGGGCTGGGACGCACTACTCAAAGGGCGGCAGCAGCGACGACGCTGCTGCTGGACGCAGGTCGGCCCCGAACCCCGCGCTGTCCCGCCGACCGGGCCGGCCAGCGGCTGTTCGGCAGCCGTGCCCAGCGCTTCAGTGGGGCCCCGAGTGTGGCCGGAGCCGTAGCCCGAGTGTGGCCGGAGCCGCAGCCCCGAGTGTGGCCGGAGCCGTAGCCCCGAGTGTGGCCGGAGCCGTAGCCCGAGTGTGGCCGGAGCCGCAGCCCCGAGTGTGGCCAGAGAAGTGCTGCGGTCACCGGCCCGCGCGCCGCATCGGGGTTGCTCCGGCCACCGGACCACGGGGCTGCGCCAAAGCACGTCGGGCCGGGCCGTGTGTGGCTTCCCGGCGCCGGGGGTCGTCGGGGCCGGGCCGTCGTGGGGGGCCGGATCGGGCGTTACCTGGACGCGGACTTCAGGCAGATTGACCTTCATGGCCAGCTCCTCGCGGCTGTACACATCGGGGTAGTGGGACTTCTCAAAGGCACGCTCCAACTCGTGAAGTTGGTACGTGGTGAAGGTGGTGCGGTTTCGCCGGTGTTTCTTCTTGGGCTGTTCCTCTTCCGACGGCTTCCTCTCGCCGCTGCTGCCAGCGGGCAGCTCGGGGCTGGCGCTGCCGGGACAGTACGGCTCTGCGAGGGGAAGACAGGAGGGTCACCGGCGGGATCTCCCCGCAGAGCTTGCCCGAGAGCGTGGGGGAGTGGTGCCCACCCATCCACCCCGCGGGACCCCGGGTTCGTCCACAGCGCTCACCTTGGAAGCGCTCGGCGCGGCCCTGGGGTTCGGCTGGCGGCGGCTCTCCGGGCATCTTGGGCAGGCAATGCCGGGGACCCCGCCGGTCCGCCTCCTTGGCGCTGCCGTCGGGCGGGAAGGCGCCCAGCAGCCCGTCTTCCTTGGTGAACCCCAGGATAGCCTCGATGCTGTGCAGCCTCGAGGTGTTTCCCCCGGGGCTCCGCGCCGCCGGGGCGGCCATCGAGAAGGCGCCGTCGGCCATAGCGAGCGGGGCGCCGGGCGGGTGCATACTCCGCCGCAGCACTGCGGTCTCACCCGGCTTCCGGGCAGCGCGGGCAAGTCTGGCACGGTGTCACCGGGAGTACTGGCCTCCTTGGGGCGGGGGAGGAGTGCCGGGGGGCGGTAGGCGAGAGGGAAGGCGAGGCCCCCGCGTCTCTTCAGCACGGAGGGGGAGGCAGGGCATCCCTCGGTCCCCGCCGGCCGCCCCGCCCCTCCCCGGCGGCCCCGGCCCCGGCCCCAGCCCCAGACGGCGCCGGGCGATGCCATCCGGGGCCCCCGAGGCAGGGCGGGGCGGCCCCCGCTGCAGGCGAGAGCTAGCCCGGGCCGAGCGCCGCGGCTGGAGCTGCGGGGCAGGGGCAGCGCTGTCAGAAACCGCGGTGGGACGGGCGGCGAGCGACGTGCCGGGCACGGGGCGACAGAGCCGGGACGGCAGGAGCCGCTGCCGGGGGCGCGGTAAAGGGAGCTCAGCGAAGGGGACGGAAAGGGGCGGGAGCCCGGGGGTGCCGGGCCGGAGGACAGCGGGTCCCCGGCGCTGCCCCGAACTGTTCGGTGGCTCTCGGAGCCTCGCCGCATTTCTCTTGCTCGACGGCAGCAGCCCAGACTCCTCCCGGACCATTTGTTGGTGCTTCGGTTTCACGGCGGCCGCTCGAAAGCTGCCCCGCGGGACGATCCGCGGCCCCGGCCCGACTCAGGGGCGCTGGGGTAAACGCCGCTGCGCTGGTGCTCTGCGGGACATTCGCCCAGCGCCCGGTTGCCTCCAAAGGCATTTCACAGACCAGGTGCTTGTGGGCAGGATGGACGCAGGAGGCGGACTGAGCCTTTCAGACTTCACAAACCCCAGGAAGATCTAAGCAATATTTCTGAGAAAGTTTTCCAGCTGCTATAGGACAGAGCCTTTGCGAAGAGCTGATCCTGTACCCTGTACTCCATGGTGCGAGTGGGGTTTGGAGTGTAGCAGGCAGGGCATGGCTTCATGGGGAACGCACAAAATGTTTTTGGAGGTGAGGCAGGGGAGCCAAATCCCACACATCACTTTACACTTGGCTTGGTGGAGGATGTGGACCCACCATAGGGGGTGGTCCGACCGACCAGGGTAGGACCGACGAGGTAACAGCATCACATCTCCTGCATCAAGCTTTTCCCTGCTTTTGTCTTTCTGTCATTTTATCACTTTTCACACTAGCATTTCCCAGTTCCTCTGAGGCACCAGCTACCTTTTGTCACAGTTTGTTTACATGACAAACCCAGTAACATCTAGAGTGGTTTTCAGTCTACACTTAGCTACGAAGATACTTCCATTTGAAGCCTCAGGAGACTGTATGTGAAGGAAAAACACCACTGCTGCTGCTCGTTCTTCCAGATATATTAGCTAGTCTAATAAGCATGACCTTTCAATAAATTTGCATTTTTTTTAATTCCCCTTCTGCCCCAACTGGCTCCATAACATGTAGATTTTTCCAGAGAAATCACTTGAAAGATTAGCAGTGCTTGCTTCCAGTGTCCACACCTTTTGCAGGTTTATGTTCTGATGTCCCAAAGCTGATTTCTTTTAGGAGTGCATGGCTTCTCCTAGCTCCAGGTGAGGCTTGCCTTCACTGACTGCTGGGGGGGGCAGGGGTTGGTTTGAGGCCAAAAGAACTCAGATGTCCGTTTGCACAGAGGGAAGAGGCCAACAGAAGAGACGAGAAAAGGTTAGTGTAGCTTTTGTGGACCCTATAAAAAGCCAGTCAATACCATTGTAGGGACACTGGAGGCTACTCAAAGCAATCAGCCAGGGGCCATTGTGTTCCTTTAATCTACATGTGTGTTTCCCAGGAACTCTATTAGTGAAGATGAATGAACTGTGCAATGTTCCTAATTTCTTCTAATTTGAAGCTGGGGGTTTATAGCACTCAAAACCAGCACAAAACACACCTGTCCCTCCAGAAGTCCTGAGCAAAAATGGGAATCAGTTTTACTTGTTGTAGCTAAGAAATATAGGAATGTGAGATGAAGGAGCAAAAACTCTTTAGTTAATGCCATAAAGGGCATTAGATCCTTGCACAGATGCTGCTTTTGGGGTACCTGTCAAAGTTGTCAGTTATAGGGTAAATACTCAATTTTTTTTGCTGTTAATCACAATGTGAAGGCAGCCAAAAATCCTTCCAGCTCTGCAGCAGGGTGCTTGACTCCCACACAAGAGACCTTCCTTCTTGACAGAGAAGGCTTCTCTTTCCTCAGCGGTAGAATACTCTGCTTGTGTTTTCCATACGTAGCTACGTTTGTCACTGTAGCATCCTTCTTGAAGGCGAGTGGAATTGCATAAAGAGGAAACTACTCCCTTGATCCCAGCTGGAAAAAATATCTGAAGAAAACCCATAACCCTGTAGCAGAGGATAGAGAGCTCTGACTCTTTCACCTCTAGATCTCTGTTTTCTCTCTTGCCACGCTTCAGGCATATGTGTGACTGTGTGACACACATGAGGCGTTACAGTCCTCCAGGAGGGAAGAAGTCTAATGGTTCTTCTGATTACACAGAGGGTTTAGATAGGCAAAAAATGGTAACTGAACATTTTCCTTTGGGTCTGATATCCTGTCTGTCAGCTGAATCTCTTGCAGCCCTCTGGGATATGTATCTTATTAGTATGAAGCCTCACAAACTGATCTTTGGTACATCACAGCTTTGCAAAGACCATTGACCTTTGGAAACTTCTGGGGGCAACCAGAATCAAATTTAAGAGTACTCATTAGGGGATGAAATAGGCAGGGATTGTTACTTGCCTTTCCAAGGAAGTAACAAACTTCCTTTTCCCATTCCATCACCTTTTTTATTTTTTTGCAATGCATTATTAAAATTTCTGCTGAAGTTATGCTTGGAAAGTAACAAAAGTTCTCAAGATGGACAATTTGTAAAGTGCAGCTATCTGCCGTACCTCCTTCTTGTACATGTACAGTGAAGACTAAAGGGAAATGTAGTCACTGTTGAGACATGCACATGGGACGTGGTTTTACACAATGAAATCAGCACCATAAAATGCCACAGATTCCTTCCTTCCTTTTCTCCTGCCTTTTCTTTATGTCCAGGTGAAATAATTACTGCCTTGCAGAGCAGAGATTTGAAGCTGAAGTCATGCTGCAGGAGAGACATCACTCTCCAGACCAAAGATGTGAAGCAGGGAGGGCCTCCCTGAGAGATAAATGGGGCTTCCAAGGTCAGACTGTAAATCAACAGGAGGGAAGCAAGGAAAAGGAGGAAATATTCACCTAGAGGAAACCTGTACCCTTCTGCAGTTTGTATTCTCTGTATCATCCAGCAGATCATTAAAAACAACAAAAAAAGTCTTTGTTTTTTCCCACCCCAAAAATTCCTAAGGGTGCAGTTTCAGAACCTTCTTGAAAATGTATGTATGTAATGTATGTATGTATGTATGTATGTAATGTATGAGGAAGCTGCTGCCTCCTCTTGTCACTGCATCACTCACGCCTTCCTTATTTTCTGCTGCGTCTTCATTTGGTCTACGCAGGAGAATCAGCTGTGTTTTCTCCACCTCCCAGGGTACGGTCTGGCACTCAGGAGTTGCACAGAGATCTTGCTGTCGCACTGTGGGTCTGGGCTGTGGGTATGGAAAAGGTCCTCAGAGCCAGGCAGCCCTTTCTGGTGGGAGCACCATGTACTGGGTGTGAGGGTGCTGGCATTTTGGCTTGCTTATGCTCAGAGGGAGGGAGGGGAGGTTCATGCTATAAGGCTATATTAATGCAATCCTTCTTTACTTGTTTTCCAATTAGCCTAATTGAATTCGGATTGCTTAAAAGTGGGCACTAGAGACATTTATCTTGATGGGATGACGGTCTTGAGCTCCAGCGATCCTATTAACTCTAAGAACCCAAATCCCAGGTAGGGTCCATCCAGCAGTAACTGCCATGTGACCTAACCCTTTAATCTGCTCCTGACAAAGACACATGGGCGCACAGACATGTCCCTGTCCATTCTCACACGTGCGTAGCTGCATGCAAACACATACATGTGCATTTGTGCACAAATATGGACACAAACATTCCCAGACTCACATACCAGCACACAAGCATTTACACACATGTGGTGGCTCCCCTGTGACCTGTCCCCAGGGCTCAGCATCTTGAGAGCTGCATGTACCTGGGGTGGCCCCACCACCTCCTACTCATTTGCCTCCCCAGGCCTGTGGCTGGCAGCCTGGGAACAGCCGGTGCTGGAGGGATGAGCTCTGCAGGTGCTGCCAGGAACAGGCAGCCACCTCTGGCAAGTTGCAGATCAGGCATCCATTTAGGGCAGCATAGATTTGCCACCCTGCCCTGGCTCTGCCACTCCAGATTGAATGTGGGAGCTCTGGTCTAACAGTGGTGCCTAAGGCAGCTCACTCCCATGCCAGCAGCGCTTCAATGGGGCTGGACTCCCATCCTACGCCCGTCCCAAGCCACCTCCCAGTCCCACTTGTCTCTGCCAGCCCTGACATTTTTTTGGAATCTCATTAATCGTTTCTTTGGTGATTCTGACTGTACTTTCTTCTCTGACCCTTTAAACTGTGAAAATGCTGATCCTGTATCTGCTGACAAATTTAATTAGATCCTTTAAAGCACCAGATGCTTTCAGTAAGATTTTTGGGATGTCCCAGGCATATTTTAATTCAAAGGTCAAAACCCTTAGGCTTGTTTATTTTGGTGTTTTATAGATAGGACAATTCAGTCTGTAAAGCAACATAACAGTGTGGCGATACCACCCAGATTTATACCAGTGCAGAGAGAAATGCACTGAGCCTCATAAACCTAAGGCTGGTTGAGCTGAGCTCGTGACTATTTTATCTACTTTATGTAAAGACCTCCTAAAAGATCCCACTTGTCTTTCCACATAGATAATTAGATTCTGTGGTGCCATGTGAGAGCAGAATCCCAAGAGGAAGAAATCAGATCAGAAGTCTTGGTGGTTTTAGGCAAAATAGCTCGGATGCTTGAGGTACCTGCTGAAGATAGGTTTTCTTCACTAAAGAAATTACCTGTTGGATGAGAGCCATTTAATGCACCAGGACATCCTCTGGAAAAAGCAAGGAAGGTCAAAACTTGTCAACTCAGTGCTTCTTAGGTAAGAAAGAAATGAGCGAGAAGAAAATGCATATTTTCTTAATGCTACAATGGGTGAAATATTGGATAATGGGTTTTCAAGCAAGTCTGTTCAGTTTCTATTTGAAGAGTGATTGATGAAAGAATTTCCCCAAGCTCTATTCGTAAGAAGGAATCTCAGCTTCCTTTTACTGTTAGCAAACTGCCTATGTTCAGGGAAACTAGAAACTACTTACAAGAACATTTAAAATATGGTTGGGAGGAGTGTTTTTAGAAAGTGCTTGTGTGCTCAGCAGAAACATTAGGGAAAAACTGGCAATCAACTTGAAATGTGACAAAGGATTCTATTCAAAAATAGGAAAAATACATACAAATAAATGTATTTGCCAAATAAATGTAATTTGCCTTAATCAAACACGATCCATATGTGACAAACACACAAAGCTGCATGCTGCCCTCTGTTTTTTTGCAGACATGGAGGCAGGCACCACTGTGACTGTCTGTGGTAATGAGCTTTTTAAGGGCAGCAGCTTTTCTCTGGTCCTTTTCTGTATCTCAGTGTCTGTGTCAGTGCACCAGGAGGTGGTAGGGGGACTTCCCTTGCCACTTTGGCACCCAGCAGCTGTTTGAGCAGGAGGGAGGGGGACCTCTCTCCCTTGTCCTTCTTTCTGCCTCACTGCAGAAAGTGACTTTGGCAAAAGGAGAATTTGACCTCAGTTCCTAATGACCGGTAAAACACTGCGGGCATAGCACACGCCCACATCCTCCCTGAGATGCTGTGTCTGTCTGTCCCTTGTCACTGTCCCCATGTAGCTGTGGGTGACTCCTCTTTACCTGTGGAACCTGTGTTATCCAGACTTTTCCTGGACCTCTTCCTGGAGACAGATCCTCCCTGGTGGTGATGGGGCTTTCCAGGATCCATGAGATGACTAATTTCTCTCCACAAAGCCCTGTAACACCCTGGGGCTTGGTAGAGCCCCCACTGCTCTATGGGGCAGGAGGACATGACCCAAAGCAGGCAAGGGGGGCTCAGCACAGAGTGGTTTTCCACCTGGAGTGTGCTGTGGTTGTGTCTTGTGCACTTCACAAACCAATACGGAGGAGACGGAGACTCGAGGAGACTGGAGGGAGGGAGGGAGGGAGGGAGGGAGGGAGGAGGAGGAAGGGAGGAAGGGAGGAAGGGAGGAAGGGAGGAAGGGAGGAAGGGAGGAAGGGAGGAAGGGAGGAAGGGAGGAAGGGAGGAAGGGAGGAAGGG